>CP139503.1:14082063-14483489 GCA_021014915.2 Artemisia tridentata subsp. tridentata
GGCAAAAAGTAAACTGCTGCAATTTCCTGATATCAGATAACAGTCTCACACATCCAGTAAATTATGTCCCAACTCCCAACTTAATGATAACACACTATGGATCCTTTTAACTTACTAGTTACTAGTATTTTCTATAAGAATCCTATTCAACATTTGTGTTTGACGAATATATAGTATTTAATTTCCCAAATAAAACGCTACCAAAGTTTTAAAAGGAATTCTTGTTGGAGTCCCCATATGTGATACGGGAAGCCTCATACCACCACTCAAAAAAAATGTTCATGTCTAACAGATCATATGTTAGTAATATGCTTTTGCAATTGTTAAATAGCATTCACATACAGAAATCTCCAATTATCAGTTGCTATGATCTAGTTATCTTATTCTATCACGAGGTTTAGCTGCAAGAAGTAATGACAGCATCATCATCATCGGTTTTATTGCTGTCGAAATATGCTAAACGAAATAATGGCCTTTAGTGTCGGATTGAATCTGATGATGATGGTGCTCGGTTGACAAATGTAATTGAAACCATGATGGCGGAGTTAATTCAACCGGAAACCGTGAGATGTAGGTGGGTTTTAGACGGAAAGAAAAACAGTTAGATCAAGATTTAGAAACAAAGATCGAGGCTTGCGGTGGATCTTCCATGAACAAATGGTTCTAGACTGAGATCAAGATTGGGGAGGTTTCTACGTGAGAGAAAAAACTGATCCTGGTATTTAGTTTTTTGTGGTGGATGAGAGGGATTGTGATAGGTTTAATGGTGTAGAAAATTACCTAAATGCCCTTTTGATTTAGGTAGACATTTAAATTTAATTCTTATAATCTCTTACAATTAATGACACATGGCTTATTCCTTTTGGTGCCTATTGTTTTCCATTTTAAATGTTCACCACATGAACGCAAATCCATATATATATATATATATATATATATATATATATAAATGAAGCCTTCATTCAAATGAGAAGGATTTTTTTTAGAACGCCAAAAGTGATCCTTGTTAGAGTTATGAATATATATATATATATATATATATATATAGAATGAAGCCTTCATTCAAATGAGAAGGATTTTTTTTAGAACGCCAAAAGTGATCCTTGTTAGAGTTATGAATAAATATTAATGTTAGTATGTCCGGTTTCGAACACGAGACTCGGGATTGCACACAATAACGTGAGAGTTTCAATGGTTGAATAATTAAATATATTTTATGTATTTATTTATTCATTTCACAAAACAAATACTTAACGATAGTTAGTACTTAACGGAGTTAGAGATAACGGTCGTTAAAGGACTAATTATGCAAAGTAGGAAGAGAAGGATCTAGAACCATTTTGGGTTCTAAAATCCGGCCGACCCAACCCATGAGAGGGGAAGTTGGTTTGGGTGGAGTAGGGAGCAAGTAGGGTTTGCCTATAAATACAATTTCATTGTGTTTAGTTTTCCCTAATCGTGTATCCCTAACTAAGGCCAAACTTCTCTCTCTTCTCTCCCTCTATGCTCCAACGATCGACCTCTTTTTAATACCACTAGGTATTGTCGATTCAAGTAGGGGTTATCAAGTGTTTGGTTTGTTTTGTGATTCTTGAACCTAGCTTTTCTCATTGAAACGCTATCATTACGTTTAATACAAGAAAGAGTAACAAGCTTACTTTAGCTTGTGTGTTTGCCCAATTAGATCCATATATAATCCCGATTAGGGTTTATATTTTGTTCTTGGAGACCCGATTCTTGTTCTTGCTAGGAATCAAAATGTACGTTTTCTTTTAGTTAATTAATTATTTGTTTATGTAGATCTTTCCGTTGAGTATGTTCTTTGATGTTTATGTGTTTATAGTTCATTTATGATTCACATATTCCAACAGTGGCATCAAGAACCTCGTTTTAACATGTAATTAATTACTAAACACATAAAAATTGGATCTTTACATGATTTAGATAATCTAGGGTTTTAATTTTTTATGTAAACCCTAATATTATTCCATTATGGGTCGACACCCTTAAATGGTTTTTAGGGTTTTATGTTATTGATAAAAATTGTAGAAAACCCTAGGATTACATGTAAAGAATTTATGTGAAAATTAATGAATACTTAAGAGATGTCATTAATAAGATTACGTACTAGATATATTGACATAATAATATCTGTTTACATGATTATATGTGCAATATGTGATCCATGACAAGATCTTGCATATTTTGTCATGGTATGGTTTGTTATTGTTATTGCTACACGTTTTATAAATAAATCTAAAATTAGGGAAGACCCTAATATATATTAATTAATGGTTATGTGCAATGTGGTATCTAATTAACTAAAACTTACGCGGCCAAGTTATTTGGCGGCTGTGGACCATTGGGCACAATGAGAACGAAAACCAATGGGAGTTTTGTTAATTATATACATGAAAATTCACATAGAATTATTAATAGGATTTATTGAAAAAGGTTTGCATGTGGCTATATGATATTGTTTAATGATCATATATGTGTTATTTAGTGTTTATTTATTTTTCTTTAAATTACTTGTTCTTTATGTTTAATTATGATGGATTGTAACTACAAAGAGGGTAATTTTATAACAAAAATAAGTAAGACTAATAACTATGAAACCTTTTGTGGTAAATTTATTCAATTGCAAAGTCTTATGTGCCGATAGTGGTTCGCTTCGCGCGGTAATTTGCTCCCAGGCGAGACTAGCAATTAATAATTTACTACATATTTTTAAGCAAGAAAATCATATGTTTTTAATTAAGTGATGCGACTGTACAAAAGTGGTCGAAGCGGCGGACCTAAAATTGACAAACTAGAAAGTGGGTATAAGGTGGCTCGCATTAAAATTGTGACCTTAAAGGGGCGCTGTTTTAACCAGCTTCGGCGGCTGTTGCCCCTCCGCTCGCCTGTGCGTCAATTTTAGACTTACCTAGTACACCATGATAAAGTACGAAGCATCTTAAGGCAATGTTGTAAGTTTCTCAACGCCATTAATTAAAACTTTGATGATTTGAGCTGAACTAATGTAACAAATGAGTAAACAGTTTTGAAAATATATGATACAAAGATGAATGCATGACATCTTTGTACATATTTTTGATTATTCACATCAAAATTTATACCCTTTAAAATTTAAGTAATATGCCAACCAATTAATACGGAAACACCTAAGATGACATATATCATTATTAGCAGCCTCAGCTGATGTAATGATTCAAAGATGGTAGTCGAAAGGGGTAAATTGAGCACTTTCATTACTAGTAGCCTCAGTTGAATATAATGAAACGGCGTCAATTTACATGTTTCTAAATTGGTTAACTTAATTGAGCACTTTCATTACTAGCAGCCTCAGTTGATGTAATAAAACGGCGTCAAGGCATAAAAGATTTGGGGATGAAACATGCTTACATTTTGCAACTGATGTTGGCAATATAATGTAAGTGATGAGTGTCTAAATACACATCATTTCTGTCACATTTGGACTGCCAAAACGTTTAAATATATGCAAATATGCTTCAAAATACAGAAAATATCATTTGATTGTGTTTTTATGTGTTTCTTGTGCAAAAGGATTAAAAACAGTGAAAACGAGCTAAGTTTGCATAATTGACAGTTTTAGTCCCCGAAGTTTCAAAAGTTGTCAAAATAGGTCCCCGGATGTTTTAAAATGGAATATTATCTATTATGGTCCTTGAACTATTGACACTTGACACTAATGGTCCCTGGAATAAGTTTTGATGTTTGGCAGATTTGGTCCCTGGAGTTTCAGAATATTACACATTTGGTCCCTATACTTTACACCAAATCCTAAACAAATACTACTACTACTCTTGGTCTGTTTTATAAACCCAGCCCAAATAACCTATTACCCAATTACCCAACTGCCTAAACAAAAACCCACCCCAGTCCACTTGGCCCAACTTCTAATTATAATAAACCCGGATCCACTAGCCAAACCCACTACCCGGTATATTTATACCAGTTTGACCGAAGTCAAACTCCTTCTTCCTCACAACAAACCGCCAAACCAAAACCACCACCAATAACACCCCTGTCACCACTCTTTCCCTATTCCCCATCACCTTTCCCACTTCCCCCCATCCTTACCCATGCCCAGTCCACAATCCCAGTTATTATTTCACCCAAGAGCAGGCCTGCAACACCTTTACAGTGTTTCCCGCCAAAATGCAATTCAAAGGCTGAGATGAAATTGAAGCAATCTAATGGTGGGAAAATGATCAGAGGAAGATGCCAAGAAGATCCCACTTTAGAATAGTATAAATAGAAGTGCTTGTAAGCCTTTCATGGCAAGTAGTTAACTAGTAGCATAGTCGTTTTTAAATTCCAGTAGTTATAAATTGTAATTCTCTGTTCCAGTTATTAATACAAGTTAATTTCAGTTTAATTGTTCTTATGTTGTTAGTATTGAACTCAGTTTCAATGTTAATCTAAGTTTCAAGTTCACTGATTAAGTAGAAATAAATTCAGTCCTATTAAGAAACAAACACAAACACTCCCTAACCTTTCTATAAGCTTATACAAGCTTAATATAGCTTTTTGTAAGCTTATTTAGTGAGTATCAGTTATAATCAAGAAATTTCAAGAAAAGTCAAAGAAAGTCAAACTGGGTGGAATAAGCTGTTCTGGGTAGGAAAAGCTATTTTGGAAGGCTGGTTTTGGTTTTCTAGCTTGTTGACAACAAGCTAGGTGTTCTGTTCCTAGTTCTTTGTTTCACAATCACAAATCAGTTGTAAGCAAGTTTTTACAATTTTCATCATTTCATAAGGTTACTGTGCTACAGCTTATTAATAGCTTATTAATGTTATTTCATGCTTATTACTAGTTGCTAATTGTATTTAATCAGTCTCATAGGTATTTCATAGTTAATATCTTAGTTTTACTAAAAATCAGTTAAAAAGTCAAAAACAGCCAAATAAGGCATAGCTTAATTCAGTGCTTATTTACATAGTCCAAATTGCTTATTATAGTTTAAAATAAGTTATTGAATCAGTCATAGTTAGATCCTAGCTTAAAATAAGTTATTTCAATAGAAAATCCCACAACAGACCTTCATAAGGACTGTTTGGGTTAACCCAGTCAAACGGGTCAATTTTAGTATTCACTGTGCATTGGCCATTTGGTGAATTTGGATTGAGATTATTGGAACATTTATGAACTGATTTTAGTAGGTACTTGCCTGTTTTAAGCCCTTTTGAGGATTTGAGTAGGGTAGTTCTATTATAGAACCAGGTAGGGTCAAATAAGCTCAGTCTAGCAATAAGCTATTTGTGAGTTTACTTATGGTATTTCTGAGTTCTATAGTAGCATTGTAAGTAGTTGCAATAAATTAGTCAAACCCCATTACCCATTGTGCAAATTTTGGTCAGTTTGTGCAAGCCTGCCCAGACAGCAGACTGCATCAGATTCTTGTCCCAACACCATTTTCTCAGCTTATTTCTAAGCTGAGATTAAGCCCTTATGATCTGATCTTTGGTTCCTTGAAATCCTTGCTAGGTCCTCTTTAATTTTCATCAGCTTTTGGAGCTTATCTCCATGACCTTGGTACTTTAAAATCAGCTTAAATCTACCCCAGTCACAAACAGCAAGCCTGCTACTTCAGGCCATTTTTTTTTGTTCTAGCTTATTTGAGCTTATTAGCTGATTCTCTTAGCTTTTTCTTTAACTCTCAGTTTCTTTAGGCTTATCCCTGTCCATAGTAGCTTTATCCATAAGCTTGTAGCTTATCTACAACTTATTAGCTTCTTTCATTTAAACTTAGTTCTAAAAAATAGTTAAAAGTGAACTGTGTAGTTAAGCATTCATTTTCCAGCTTATCTAGCTTATTTTAGAAAAGTTTCCTTTATTAAAGTTGTATTATTTTAGCTTAAAAATAATCTGGTAAAAGAAAAAGTTAAAAAAAAAATTAGTTTCACAAAAAGGCCTGGTGGGATTCGAACCCCAGACCTCTTGTACAAAAACCCAACAACACAGCCAACGTGCCCTTGGGTCTTTTCCATTATATCTTTACAGCCTTTATTATTTAAGTAGTAACAAGCAGTTTTAACTTATATAACTTATTAGCTTATTTGTAGCTTATTAAAATAAGCTGTCATCATCTTTTTAATTTTCTTAACCTTGTAATCACTTAAGGTATTTTAGATAAAAGTTTCAGAATTTATTTCATAGTTTTAGTATTTTTAATCAATTAATTTAGTTTAATTAGTAATTAATTCATAATAAAAAATATAAAAATCAGAAAAATATAAATCTTTTTTACATAATTTTCTTTTGTCATTTTTAACCTAGGCAAAATATAATTACACTTGTAGGATTAATTTTCCATATATCTCAGTAGTAATCGCGTTTGAATTAGTTCCCGATTAGCGTAAAATTAGTGTAAACAAGCAATAAATCTCAATCTCAATCATCTGTCACTTTAATCCAAACCTTACACGATATTGCCCATTCACACCTCGTTGGGACACGACCCGGGTGATCACTTGCCCGGTATTATAATCGACACGTGTGCACGATACTTATACTTATATTTATATATACATTTCACCCGAATCAATTTTTGGCGCCGTTGCCGGGGAGGTTGTGTCGCGACAATATTGTTAAAAGTTTTAACGATTAGTGACTCGAGATCCTTCTTTCAAAAGTTCCTGTTTACCCATAAACCATATAAAATACAAAAATATTTTTTCTTTTTTTATATATATATTATCATATAAAAAATAAAAACCAAAAACATTTTCCGTTTTCTTTGTATAATAACAACAATAAAAATTTACCATCGAGAACCAAGACAGAGTACTACCTAACTGGGGGTACGACCATAATAAGTTCCCAAACCAAAGATTAAAACTTGCCTTTGTATCACTTGCGAATATCGGCTCACCTTTAATTGATAAACAAACTCAAACGGAGGTTCTAGGTAGGTCTTGACATTAAATTGCAGACCGAAGAGAGATACATTCATTCTCTCCCGCCACTCTGTGCGTTTATCATTTAGAGAGCTACCGTACGCTCGTTGATTGCTGGTTTAAGTTTACTTGTGTTTTGCCTCAGTCTTGTTTTAATTGATATTTTTAGTGCATGCGCACTCGTTCTTCCAAATCTACGAGTCCTTTTCGTGATCTCACCACAATTCCGAGAAAACGTTCTCGAAGACGTGTTGCCCGAATAGTCGAACCCGAGATTCGTACTATTTCCATTGATAATATGGCAGATAATCGAACAATGGCTGAGATGCTCCAAGAACCCACCGAGGGTTACGGAGATGCCATCGTTTTACAACCCATCATGTAAAACCCAGAAATCTAAAATGTGCAAAATGACTAAAACGCCCCTACAATCTAAAGTTTTGATTTATAAGCCTTTAAAGTGCCAAATAAATTACAAGACCTTGGTAAATAAATCATATGTAAAATAAAATATTTGTGCATGTCCCAAAAATATTTGTGACACAATAAATAAGTTGCATGAACCAAATTTGATATTTATAATTAATATATTTTATTTAAATGTAATTAAATGTAGATAAGTACAACTAAAAAGGGAAAAGATCACAAAATTGAATTCTTTGGTTTTAGTCCATCAATGACCGAATTTTTGGCCCCCTATCCTCCCCCTAGTCGGCCATTTTCATTTAATTAAGGATCGCCATTATTTTCTCTCTTATTCCATTCCAAAAACCCCAATAAACACAACAAAAATTCATTCCTTTGCAATCTGAATTTTTGGACCCTCTTGATTATTTTTCCTACACTCTACATCATCACAAGAAGCTAAGAAAAATATGTTTTGATTTGTTCATAGCCTGGTTCGATCCTTGTGGATGAATTCCTTGTCGAAGTGTAATATTGAGGTAAATTCCAAATCAATTCATTCGGTCACTATAAAATTCGTTTATCATTTTTCATATGATCCTCATATTGAATATACTCTGTGAAAAATAATTACAAGGTCGTGGAGTAGCTTTTGGAGTCGTGGTGAATTATTGTTCGAATTATCCATACGCGTAGGAACAAATTCGTCCAGCCAAATCCACACGTTCAAATCTTGGTTTGGTATTTTTCTCGGGCTTCTTACATCTTATAAACATCATATAAAATGCTCAATTCGATCCATGCATGATTTATAAATTATTTGTGAATTAAACCATAAAAACGTGCATAAATCCTAAATAATTGTATCCAAATTTTTGAGGCTTCATATTTATTTTATTTAGACTCCATATGATCATATTAATCTGGGAAAAATGTTATTTCGATTTTTCAAGGCTTAAAATAATTAATTTCGATTTATTTGTTTATGCGGATTAAAGAAAAAGAAAAATAAAAAAATGTACGAGCTAGGGTTTGGATTAGGGTTTGTTTTTGGCTATTTAATGATGATTAAATGATGATATAATTATTGGGTAATGATTGATATTTTTTAGGGTTAGGGTTTTGTAAATAAAAAGTGTTATACGGTTTGTTTTTAAACTATAAGCGGGTGTTTTGTAATTATAAAACTTGTGGGTTATTTTTAGAACATTAATTGGAACATGTATAATTCGTATAAAATAGAAAGGAGGGCCTCTTGTGTAAATTTTATATTTAAAGGGTTTAATTTTTTAATTTAATAAAGTTAAATCGATTTATTAAATAATTAAAATAGAGGGGCTAAAGATGTAATTTCTGGAAAGTTAGTGTTGAATTGAGTAATAAATTATATTCAGGGGGTTATGTGTAATTTTGGTAATTTAATGGCTTAATAAGTAATTGTTAATAATTAAAGGTTGAAATTGTAAATTAAAGGGCTTAATATGTAACTTTGATAACTTGAGGGACTTGATGTGTAAATTATGAATATTTAAGGGTACATTCGTATAACATGTTAAAATAAGTTTACATTGTGTAAAATTGGGAAATTGAGGGTTTAATGCGTAATTATAAATACCATAAGGCTTAAAATGTAACTTATGTAATTACAAGGGTATAAAATGTAAGTTATGAAATCTAAAGGACTAAATGAGTAATTCTGGATAACTTAAGATTTGAATGAGTTAATTATGATATTTTCACTTTAAAACCTTCATCTTTGGTATATTTACACTTATAACCCTAGAATATGAAAACTTGTCATGTTTAACCCTAGACTTTTGTAACATGCTAAAATCAACCCTAATACCATAATGATACTAAATTAATGACTTAACTAAGTTATCATCTTGCTAATTATAGAAATCTGCTAATTAAGGAAACTCTCTAAAAATGGAAACCTGCTAAAAATAGAAAGCTACTTAATATGGAAAATGGGATCATTAGAAATTTTGTCTTTACTCCTCTAGGTGCCAAGAAGGAGAGGTCTTGACTCTTTTCTGTGTTTGCTATTTCTGTTGCTTGCTTGGTTATTAAGGTACAGATATTCTGCCCTTCTTTAGTAAGGTGCCTTCGTCTCATTTCTGATTTCTGATTCACTGCCATGTTCTTTGATTCTTTGAACCTTGCTTGTTTCTTTCATGATATTATGAACCTTTGACATGACCTTTATAGTATTGAATCTTTTGATACTGAACCTTTCTGATACATGACCTATCTGTTATGAATCTTTCTGATATTAAACATTTCTGATATATGACCTTTCTGATATTGAACCCTTATGGTATGAACCTCTGATATGAACCTCTGATTATGAACTATGATATTCTGAAATGGAAATTGACTTATGAAACTAAATTAAATACTGGATACATGATACTTGACCTTGACCCACAGTTTGATACTACGAGCCATAACTAGTCATGAGGGTTTCATGTCCATGTCATTGATGCACCGATGGCATGACTCTAGGGCAGGAGAGTGATGACCTATTCCGTCCCTTTTCTGTATTTTATTTGGTGTGTTGGGAGGTTTATGGCCACCAGGGGCGTATGGATGCATCCTAGAACTGTTCTGATTTCTGATTACTGATTACTGTTATTTCTGGTGACTGATGGTGTGTTCGATACACGTCTTTCACAACTCTGGGAGCTGATCACTCCATACTTTCTGATTTCTGGGATTAGTGAGAGGACTTCTCTCTGCATGGTGTTATGATTACATGTTACTGTTTCTGGGCTCGTAGAGGATTTCTGTTACCCTGTACCTTGTGACCTTATAACTTTATAACCTTTACTCACCATCATTATTACTGTTACCCTGTAACCTGATACATGACTTAACATTTGACTTGACATGATCTGATCTGGGCATGTGGTGGGATTATGGATTACACCTTTACACTTATCTACTGTAACTAGTTCTAATCATGTTATATCTGTATAACCTTTATGTTCCTGTTCCTGACTCCTGTTACATCTGGTATTCATTCATTTACTTCACTACTTTACCTTTACTGCTTGTTATCGTTATATCTGTTCACTGAGCTCGTGTAGCTCAGCCGCGTTTTCTTTCCTCGCGGCAGGTTTTAGTTGGAAGTTGGGATTGATTAGAGAGTACATTGGACATAGAAGAATTTACTAGCAGCTTGGGATTAGCTATTGATGATGGTTAGAAGAACTCATGTTAGACTTAGAAATCATTGTGTTGGAATCCTGTAATTTCATATTTCCTTTGTAACCATTGAATTCTATTGTATTATTTATGTCGTATGCTGGTATCTGTTCTGATAAGCCACCGTTGTTGTGACACCTTTGCCCTTGTCGGGTTGGGGTGTTAAAATTATGGTATCAGAGCCCAGGCTGCGACTTGTAATACATTTACCCCTGACCTGTGAAGTTTGGACCACTAAGTTTCCACTGTAGGCGCTCATAAGATGACCTGTAAGAATTGCTCTAGGACTTCCCTATAGGAACTTAAGCTCTGATCAGTGAGGAATGGGTAGACTAAGGCATTTGTTTAAGTATCATTGCTTCCGCATCACTCTGATTCGTGCCTTACTTTTGGTTTAAGCCTGTTGAATCCCTCTTGGAGATTGAAAGCTTATGCCTTCAAGGTTTATGTCATTGAGAATTGTATGCCTGACACTATTGAACCTTATCTCTGGATTCCGACTCTGACATCTGATCCTTTTGTTAATCATTTTGATGCCTCTTCGGGCAATTCTGAGAATCTCCATGGCGATGACGTACTAGATACATTCTGTTGTTTGTCTCTTGCTTTTGATAAGCACCTATGAATCTTCTGACGCTATTTGATTCCGTCTTACCCCTCTCTATCCCTATGAAAAGTCTTGTGATGTTTTACCATGCATATAAGAATGTTTCCCTCTCACTTTTGAACGATAAGATTTGCCTGGTTGATCCGTCTTTCTTGGATAGTCAACTTCGATTCCATTCTGATAAGGGATTGGTTGATTGAGCACTCGAAATATTAACAACAACGGCGGCTACCCTGAAGAGTGAAGGCATCCCTTACAAGGCAGAAGTGTTGGTGATGCAGAAGAAGAAATCTACTCAAGACGGCGTACCTGGAGCTGATGAAGACATGCAGTCTAACTTCCCTATTCACCTTGGTTGTACTAAGATGAATTGAGAGCGGAGGCAGACTGGAGGATGAAGGATTTGAAGATCGTGCCAGAAATTCACATTACTCCAAGAAGAACAGCAGGAGGCTTGACGAACCAGACACAAGTTCACGATTTTGTTTCACCTCCGAGTATTCTCAAATTTAAGATCCTCTGATGATTTAAGTTCCTTAGAAGCATTTCAGTTCCGTGTCTATTCGTACGTCCAATGATGGCTTTGATGAATTGGGGAAGATCTGAAGCTTGTGGACAGCATACCTTAATCTGCTAGGCAATCTGGGATTCCGATACTCTTGCAAGTAGTTTGTTTTCCCTCTTGACTATGACATCGATTTTGTTGACCTCTGAGACTATAGAAGTACTAGGTGGATTAAGATAGGTGGCTTTGTTTACGACTTGAGATAAAGTATGATCATCATGAAGGCATAATTATGTGGTGCTGGTATTATTAACGTGATAATACTTACACCATATAACGTGCCCTCATTGTGGCCATAGGATATCTTGGGAAGTACCTAAGAAGTTTAGAGCTTGACTCCCGATGGATTATCCGTGATTAATGAGACCTTAGGTTCATTCTACCTATGCGTATACTCTACCTTCGTTCGTTAAATATCTGGGTGAATTTGGACTCTCGTGCTGCATTCTGTTGACCTCAGTTATGAATCTTAAACTCATTGAAGAGCTCTCTGCTGTGGATACAATTAAATCGATTTGAAATCTTGTTCGCATTCCGTATGAGTATTCCGTTCTCTTTTCTCTCTGCTTCCTGCAAATTTCGAGGACGAAAATTTTCTTTTAGAGGGGAAGAGTTGTAAAACCCAGAAATCTAAAATGTGCAAAATGACTAAAACGCCCCTACAATCTAAAATTTTGATTTATAAGCCTTTAAAGTGCCAAATAAATTACAAGACCTTGGTAAATAAATCATATGTAAAATAAAATATTTGTGCATGTCCCAAAAATATTTGTGACACAATAAATAAGTTGCATGAACCAAATTTGATATTTATAATTAATATATTTTATTTAAATGTAATTAAATGTAGATAAGTACAACTAAAAAGGGAAAAGATCACAAAATTGAATTCTTTGGTTTTAGTCAATCAATGACCGAATTTTTGGCCCTCTATCCTCCCCCCTAGTCGGTCATTTTCATTTAATTAAGGATCTCCATTATTTTCTCTCTTATTCCATTCCAAAAACCCCAATAAACACAACAAAAATTCATTCCTTTGCAATCCGAATTTTTGGACCCTCTTGATTATTTTTCCTACACTCTACATCATCACAAGAAGCTAAGAAAAATATGTTTTGATTTGTTCATAGCCTGGTTCGATCCTTGTGGATTAATTCCTTGTCGAAGTGTAATATTGAGGTAAATTCCAAATCAATTCATTCGTTCACTATAAAATTCGTTTATCATTTTTCTTATGATCCTCATATTGTATATACTCTGTGAAAAATAATTACAAGGTCGTGGAGTAGCTTTTGGAGTCGTGGTGAATTATTGTTCGAATTATCCATACGCGTAGGAACAAATTCATCCAGCCAAATCCACACGTTCAAATCTTGGTTTGGTATTTTTCTCGTGCTTCTTACATCTTATAAACATCATATAAAATGCTCAATTCGATCCATGCATGATCTATAAATTATTTGTGAATTAAACCATAAAAACGTGCATAAATCCTAAATAATTGTATCCGAATTTTTGAGGCTTCATATTTATTTTATTTAGACTCCATATGATCATATTAATCTGGGAAAAATGTTATTTCGATTTTTCAAGGCTTAAAATAATTAATTTCGATTTATTTGTTTATGCGGATTAAAGAAAAAGAAAAATAAAAAAATGTACGAGCTAGGGTTTGGATTAGGGTTTGTTTTTGGCTATTTAATGATGATTAAATGATGATATAATTATTGGGTAATGATTGATATTTTTAGGGTTAGGGTTTTGTAAATAAAAAGTGTTATACGGTTTGTTTTTAAAATATAAGGGGGTGTTTTGTAATTATAAAACTTGTGGGTTATTTTTAGAACATTAATTGGAACATGTATAATTCGTATAAAATAGAAAGGAGGGCCTCTTGTGTAAATTTTATATTTAAAGGGTTTAATTTGTTAATTTAATAAAGTTAAATCGATTTATTAAATAATTAAAATAGAGGGGCTAAAGATGTAATTTCTGGAAAGTTAGGGTTGAATTGAGTAATAAATTATATTCAGGGGGTTATGTGTAATTTTGGTAATTTAATGGCTTAATAAGTAATTGTTAATAATTAAAGGTTGAAATTGTAAATTAAAGGGCTTAATATGTAACTTTGATAACTTGAGGGACTTGATGTGTAAATTATGAATATTTAAGGGTACATTCGTATAACATGTTAAAATAAGTTTACATTGTGTAAAATTGGGAAATTGAGGGTTTAATGCGTAATTATAAATACCATAAGGCTTAAAATGTAACTTATGTAATTACAAGGGTATAAAATGTAAGTTATGAAATCTAAAGGACTAAATGAGTAATTCTGGATAACTTAAGATTTGAATGAGTTAATTATGATATTTTCACTTTAAAACCTTCATCTTTGGTATATTTACACTTATAACCCTAGAATATGAAAACTTGTCATGTTTAACCCTAGACTTTTGTAACATGCTAAAATCAACCCTAATACCATAATGATACTAAATTAATGACTTAACTAAGTTATCATCTTGCTAATTATAGAAATCTGCTAATTAAGGAAACTCTCTAAAAATGGAAACCTGCTAAAAATAGAAAGCTACTTAATATGGAAAATGGGATCATTAGAAATTTTGTCTTTACTCCTCTAGGTGCCAAGAAGGAGAGGTCTTGACTCTTTTCTGTGTTTGCTATTTCTGTTGCTTGCTTGGTTATTAAGGTACAGATATTCTGCCCTTCTTTAGTAAGGTGCCTTCGTCTCATTTCTGATTTCTGATTCACTGCCATGTTCTTTGATTCTGTGAACCTTGCTTGTTTCTTTCATGATATTATGAACCTTTGACATGACCTTTATAGTACTGAATCTTTTGATACTGAACCTTTCTGATACATGACCTTTCTGTTATGAACCTTTCTGATATTAAACATTTCTGATATATGACCTTTCTGATATTGAACCCTTATGGTATGAACCTCTGATATGAACCTCTGATTATGAACTCTGATATTCTGAAATGGAAATCGACTTATGAAACTAAATTAAATACTGGATACATGATACTTGACCTTGACCCACAGTTTGATACTACGAGCCATAACTAGTCATGAGGGTTTCATGTCCATGTCATTGATGCACCGATGGCATGACTCTAGGGCAGGAGAGTGATGACCTGTTCCGTCCCTTTTCTGTATTTTATTTGGTGTGTTGGGAGGTTTATGGCCACCAGGGGCGTATGGATGCATCCTAGAACTGTTCTGATTTCTGATTACTGATTACTGTTATTTCTGGTGACTGATGGTGTGTGCGATACACGTCTTTCACAACTCTGGGAGCTGATCACTCCATACTTTCTGATTTCTGGGATTAGTGAGAGGACTTCTCTCTGCATGGTGTTATGATTACATGTTACTGTTTCTGGGCTCGTAGAGGATTTCTGTTACCCTGTACCTTGTGACCTTATAACTTTATAACCTTTACTCACCATCATTATTACTGTTACCCTGTAACCTGATACATGACTTAACATTTGACTTGACATGATCTGATCTGGGCATGTGGTGGGATTATGGATTACACCTTTACACTTATCTACTGTAACTAGTTCTAATCATGTTATATTTGTATAACCTTTATGTTCCTGTTCCTGACTCCTGTTACATCTGGTATTCATTCATTTACTTCACTACTTTACCTTTACTGCTTGTTATCGTTATATCTGTTCACTGAGCTCGTGTAGCTCAGCCGCGTTTTCTTTCCTCGCGGCAGGTTTTAGTTGGAAGTTGGGATTGATTAGAGATTACATTGGACATAGAAGAATTTACTAGCAGCTTGGGATTAGCTATTGATGATGGTTAGAAGAACTCATGTTAGACTTAGAAATCATTGTGTTGGAATCCTGTAATTTCATATTTCCTTTGTAACCATTGAATTCTATTGTATTATTTATGTCGTATGCTGGTATCTGTTCTGATAAGCCACCGTTGTTGTGACACCTTTGCCCTTGTCGGGTTGGGGTGTTACACATCAATTCTGATCACTTCGAATTGAAGACACATTTGATTCAACTCGTGTCTACAAACCAATTTCACGTTTTTGAACGAGAAGATCTGTATGCACACATCCGTTGGTTCAATAAATTAACCTCTACAATCAATTACAAGGATGTGCCACAGAAAGTTGTCAAACTTATGCTATTTTCGTTTTCACTCAAAGGGACAGCCCGGATTTGGCTGGAAAAAGAACCCCCTCGATCTATTGAAACTTGGGAAGATCTTGTTCAAAAATTTGTTAATTATTTCTTCCCTCCGTCAAAGACGACAAATCTAAAAAATGAAATTTCTGGATTTCGTCAAAGTTTCGATGAAAACTTCGGAGAGGCATGGGAACGATTTAAAGATCTTCTCAGAAAATGCCCACATCATGGTTTCACGGAGTTACAACAGATCAATACATTTTATAATGGGTTGAATGGAAACGATCAAGATTCTCTTAACGCTGCCGCCGGTGGCAATATCTTGAATCGTCGACCTAAAGATGTGACTGAAATTTGTGAGAATAAATCAAAAGTTCCTATTTCTAGAAACAAAGTGAATGTTCCTATCACTCCTGCTTCTTCATCCGGTAACTCATCAGAGTTAGCTGCTCTAACAGACGCAATGCGTTGTTTGATGAAGGAAGTAAAAGAAATGAAGAGTGAAATTCATAAACCGGAACAAATCAAAGCCATAAACAAAGTGTGTGAAACTTGTGGTGGCCCGCATGCGTATTACGATTGTCAAGCAACCGATGATTCTGTTTACCAAGCTCCCGTAGCTGCAGTAAACTACAATCAAAATCGACCGCATGCTGAAACTCATTACCAAGTGATTGGTGTATTTCAATTTATCCCAAAAGTCTACACACAAAAAAGTGGTGATATTTTATGTGAAAACCCCAGGTTCGTTGTCCCGACGAGGGTGTGAATGGAACTTCGTGTTTTCGGAACGTGAAACGTGTCGTGAATGTGATAAAAAGTGAGAGATTTTGATTTTACACTACGAATGATTGAATATCAATTAAAAACAACTAATAAAGCTACGAGTACAAATAATCTAAGCATACGAAATCTAAAACGAAAATTTAAATTAAAAACGTACGTTACGAATTTTTAAAAAAAACGTAAATAAAAGTGATTTTCTAAATTTTAAAACCTAAAAATATAAAAATAATTTTTCTAAACTCTAAATATAAAAAGAAAATTTTGAAAAAAAGAAAAATATTTTTTTGACTTTTTAATAATTTTTTATAAATTAAAAACTATTTTTAAGAAGATAATTGATTAAAAATACTAAATGGAAAAATAAAATTCTGAAAATTTTTACTAAAATACTTTAGACTAAAATAAAGCTATAAAAAAAAATGAAAGGTGAAAGTGCTTTTTCAAATAAGCCGCATATAAGCAAAAGCTCACAATAAGCTAAAAAGAAAAAAAATAAAAATAAAATGGTTTTAACTAAAATTTTGTAAAGTTTAACAAAGAAGAGGAGTTAGTGCAATGGTTGGTTACTGAGTTTGTATGCTAAATGTCCCGGGTTCGAACCCAGGGCTGTCCATTTTTTTACAATCTATATATATATATATTTTTTTTTTCTTTTCTTGATCTTCTTTTTGAACAACCCAAAACAACAAATCAATAACACACTTTCAAGAACTAATCAAAACAAAACATACGAAATTTAAAACCTGCTAATAATTAACTCAAACACAAACAATAAAACCTGCTAATAATAAACTCAAACACAAACCTTAAAACCTGCTAATAATTAACTCAAACACAAACAATAAACTAAAAAAAAAAAACACGAACACAAACAATAACCACAAAGTCTGATCCAAACTATATTTTTTTTTCTCTCTTTTTTTTTTTTTTTTTTTTTTTTTCAAGCTTAAACTAAGAACACTAAACTAAGTAACAAGATACGCAGTAACAAGAACTAACTAAGCAGAAATTAAGCAGTAACTTAACTAAATAATAAACTTCGACTTGAATTAAATTAAAAAGTAAAGTTACAATTACAACTAAAAAAATAAAAACATACCGAAAAAAAAAAAGCTAAATAAAACCTAGTGAAAAAAAAAGAAGGGTGCGGCTGCTCGTATTTATACTAAAAAAATAAGAAAACCCTAGCAACGAGTGTGTTTTTGGTGTGAGAGTGTTTCTCTTGCTCTTGTGTCGACCCTTGGATGAATCTTGTTGCCTTGGTCTTTAAATCTCGAACGTTGATTCCTTTTGGTGCCTCGGATCGATGATGTGGAGTGGGGGGGACCATGGACAAGGTCATGTGGTGTTTGGCTTGTAGTTGTGAGGTGGTGATTAGCGGTTGATGGGCGGATTAGGGCGTTATTTTAGGGGTGAAGAAGATGGGTGGTTGGCTGCTTAGGGATTTTGACCGCATAGGGGATTTTGACCAAACTCTTATCCGGCTTTAGTTAATATTAGGAGATGGGTGGGTTTTAATGGTGGATCGGGTATATGGGGTTTAGTTTTGTTGTGGGCCGGTGATGGGTGTGTGGGCTTTTGGGGTTTAGTTTTGTTGTGGGCCGGTGATGGTGTGTGTGGTTTAAGTTTAGGATTGGGTTAAATGTTTAGTGGATCCGGTTTGGTTATTGGTTGTTTAAACTTTAGGATTTAATGGAAAAAAGGAACATAAGAGTAGACATGGGAACTTCAAGGACCATTCCGCCAATTCTTCAAAGTTAATCCAAGGGTAATTTTTGCCAAGTAAAAATAATCCAAGGGTCATTCTTCAAAAATATTATCTTTGACGAATTTTCCTCCGGCTTCGGCTCTATAAATCCCTTTTCCACGTCTCGTGCTCATTTTCTCGGATTTTGCTTGATTTTGTCCCTTTTTCAAGATATCCGTACCTGCATAGAAACAAACACAAAAACACAATATTTTTGGCATTTATGGTTAGTTTTTGGTCGTTTTGGGTCCGGTTTTGGTCAAATAAAAGTATGTGTTTAAGCACATACCACCAAGCACCGAATGCTATGGTACCACCTGGTTTTCCACCCGTGCCAAATCAAAATCGCTTTGTTCAAAATCAAGGACAAACTTTCAACAATTCTCAGAATTTCAATCAAAACCAAGGTCAACATCAAGGGAATTTTCAAAACCAAAACCGAGGACAAAATTATCAAAACCAAGGTTTTAATCAGACTTCCTCGGATGAGTTGCTTAAGCAATTCATTAAATCCCAAGATGAGACAAACAAGACCCAATATGAGACAAACCAGATGTTGATCACCCAATTAAACCAGATCAAAAGGTCTTTAAATGATCGACCCTCGAGCTCGGGAACTCTTCCTAGCAACACAATTGCTAACCCGAGGGGCGATTTGAAGGCAATCACCACTCGTAGTGGTAAGACACACAATGGACCCTCGACTCCAATGCCCCCTCCACCGAGAGGAATGAGTCGAGATACCGAGGTGACAACGGACAAGGTGCATATCTCAAGCCCACGAAGTACCGCACACGTCCAACCTCCGGTCATCCAACCACGAATTCCGGAACCCGATGTTCCGATGATAAATCCTAAGCCTTCGATTCCTTATCCTTCGAGGCTTAATGATCAGAAGCTTAAAGACAAAGCGAATCAACAGATGGAGAAATTTTATACAATCTTCAATGATTTGCACTTTGACATAAGCTTCGTTGATGTTCTCATCTTGATGCCCAAATTTGCATCTACACTTAAAAGCTTACTGAGCAACAAGGATAAATTATCTGAGATGGCAAAGACCCCTCTTAACGAGCAATGCTCGGCGGTTCTCCTCAAGAAGCTTCCCGAAAAGCTTGGAGACCCCGGCAAATTTTTAATCCCTTGTGATTTCTTGGGGATGGTTCAGTGCTCAGCCTTGGCCGATGATGAAGCGAAAAGTGTACCGCTTTTAAGGGGTCATTTAAGCCCTAAATCGTATTTATTTGATCAAATATTGCCCTAAATCGTTCCTTTTGTCATTTTAGGTACTTTTGAGAAGAAATCTGGAAAAGGAAGCATTTTGGACGTTTTTGGAGCATAAAAGTGAAGAAAACGACAAAGTCTCAAAATCGGCTGAAAATTACCTTTGACGGCGTCAGGATTATCCCCAGACGGCGTCATGGCTTGGCAAGAAAAAGGTGGATGTGAAAATTACTCATGATAAGCCAGAGAAATTTGCATGGGAATTCTGACGGCGTCACCCTTTGGAGTGATCAAGGTCGTCACGGCTTAATTTAAAGAGGGACGGCGTCAAGCCTTGATAAGCCAGAACGGATTTTGGAGAGCTAAAGAGGGACGGCGTCAAGAAGGCCATCCGGGAACCCTAAAAGCGGCGAGGTGACGGCGTCACACTCCATAACGTGACGCCGTCAGATCTGAAAGTCTATATATAGTTTTGCAATTTTTTGTCATTAGTGTGGAACTTATTGAGGAACTTTGTGTGTAAGAACCCTAAGACGATTTTAGCAGCTTTTTCAAGGCTTTTTGCCTTGAGATCTTCCATGTTACATTGAAGATAAGTTATCAATTAATCATTCAATATGTCTATGTGTTGTTTGATTCTATCTTGTTCTTGTCTTTTGTTTAACATGCTAGGCTAGATTTTTCTTTGTGTTTGCTTAGATCTAATGAAACCTAGCTATTGATTATTGGTTATTAGTGTGTTATTAGTTGTATTGGATGATTGTTCATCTATGTTAGGCTTAAGAAAACTGGCTAACTTCCTATTCGGTAACTTGCTTGAACGTCTTAAGAAACATGAACCAATGCGTACTAAGGTTTTTATGGTTGTATTTAATGCACAAGCGAATTCTAGTGATCCCATGTTAGGAGCTTCCTAGCCGGCTCGACATAGGAGTGAAGTAGGAGCTTGTAGAGTTGGGGAAGTACGTACGCCACCCCACGATTGGTATTAAGGAATACACCCGTCATCCACGCAATTAATACACACTAATCAACCGGTAAAAGATAGTTAGGGAGTAAGGAAATCTAAGTAAACACATTTCTCTCCACATAAGTTTTACCACCTTTTCATTTTCTGTTATTTTATTTTATTTGCATTCGTAGTTATTTGGGTTAGTTGACTAGCAACTAATTCCGCCCACTCTTTCAAACCCGAGATTTTACTTGCTTTCATAAAAAAATATAAAAACATAAAAAAAGAATCTTCTCTCACCCTTAGACCTATTAGAGTAGTTTTTCATACCTAACGAACACTATTCCCTGTGGAGAACGATCAATCCCCCGTACTTACCACTACACTATACTACATCGGTCAGGTACACTGCCTGGTGGGGTTGTAAGCCTCTTGAGATCCCTCGAGAGGTAAAACCTGTTGTAAGGTTGCAAAACCACGCATCAAGTTTTTGGCGCCGCTGCCGGGGAATAGTTATTGTTTAGGTTGAATTTTTTTTTTATAGGTCTACTCACTAGATTCCTTTCTAGTGAGATTTTTATTTTATTTTTCTAGGTTTTCTTTAGTCTATCTTTTTCTATCCATTGCTCAAATCTTCCTTGGCCATCATGGTAAACGAAGATCTCTCCAATCTCAGAGTCACCAGGAGTCGTAGTTCACTAAGCGACCTTATTCCACCCTACGCAGAACCTGATAGGGAAATGCGAAGATTAAGGCGACTCTTTGCAACACCTGAACCATCTGGCATTGCCATCGACTTTGATGATGCCCTCTCCGAGGAAGAATCCAATCATCATTCTACACCTCCTAGCCCTCAACCCAATCACAATATGGAGATTCCCGAAATCCCAATCCCTAAATGTCTCAAGGACTACTCTTCTCCCACCCCTCGTGGTTTTTCCAATGCTATCGTTTTTCCAAATGAACGCACGGATGGGGTCTTGCGTGCAACCGATATTTGGCTGGTCCAAAGTGTATGCAAGTTCCACGGATTGAAAACTGAAGATCCAATCCAACACATCAAGGACTTCCTGAAAATAGTGGATACCCTCCATACGGACGGGGCCACTAGAGATACCTCCCGGCTGCGATTCTTTCCCTTCACCCTTTATGAAAAAGCCGGAGACTGGTATAACCAGCTTCCCTCCGAATCCATTTTCACATGGGAACAGCTTGTTTCAAAATTCTATGAGAAATTCTTTCCAATAGGAAGAACTTCAACATTAAGAGACGAAATCGTCCGCTTCCACGTTGGACCAGCTGAACCCATTCACGAATCCTGGATCAGATTTAAAGATCTGATTAGACAAGTCCCTCACCATGGCATTGAACTCTGGCTTCTTTTCCAAATCTTTTATGATAGTGTCCCTAAAAGCGACCAATTTGGCATTAATAATTCGATAAAAGGAAAAATAGCCAACCTGAGCGCTGAGGAAGGATGGAATAGAATTGAGGAATACGCAAATGATCAAGACGATACCTGGGATGAACCCGATTCGATCATGAGCATTTCCAAGATCATGAAAGAGCCTCCTTTTGCCAGCCGGCTGAATAAAATGAATGATCAAGTCTCTTATCTAGACAAGTCACAACCAACTAAACGGTTGTCAAACCCATACTTGATCTGCGACCAATGTGGTGGCCCGCATGAAGTGGAGGAATGCGAGGATAATACCACCACCGAACAAGCATGCTTGTCAAGCCACGACATCTTCGATGATCCTTCGCTCTTAACTTTCTACCAAAACAATGATTTCACCCCTTGGGGAAATCTTGTGAGAGAAGAGGGAGGAGGAGAATATCCTGACTATAAGGTTAGGATCACTTTTGAGGATGATCTTGGGCATTTCACGTTTGAAAAGAATCTGCAACTAAATGGTCTCGACAACCTTATCAATAGCCAACAAAACGACATGAGGGCCAAATTCGCAGAACTCAACGCCGCTCTTGACGGCCTTAGCGAACCTCAAAGAGATCCCTTACTCGCCATCACCACTCGTGCTGGAACAACTACTAAGGACCCACCTTACCCAGCTCAACAATCTAACGTCATGGAACCCAACACCCCTCATGAAGAGAAAGATAATGTGAGCAATGAAAATCCCGAACAAACCCCTCCGGTAACTCCCTCTCCACCTACTCCAACCAAACAGCCCATTAAAGTCCCATACCCGTCCCGTCTCAAGAATCAAAAGGTCGAAAATGATAATAAAAGATTCTTGTCATATTTGAAGAATTCAGTCGTCACCATACCCCTTCTTGATGCATGTTACCATATGCCCAAATATAGTACATACTTCAAGAAGTTGCTAACCAACAGAAAAGGGCTCGAGGGTCTTGTAACCTTAGGAGAAGAATGTTCTGTGGTGACTTATCGAGGGCTGCCAAAGAAGGTGGACGATCCAGGTAGTTTCACCTTGCCCTGCTCAATAGGATCTCTTTCAGTCAAGAATGCTTTAGCCGACTTAGGAGCAAGTATCAATCTTATGCCGCATTCCATGTTCCTCAAATTAGGGTATTCTGGATTGAAACCTACCCGTATGAACATCCAACTAGCCGATAGATCAGTCAAATACCCCTTAGGAATATGCGAAAATGTGTTGGTTAAGGTAGGAAGGTTCAAATTTCCAGTTGACTTCGTCATCTTAGAAATGGAAGAAGATGACCTAGTGCCTATCATTCTGGGGAGGCCATTCCTTGCAACTGCTCGTGCTGTTATTGATGTTCACGACGGCAAACTGACCTTACGAGTAGGGGCCGATAGCTTAACCTTCGACATCAAGGACACAATGAATCTTTCTCTCGAAGCAGATAATCAGCTGTATTTCCTCGAAGAAATCGATGAACTATCCGACGAGATTGACAATTGTATAGATGAACAGATGGAAGCTGGTTGGTTGCGAGATGAAGCTTTCTTACCCATCTTTGAGGAGGAGAAGACTATGGATGTAAACGCAGTCTCCTTCTATCCCAGACAAGAAATCGAACAGCTTGAGCTTCGTAAACCCGAGAACAAACTTAAACCCTCCATCATCGAGCCACCTGCGGTAGAACTCAAGGAACTCCCGAACAATCTCGAATATGCTTTCCTCCAAGGGGAAGATCAACTTCCGGTAATCATAAGCTCTTCCTTGAAAAGTGAACAAAAGGATAAACTCTTAGGAGTTTTAAAAAAATATAAAGGAGTTATAGCGTGGAGTGTAGCCGACATCAAGGGGATTGACTCTACTTTTTGCACGCATAAAATACTCATGGAGGAGGATTATAAACCCACCGTGCAACCTCAAAGGCGAGTAAACCCCAACATTAAGGAAGTCGTAAAAAAGGAAGTCATTAAGCTCCTAGATGCAGGGCTAATTTACCCAATTTCCGACAGTCCATGGGTAAGTCCTGTACAGGTTGTACCAAAAAAGGGAGGAATGACGGTGGTGAAGAACGATAAGGATGAGTTAGTGCCTCAACGAACAGTAACTGGATGGCGTGTGTGCATCGATTATAGGAAGTTGAATGATGCAACCCGAAAGGATCATTTCCCTCTCCCATTTATCGACCAAATATTGGAAAGGTTAGCAGGGCATGAGTACTACTGCTTCCTAGATGGGTTCTCAGGGTATTTTCAAATCCCTATCGCTCCTGAGGACCAAGAAAAGACTACGTTTACATGCCCTTATGGCACCTTCGCCTACAAGCGAATGCCCTTTGGACTATGTAACGCCCCCGCCACTTTCCAGCGCTGCATGACGGCAATCTTCCATGAGTTAATGGAAGACAACATGGAAGTCTTCATGGATGATTTTTCAGTCTTTGGAAACTCTTTTGATCGCTGTCTTGCTAACCTTGAGAAAATGCTCAAACGTTGTGAAGAGACCAACTTGGTACTAAACTGGGAAAAGTGCCATTTTATGGTAAAAGAAGGGATTGTGCTAGGGCACAAAATTTCAGGAAGTGGAATTGAAGTAGACCGGGCAAAAATTGAAGCTATATCCAAACTTCCCTATCCAACAACTGTCAAGGCAATCCGTAGCTTTTTGGGTCATGCTGGCTTCTATAGGAGATTCATTAAAGATTTCTCAAAGGTAGCTAAACCAATGACCCAGTTGCTCATGAAGGATGCCCCGTTCGACTTCTCTCAAGAGTGCAAGGATGCATTCGATCGATTGAAGCAGGAACTTACCCAAGCTCCAATTATGGTCACCCCTAACTGGGAGTTACCCTTTGAAATCATGTGCGATGCTAGCGATTATGCTGTTGGAGCAGTATTAGGCCAAAGGCTTAACAAACACTTTCAGCCAATATACTACGCTAGCAAAACCATGAATCCTGCTCAAGAAAACTACACTACCACTGAAAAGGAATTACTGGCCGTGGTATTTGCTTTTGATAAGTTTCGCCAATATCTTGTCCTTTCCAAAACAGTTGTTTTTACGGACCATTCAGCTATTCGATATCTTTTTAATAAACTGGACGCTAAACCACGGTTACTTCGTTGGATCTTACTATTGCAAGAGTTCGATGTTGAGATTCGTGATAAGAAAGGAGCAGAGAATCTTGCAGCTGATCATCTCTCTCGTCTCGAAAACCCCCAGCCTCGCTGAATCTGACAAGAGTGAGATTCGGGAGTCATTTCCTGAAGAGCAGCTCATGTCAATAAATGATTCTGAACCATGGTATGCGGATTATGCTAACTACCTGGCAAGTCGAGTCATTCCTGAGCATATGAGCAGGCATGAAAAAAAGAGGTTCTTCAATCAATTAAGGTATTACTTTTGGGATGAACCTTTCTTATTCCGAAGATGTCCGGACCAGGTAATCAGGCGTTGTGTTTCGGAAAAGGAGGCTGTCAGAATTATGAAAGAGTGTCATGCAGGTCCATCTGGAGGACATCACGGAATGAACACTACTGCACGAAAGGTCTTCGATGCGGGATTCTATTGGCCTACAATATTTCGTGATGTGAAAGGAATGATACAAACTTGTGACGCATGTCAAAGAGCTGGGAATATCTCTAGGAGGGATGAAGCCCCACAGAATTATATACAAGTTTGTGAGGTTTTCGATGTTTGGGGAATTGATTTCATGGGACCCTTCCCATCTTCAGGAGGGAATGAATACATCCTAGTGGCCATTGATTATGTTTCAAAATGGGTGGAAGCACAAGCCCTTAGGACTAACGACGCTAGGGTAGTCATTCATTTCTTAAAAAAATTGTTCGCTAGGTTCGGAATTCCGAAGGCTCTTATTAGTGACAGGGGAACCCATTTTTGCAATTCACAAATGGAGAAAGTTATGAAAAGATATGGAGTCTCTCACCGATTCTCCACGGCTTACCATCCTCAAACCAACGGTCAAGTCGAAAACACTAATAGGGCCATAAAGAGAATATTAGAGAAAACGGTCAATCAAAACCGAAAAGATTGGTCTTTTAAGCTCGATGAAGCTTTGTGGGCATTTCGAACCGCTTATAAGACACCAATCGGGACAACCCCGTTCCGTATGGTATATGGCAAGGCATGCCACCTTCCAGTAGAACTGGAACACAAGGCGTATTGGGCACTTAAGGCTTGTAATTTGGATTATACGGTTGCGGGAACAAATAGATTCTTACAGCTCCAAGAGCTCGATGAATTGAGATTAGAGGCTTATGAATCTTCCATTACATACAAAGAAAGGGCAAAAAGATGGCATGACCAACGGATTAAGAGACCCAAGGAGTTTTCGGAAGGAGACAAGGTATTATTATATAATTCTCGCTTAAGGCTATTTCCGGGAAAACTTAAATCTAGATGGTATGGACCTTTTACCGTAAGGAGCTCCTCTAAAACCGGAGCCGTTGTGTTGATTGACGACGAAGATAGAGAATTCACTGTGAATATACAACGAGTCAAGCATTATCAAGAGAATGGTAATGAAATGATCAATGAGGAAGACATAACTTTTGATGAAGAAATCACGTAATGTACGTGACCTTGAGTCTAGCTACAAGACTCGTTAATAAAGAAAAGCGCTTCTTGGGAGGCAACCCAAGTTTTATTTGCTTTGTGTGTTTATTTATTTGTTTGTTTGATTTTATTTGTTTCCGTATGTGTGTTTAAGTTTTATTATTATTGATTCATGTTAAAAACTAAATTGTGAAAATGCTTTATCTTGTTTTTAACTTCGTCTTAACTACATATAAAGGTATTTTGCAAAAGTTAAGTGTAAGGGAAATCTAAATCGGTTTATTAGAACACAAGTGAACATGAATCGTAATAATAATAAATGAACATACATATTAGTATTTGTTTGAGTCAAATGCTTGTATCGAGTCTGTAACACCCCAACCCGGCAAGGGTAGAAGTATCACACAAATGGCTCCATATCAGATCAAACAAAGCATACAATCAATAGTAATACAATGGTTCTCAAAGGTTACAAATGAAATCTTGCAATACAAAAGGTTACAAAGGAAAATAAAAGCTGCCTATCAAATCCATAAGTACATCTCTTCTAATGGCTTCTACTCAAAGTCTTCTAGGTCCAAAGTCTCTTCACTCATACCCAGCTTCCAACTAAAACCTGCCGCGGGAAAAGAAACGCGGCTAAGCTACTAGAGCTCAGTGAACAGATATAACGTAACAAGCAGTAGTATAATGTATAATTTACATGAGTAAAAGAGTGTGGAAGCATGAATACATGGTATCAAGGTGAAAGGTAAGAGTACATGGTATCATAAGGAAAGGTAAAAGAGTACATGGTAAAGGAAGTCAGAAATCCACTACGAGCCCATAACATAACATGAATCATAATCATAATCATAATCGTAAACATGCAGAGGGGAGACCTCTTAGTATCCTGTGAATATGAGGGGTGTCCTCAATCATGGGTATCCTGTAAATATGAGGGGTGTCCTCAATCATGGGTTGGAGTAGCTAGCTCCCAGAGTGTGAAAGACGTGTATCGCACACACCATCAGTCACCATGAATAACATAACATAACATGAACATGAACAAATCTAGGATGCATCCATACGCCCCAGGTGGCCATAATCTGCCTCTACGTAAACATGAATCATAAACATAACATGCAGGGACGGGACAGGTCATCACTCTCCTGCCCTAGAGTCATGCCATCGGTGCATCGACTGACATGGACATGAAACCCTCATGCCTAGTGAGTGGCTCGTAGTATCAAACTGAGGGTCAAGGTCAAGTATCGTGAATCATGTATTTAGTTTACTTGCATAAGTCAACGTCTTGTTTCATAAGTTCATAATCATAGGTTCATAATCATGGTTCATAAGCAAGGTTCATAAGCAAGGTTCATAAGCAAAGGTTCATGGTCGAGGGTTCATAATTAAAGGTTCATGAATGAAAGGTTCATAATCATAGTCCAAATCTCAAGGTTCATATCAAAGGGTTCATATGTCAAAGTTCAAATGCCAAAGGTTCATATAAGAGGTTCAGAAATCAAAGGTTCATATCAAAGTGTAGGGAACATAGTAATGGTAAAGGGAACCCTAATACGAATCATAATCAGAGAATGAAGGCCTCTTATCAAAGAAGCAGAATATCTGTACCTCATACCGCAACCGAAAACACAACAGAAAATATCAAGATCGGAAGCAGACCCCATCTCCAGCGAATCTACACGAATTCATGACTGACTTATTAAAACGTATTTAATTCAGATTACTTATTTCCGTAGGCTTTCCTCATTTAGAAACTTTCCATATTGAGTAGCTTTCTAGTTTTAGTAACTTTCTATAAATATTAAGTTTTCCGATTTAATAACTTTTAGGTTTAAAAATGTCAATTAAATAACTTTTAGACTTAATATGATCAATATTTTAATTTAGGGCAACTATGACAACTTTTAATAGTTTGGGGTTTACACTTGTCATTTTATTAAAGTTTATGGCCTAAAATGCAATTCACATAATAATATGAATTATATTATACCCTTATCGACCCACATAAATGATAGCACACTAGTCCTACTTGACCACATAATCATACATTCTCATGCACATCTATATGATGCTTTCTGTTCCCTTTTTAACGTGACCCTCACAACACAACGCCACACATCTTGACTCCAATACAGCCACCACAATCGACCCTACATTACCCATATAATAACAGATTGAAATTACCTTACATGTTATATATTTGACACTCTTAACTTACCCACAAGCACACCATTTATTTTAGTTTGTTACACCTTAACCTTACATGTTTACAGCCCCACACTATATCATGTGTACACTTTGCACATCATACTCGTTTTATAATCACCACGAGGGGTTTATCCATATTAAGTCTCCATGTTTTTCAGCCCACCAATTATGTTGCACACTCACAATCACCCATACGTATTTATTTAAAACACCATTTCAAAACAGGTTCCATGCACTCCCATATATCTAACCCTTGTCCAAGCGACAGAAAAGTGCCCCATCTTGTTGTTTCTTAGACCGATATATAACGACAACCCGATGCTATGACTAGACTCAGACACACTCACACGTTACACATGTCCTCACACCATCCGCACAGCTATACCCTTGACAGAAAACTAGCGAACCAATTTCATGAATAAATGAATCCAACCACGACCCACATGACGTCATGAGATACACTATCTTAGGGTTTGTATAAAGATGACATTAGTTCGACCCAAGCCTGTTAAACATGACCTCAAAGTGGCTCGCGAGATCCGGTACAACAGGTCATGCGCAACTCCAAACTCTCGACTCGAAAACAGAACTGAGTTGATGCTCATAACACACACGCGACACATAAATCCCGGCCACAAAAACATGGATTTAACGAGCCAACTTAAACAAACCTTCACATCAAAACCCAGCCATATTTCACATTCAAATTCATTCATTCTTCACGAATAACTCACACACTCCCTAACTAGCCCCATATTCATATTTTCATAAACCAACAACTCAAGTTCTAGTTGCCACCTGAAACCCCAAGTCGACACATATGTAATCCATTATTTTATGTAACACATATCAGGTTGTTTTTGGGTGTCTCATTACTCGTACAAACAGATCAGACCATGTTTATATTTAAGATTCAAACAACCATGTTAAACCTTATATATCGACCTACATGTATATATTTTCGTTTCATGCGACTGAATACCGGATTTCATGTTGTATTAAAATGCTCAACAATGTCCAAATACTGGATTTACACGTTCTAAATAACTGATTCATTAGCAGATTAAAGTCATACATGTCAACATACATTTTATTATTTCCTGTGTCTCTTGCTCTCATCATTTTATGAGATCAAAACCCTTCCTCGTATTCATTATTTTAGATCACAAATATTGCTTGGCTTTTAGGTTAATATTTATCCTATTCCATGGGTTCATGTCGAGAAAAAAAAAAAACAAGATCAGAAAGGGTGATACCTTGTGGATGGAATACACAACAGAACCAAGAACAAGGGCAATCGAGTCGATCACACTCAACCTGAACCCGTCACTCATGAACGATTCACCACCGCGTTCACTCATGAACGATTCGCCACCGCCACAACAGCAACTTTCTTGTCTTGAGAGAAAACAGATAACCAGAATATGTGTGTTATTCTTTTGCGTGTTGTATGAAGGGAAAGGGAGAGGAAGCCGTATATGATATAGAAACTGATAGGGGAGCGTGTATAGAATTTAGGAAACTAATTAATACCGATTTGATTGTGTTTAAAAATTGATAGCGTGATTTAAGGGTTATGAATGGGGAAATCGGATTTAATTAGCATTATGATAGGATTTGGTTGTTGTGACGTGATGAGTTGGAACAAATAAAATGTGTAGCAAATTTATATAGAGAATAGGAATGTAACTAAGTTATTATTATTTACTTAACTGAGGTTTAATTTCATAATGTGTATTTTATCACATAACATGTGGTTTAGGCTATGTTTTAGTATTTCGCGAATTCTCAAATTATAACTTATAAATAATGTTTGAGTTACATTTGTGTTCAAGTTCAAGTTAGCCGCTGGTTTTAGAAACCATGTTTTAGGTCATCGTAATTGTTTAATTCGTCTAGTAACTCAGGTTATGAAATTCTTTAATTCTTTTATTATACTTTATGTGTTCTTGAAAACTTTAATTTAGGGGGGTAATCTAGGGATTTCAACTGAACAGAAAATGAGGGTTTTACAACTCTTCCCCTCTAACAGAAAAATTTCGTCCTCGAAATTTGAAGTCGCAAAGTGAAACGAAATCGTAGCAAGTCGCAACAGATCATCGTAATATTCTCATGCCCGAGGAGGCTCTTCCAAAAGATCTTCAGACCAAAGGTTTCTCATGACTCAATCAAAACAAAATGGGTTCAGATTCCTCAGAAGGAGACAAATTGGGTTGATTCGGATTTAAGGAACCATAAAACATAATTGGATGATAGGTGGATCTTCTAAAAAAAAAACTTACATGGAATATGAACAGAGTTTCAAATCAGATTGACTGTATTACCAGCAGAGAGCTCTACAAGGAGTTTAAGATTTATAACAGAGGTCAACAGAATGCAATACGAGAGTTTCAAACTCATCCAGATATTTAATGAACGGAAACAGAGTATACGCATAGGCAGAATGAACCTAACGTCTCACTAATCACGGATCTAACGGAGATCAGATTCTAAACTTCTTAGGTACTCCCAAAGATATCCTATGGCCACAATGAGTGCACGTTATATGGTGTAAGTATTATCACGTTGATCAGGCGTCATAATACTAGCACCACATAAATATGCCTTCATGATGATCATACTTTATCTCAAGTCGTATTCAAAACCACATATCTTAATCCACCTAGTACTTCTACAGTCTCCGAGGTCATCAAAATCAAACACCATAACTAAGAGAAGAACGAACTACTCGAAAAAGTTAACGGAAATCTCAGAATGTCTATCAGAATTTGGTACATCATTAAAAGCATCAAATCATCCATCATTCGTCAAATTTCACATAACAAAACCATCGACCACCAATACGCAGAATGAACACCGAGCGGAATTACTAACAGGGAACATAAATCATTCAGGGAATCCTATCTTAAGTAACGGAAATTTGAGTAGGTCAAGAGGAAATGAATTACGTTATCCATAGCTTCATTCTTCACCAAAATCAACTCTTCCAAACACAACGTTCACTTCAGAATTATCATTCAAATACATGATCTTAAACTTCTTCCAAGTCCATGCAGTCTATCGTATGATCATAGCGTGGAAAGAAATATCAACTCGAGTCTGGTCCCTCAAGCCTTCGGCACTTCTCCTTGGGACTGTGGTGTGGTAACGTGAATCTCCGACATGGTCACTGTGCATTCTTCCATCCGCGAGTCTGCTTCTGCTCTCAATTCATCTTAGTACTACTAAAATGAATAGAGAAGCAAGACTGCGTGTTTTTGATAGGTCTTCTAGCACGGTTCGAAATTCGCCAACTCCAACTGCCGTCATCGCCGGATGCATGGTAGTGTTGTCTGCTACAATCTCTGGACGCCAATCAAACCTACTTCTTCCAGAATAAAGGGTCATTCTCCAAGATGGTCTACATGTTCCTCTTCGTGCCTAACACTGAAATGCTTCCCAGGGTTACTCTCAAATAGTCATCTCTTTTCTTAAAGTCCTTGGCGTGACTTCTACAGTCCTTCAGTCATTAAAAGAGGCCGTCTGGTACGGAGTTTACAGGAATAGAATCGATCATTGATACGCTGAATTGAAAGATAGTCATGGTAGTGATACGATTAAGTTTACGATAGTTGATACTCTAAGTTTTCTCTTTCTTCTTCACAAGCTAACAGGGTATTCAAAATGAAGCACTGAGGTGAACAAATCACAATTCATCATCCCCTCCAATTTCTCAAATTTGATAGTATCATGGTCCGTCAACTGGGATTGGTTCAAATTTTCATTCTACTCCTCAACCGAAAAGGGAATCTAAGAGTGCCATCATAGGACACCAGAAAATTTGCACAATAAAACTCCCAAGGCCAAAGTTTTCTAAGAGTGGATAATAGGTGTCAGGAGGCAATCAACAATCAAATGAAATCGAGATAGAAGTTTCCATAGCAGGTTAGGCTTAACAGATTTGAGCGGTTAAAAGGTTATCATAATGAAAGTGGAATGAAACATATTACTAAAGGTCACCAATCAGATATGGTTGGCAGCGTATGAGGGCCAGTCAATCCATAACTTTAAGACCTCAAAATCGAGTATGTCAAGAGTAAACGGATTCGTAGGATGAGTACGGTCGCCAAGCCAGACGGATAGTTCATATATCAAGGTCAAGTACATGGTTCATCAAATAGATAAGCGAACAATTCAAGGTGTTGGATTCTTGTTTGGCTAAATAGCATAAGTAGCAGGTAGGTTGTGAGTAATCGGAAATATAAAACATCGTATAACTGTCAAGAGTGAGGCATATAGAATATCAGTAATCAGCATCATCATGCTCGGCTAACAATTTTACATCGAGACAAAATTATCATCATATCCATGACTAAAATCGCCAGAGTTCTCATAGGAGTAGTAATGGATTTGCAAGACAGAGTAGTATCAGATGATACATTTTCATCCAGCACGAGTGTCACACCCCAAAAATGGCGCAGCGGAATGGCATTTTACGGGGTATGACCTCATAGTCAAGAAAACACAAGGTGTCACAATAGAGAAAACTAAATGTATAACATAAGACCAATAATAGTCGCAAACTCCCACAACAGGGATGAGTATAAAGATCCAAGATAAACATAAGTCTCAAAGTTAAACAACGTCATTAGGAAAAATCAAATGCAACTCCACGAGATATAACCCGGGAGGGTCTTGTCTTAAGTCTTGCTAAGCCAGTCAATACTCAACCTTCTAAGCAACTTCAGTAACACCTGAAAATGGTACTAGAAAACGTCAACACAAAGTTGGTGAGCTCGTAGGTTTAAAAGTTGACCCACGATGCTGTGAAAAATAGCTTAGGACAATAGTGAGCAAGATATACGAATATGAGCACATAGTAAAGACCACAAACTATCACAGACGGCAAACACGTATAATTGATCCACACATAGTCTGGGTGCCACTTCCCCAAATGATATACTGGGTGTCACTTCCCCAAAGTTATATACTGGGTGTCACTTTCCCAAAGTTATATACTGGGTGTCACTTTCCCAAAGTTATATACTGGGTGTCACTTCCCCAAAGTTATATACTGGGTGTCACTTTCCCAAAGTTATATACTAAGGTTGCTAAATACGGTTGCACAAGGTTGTTAAACACAGGTTGCACAAAACAAAACACGTCACAGCATGTAATCGCATCAACACACATAATGCCCACGCAATATAGAAACCGCACAAATTTAGTTCTATCATCCAAAACATTAAGCTATGTAACAACTTGGATCTAACTTGATTTCACAACTCATCAGACAAGAACTGTCATGAAATTAAGTCAGAAGTTGTTACACAAACTTAATGTCTTAAGTGATAAACAACAAAATAAATCCACACAATGGTAATCACCTAGATAGTGTCCGCACAATTTGATTCACACAAAAGGGCACATATTGCAATCAAACGCACATATTGTCCAAAATCATGAAAACAGTATATCACAGCATGAAAACATTTAAAAACATTGAGTACCATTTCCACCCCAAAGTAAAAACACGTTAAAAAGTGGGGCTACGAGAACTCACCTTAGTCCCAGCAACGCAATATCACAATATCATGAAGTAGAACAGCACAATAAACCAAACAGTAGCACAGCACAACAGAAATTAAGGACGTCTCGGCACAATGGACTCGGCACAACCTAATAAAGTAAACTCGCCTTAACATAATCTCCAAATGTAAAAGTTCCAAAAGTTAACTATCCCGAGTAGATTCCATTTTAAATTCCAAAATCTCTTTCTCATATTAGTTACTAGCGTTTGGTATCGACGGGTGTGTGTGGTGACACGACATGACTCAAGTGAACACACGCCAAGAAAAACGACCACGACGTAAACGACTCAAAGTAAACTTCATATAGCAACACGACAAATTTGAAGAAATACTCCAAAACAATCTCTACGACAACCTGAAATTTAGTGATAAAACCTTAAGACTTAATATGTTACTTGAACGAATGGTCGGATACTTATCCGCTTCGTCAACTTAACATTAATCCTATAATATCCTCAATACTACTCTAATAATACCTCTTGTCTTGCGTGCCCTCGAAACATTTAATAACTCTTAAAAATAAGCCTTTAGTGATGTTGTTAATAAACTAGTGATTTATAAAAATAAATTTTAGTTTTGTTTTTAATAAACCTAACAAGTATAATATACTTGTTATTATTTATTTGAAAACGCTTACATGATTATCGTTGTTGCATATATATATTTATGCGTATGTTTCGAGTTCATTTTTATTTTTATCTTGAGTTATTATTTGTTTCGAGTCACAAGTCCGAGTCATGACCTCTCGGCTTATTATATCAATCCATATTAAATCAATATATACAACAAATTAAATCTCATTACCGCAATCCACTTCAACCACTCGTGGTCGTCTACGACACACGTCTAACCTAATCTCCGTCAACTAATAATCGTCACACAATCGATTCCCATTTTCTCAATCAACACAATCAATATTGTTTTCGCGGGTTTAAATCCTCACGAAACACTCACAATCAAATAATAATGTTTCTGTTCGCTAGATGTGGTTCGACAAAACAAAAAAAATAACACAAATCATTGCCGCTTATTCGAACCGTATGGACCCTAAGGGTTTTGGCCACAATATTTCATCAACAAAATAAATAATAACACAACAATATCCAAGTGTTGCCGAGACCATAAGGGTCTCGGCCTAGCTTTCCCCGCCACTAAACTCGAACCAAACGGACCTCATGAGGTCTAAATCTCTCGACAACAACAAGTTACCAAAAAAGATCAAACAATAATTTGCAAGTTAACCACAAGCATACCAAGTAACCACACAAGACCATTGCCGAGACCTCCATGGTCTCGGCTTACCTTTCTCTCGCCGGCAGACAAACAAATCCAGACTCTTGGTCCATCATTTTCACGACAACAAACCAAAAAGAAACATAATAATAACAAGATAGTCACCACAAGAACCATAAGCTCGAAAATAAGCCCATACCGTGAGCTTAAGCTCTCGGCTTCACATTGACACCACAAAAATACGACACACACACAACACATATCGATACCAAATTATTTTACTTGTTCAAAACATCAAAACCCATTTGTTTAACCCGAAAAATAACAAAAACCACGAGTTTGACTCGTGAACGAGTCAACCCACGCGTGAAAACGCTTGTTCTTACCGTATCTTCGCTCGATCTATAGATTTTAGAGTATAACAATGATGGTGGATGGATTTGATGGCGGCGGGTCAAAAATAACGAGGGAGGTGGGTTGTTTGGGTGGCGCGTGATGTACACCAAAAGAGAGAGGAGAGTGAGAGGTGTATTATGGTGGTGGTGGTGTTTTAAGGGTAGCCGGCGGCGGCAGTTAGAGAGGAGGGAGAGAGTGTGTGAAAATGTTGGGATGATGAAATGGATAACAAATGGGTTGGGTTAGGGTTTTTAATAAACCGTTATTGCTATTAGGTCCTTGTGCAAGCTTATTTTTCACTTAAGGAGTCGGTGCAAGGACTAGCGGAATAATTATTATTATTCTCTCCCGAGATTACTTATTTTTATTCCCGAAAAATGTTAAACATCACCGATTAAATTTTTAATCGTCACCGTTCGTCTTAAAAATGTTTTTCCATCGATTTTGATAATAAATACGTTTATAAAATAAAGTGTGATCGTTTCTCGTTTAAACTCGACTTATTAGGTTTCCTAGTGCCAGAGTCGGAGTAGTGCCTAAATTAATCGTCACGCAAGAACCTAGAAAATTCACGGTTGCTACAGTCTACCCCCGTTAACAGAATTTTGTCCTCAAAATTTAGTTGACTAAGGGTCTGAGCTTGCTCGGACAGTATTCACTCTTCGATTTGGTTGCACACAGGAAGGTAAGGGTGTGGGTGTCAATCCAAATAGTACCGGGTGCTACTTCCCAATTGGTACTATCAATACTTCCTAACCTCTAGAAGTCACACAAATAAAACCACATAATAATCACACAGCAAGGCAAGCTTTCCCGTCTTTGAGTAAAGCCGTCAAAAACCTTAGGCATCTTTTCGGTAGTTTGAGTTGAGCCTCAATTGAAATCTAGCTTAACCCCACAACTCATCAAACAAGAACTGTCATGAGGTTAAGCTAAACTACAAATTTAAGCCCAGTAACAACTTGATTTCAGCTTAATCTCACAACTCATCAAACAAGAACTGTCATGGGATTAGGCTAAAATCAAGTTGGACCTAACCTTAAACTACATAACAACTTGAACCTAACTTAACTCCACAACTCATCAAACAAGAACTGTCATGGGATTAAGTTAAATATCAAGTTGTAAGAAAAGAACTCAATATTTTTGAAGTATTGGCTTAATTATTGGATCGCTTTCAAATAAACAAATCAATAAACCCACAAAGCTTAGATTTAGAAGGTTGAGAAGCTTCAACTAAGAGAGATGGGTATTCTTGTTTCCTCCAAAATCAACAGTGCATGCCCTAAGTATATCTCCCAAAGTCGAATAGTATACTTACCCTCATCATCGGTCTAGCAATGGTAGGTCGTACTCAAACCTAACTGTGCTCCTAATGCATCCTATAATGTCTGACAAAATTGTGATGCAAACCAATGTCACAGTCCGATATAATAGATACATGCGTTCCTCTTGTGTGTCGCTCTAACTGGATTTCTTATCTTTGAATATTGCGGGGGCATTGGTCAAACCAAAGGACTTAACTTAAAAACTCAAATTGCCTGTATATCGTTCTTAACGCGGTTTTAGAGTTGTCAGTCTTGTGCACTCTCAACTAATGATATTCGGGTTCGGAACTTTTCTTCGAGAAGTAACGCGTATCATGAAATTTGTGTCTCTCCGGGAGTTAAGTTGATGCTTATCTCAATTCTTCAAGGAGGGGTAATTCCCGTTAGGTCTTTACGAAGTACTCCAGGTAGTCTTAAGCACGCGAGGTATCTTTGGGTTTCTGCTTGCCCAATTAGGCGCACTGAAATAGGCGGTTTTAGTAACCATCAAGTGATTAGGCTTCATGAAATGCCTCGTCCATTCTTGAGAAAAATCATTTAAAAATTTTAAGCTAAGTAGCAACTTTAAACTTAATCTCACATCTCATCAAACAAGAACTGACATGAAATTAAGTCAAAAGTTGTTAAAAAGCTTACACACATTTTTTTTTTTTTTTGAAGAAAAGAAGATTTTTAGTCAAAGTTTGGGGTTGCTCAAGAATGAACGGGTGGCATTTTAGCACTCCAAGATCTTACTACCAAGTGGTGAAGATTTGAACCATCTTATCGGTTTCTACCTTTTCGGTCATACGCTACATCAGTCTCATAACTAAGAGTTAGGACACTAGGCTTCGCCTTTAACAGAGGCATGAACTAAGTGGAAACAAATCTATACTCGATGTCGGAGTCAAACAGTATGATAGTCTAATATCCGTTTAAGGAGAACATACCCGTCACGAGGTTCGAGTCCTGGTGTCCTTCTTCAGTGTTCACCACGAATACCCGCCCACGAGTTGGGTTGCCATTGTTTCCAGTGTTTCCATTAGTCAATAAGACCTGATTCTGGTTATTCTGCACTTCCCTTGTACCCTATTCAGCTTAGGACACGTGTTTCGGAAATGATCCAGGCTCCCGCACTCATAACATGTCCTTGGGTAAATGACATTAATCGGAGTCGCCTGCATGGCTGCTGCTCGACAATCCCTTGCAATGTGACCAGTCTGATTGCAGTTGAAACACACTAGGCAGGGTTTAGTCTCCAAGTGGTGGTAGTTACATTTGGCACACTTAGGGTGGGGACCTTCATATCCCTTACGGCCCGAGCTCGTTGCCACAAATCCTTTTCCCCATTTCGCCTTCTTGTCGTTACCATTTGCATCTCCTTGCTTACTTGGCTCACTCACGGTCTTCCTCTTATCACCACTCTTGGACCATGTCCCATTTCTAACCATTTCATCCGTTAAGGTTGCAGATTTCAGTATCGCGCTCTGAAGGGTAGGGGGCTCAGTCGCTTTCACCATCCCGCGAATCTCAGGGACCAAACCATAGATATACCTTTCAATTCTCTTGGATTCAGGAGTGACCATATGAGGTACTAGTCTAGCAAGCTCGTGGAATCGATCCGTATAAGTCGTATGATCCGCTCCTACCATGGTATGGTGGTAGAACTCATGTTCCAGTTTCTGCAACTCATTGTCTGGACAATACTCCTCTGTAAACAATACCTTAAATTCATCTCAACTCATCCCTATGGTAGCTTCTCTGCTCTAAGCATGAATTTGCGTATTCCACCAAGTCAATGCTTTTCCAATCAATGAACAGGCGGCATACTTCACCTTCTGATGGCTCGCACACTCACTTATGTCAATCACCGACTCCATCTTCTCTACACATCGAGTATAAGCTATCGCTCCTCCATTGCCATCAAAGTCCACTGGTTTGCATGTTGTAAACTCCTTGCACGAACATCCCTTGCCACTATTGTTGTTGTGGTTCCTTTCATTGACGTGATCACTTCCACCGTCGTTGTCCACTTGATCATTCCCACTCGCGTAGTTCCCTTGGTTGCTTATATGGTCGCCAACTTGGGTGACAATGGTGGGTAGCAGCTCCCGTAGTTGTTAGGCGATAATAGTAGTAACATCAAGAGTCTCGTTTCCGTCATCATCGCTTTCCGTGCCGCGACCTCCTGCCCTACCTCCTCGCCCACCAGTCCTTCCACCCCTCGGTGATGGAATGCCTCGGTTAACTCGAGTCGACCTTCTTGGAGGCATGCTTCTTCAAAATAGGACATTGGTAGACGTTAGATAGGAGATAGGTAGGATAGGTCGGTATACGCGTCGTAATATTACACTCAACCTCCTATCTGACAATCCATGAATTTGATAAGTCCATGCCGCATCATGTTATCGTAAAAACGTTGGCCAGGCGTTTTTAGGATAGCATCATGCAGTATTTACTTATCATCATCACTTCGTGTCACACTATACGCATAATCGCACACGTAGTTCCTATTAATGCAAACTATATGAGGATTCTTAGGTTATAGTCTAGGTCAAACCACCTAATTCTCTATAACCTTGGTCTCTGATACCAATCTGTCACACCCCAAAAATGGCGCAGCGGAATGGCATTTTACGGGGTATGACCTCATAGTCAAGAAAACACAAGGTGTCACAATAGAGAAAACTAAATGTATAACATAAGACCAATAATAGTCGCAAACTCCCACAACAGGGATGAGTATAAAGATCCAAGATAAACATAAGTCTCAAAGTTAAACAACGTCATTAGGAAAAATCAAATGCAACTCCACGAGATATAACCCGGAGGGTCTTGTCTTAAGTCTTGCTAAGCCAGTCAATACTCAACCTTCTAAGCAACTTCAGTAACACCTGAAAATGGTACTAGAAAACGTCAACACAAAGTTGGTGAGCTCGTAGGTTTAAAAGTTGACCCACGATGCTGTGAAAAATAGCTTAGGACAATAGTGAGCAAGATATACGAATATGAGCACATAGTAAAGACCACAAACTATCACAGACGGCAAACACGTATAATTGATCCACACATAGTCTGGGTGCCACTTCCCCAAATGATATACTGGGTGTCACTTCCCCAAAGTTATATACTGGGTGTCACTTTCCCAAAGTTATATACTGGGTGTCACTTTCCCAAAGTTATATACTGGGTGTCACTTCCCCAAAGTTATATACTGGTGTCACTTTCCCAAAGTTATATACTAAGGTTGCTAAATACGGTTGCACAAGGTTGTTAAACACAGGTTGCACAAAACAAAACACGTCACAGCATGTAATCGCATCAACACACATAATGCCCACGCAATATAGAAACCGCACAAATTTAGTTCTATCATCCAAAACATTAAGCTATGTAACAACTTGGATCTAACTTGATTTCACAACTCATCAGACAAGAACTGTCATGAAATTAAGTCAGAAGTTGTTACACAAACTTAATGTCTTAAGTGATAAACAACAAAATAAATCCACACAATGGTAATCACCTAGATAGTGTCCGCACAATTTGATTCACACAAAAGGGCACATATTGCAATCAAACGCACATATTGTCCAAAATCATGAAAACAGTATATCACAGCATGAAAACATTTAAAAACATTGAGTACCATTTCCACCCCAAAGTAAAAACACGTTAAAAAGTGGGGCTACGAGAACTCACCTTAGTCCCAGCAACGCAATATCACAATATCATGAAGTAGAACAGCACAATAAACCAAACAGTAGCACAGCACAACAGAAATTAAGGACGTCTCGGCACAATGGACTCGGCACAACCTAATAAAGTAAACTCGCCTTAACATAATCTCCAAATGTAAAAGTTCCAAAAGTTAACTATCCCGAGTAGATTCCATTTTAAATTCCAAAATCTCTTTCTCATATTAGTTACTAGCGTTTGGTATCGACGGGTGTGTGTGGTGACACGACATGACTCAAGTGAACACACGCCAAGAAAAACGACCACGACGTAAACGACTCAAAGTAAACTTCATATAGCAACACGACAAATTTGAAGAAATACTCCAAAACAATCTCTACGACAACCTGAAATTTAGTGATAAAACCTTAAGACTTAATATGTTACTTGAACGAATGGTCGGATACTTATCCGCTTCGTCAACTTAACATTAATCCTATAATATCCTCAATACTACTCTAATAATACCTCTTGTCTTGCGTGCCCTCGAAACATTTAATAACTCTTAAAAATAAGCCTTTAGTGGTGTTGTTAATAAACTAGTGATTTATAAAAATAAATTTTAGTTTTGTTTTTAATAAACCTAACAAGTATAATATACTTGTTATTATTTTATTGAAAACGCTTACATGATTATCGTTGTTGCATATATATATTTATGCGTATGTTTCGAGTTCATTTTTATTTTTATCTTGAGTTATTATTTGTTTCGAGTCACAAGTCCGAGTCATGACCTCTCGGCTTATTATATCAATCCATATTAAATCAATATATACAACAAATTAAATCTCATTACCGCAATCCACTTCAACCACTCGTGGTCGTCTACGACACACGTCTAACCTAATCTCCGTCAACTAATAATCGTCACACAATCGATTCCCATTTTCTCAATCAACACAATCAATATTGTCTTCGCGGGTTTAAATCCTCACGAAACACTCACAATCAAATAATAATGTTTCTGTTCGCTAGATGTGGTTCGACAAAACAAAAAAAATAACACAAATCATTGCCGCTTATTCGAACCGTATGGACCCTAAGGGTTTTGGCCACAATATTTCATCAACAAAATAAATAATAACACAACAATATCCAAGTGTTGCCGAGACCATAAGGGTCTCGGCCTAGCTTTCCCCGCCACTAAACTCGAACCAAACGGACCTCATGAGGTCTAAATCTCTCGACAACAACAAGTTACCAAAAAAAATCAAACAATAATTTGCAAGTTAACCACAAGCATACCAAGTAACCACACAAGACCATTGCCGAGACCTCCATGGTCTCGGCTTACCTTTCTCTCGCCGGCAGACAAACAAATCCAGACTCTTGGTCCATCATTTTCACGACAACAAACCAAAAAGAAACATAATAATAACAAGATAGTCACCACAAGAACCATAAGCTCGAAAATAAGCCCATACCGTGAGCTTAAGCTCTCGGCTTCACATTGACACCACAAAAATACGACACACACACAACACATATCGATACCAAATTATTTTACTTGTTCAAAACATCAAAACCCATTTGTTTAACCCGAAAAATAACAAAAACCACGAGTTTGACTCGTGAACGAGTCAACCCACGCGTGAAAACGCGTGTTCTTACCGTATCTTCGCTCGATCTATAGATTTTAGAGTATAACAATGATGGTGGATGGATTTGGTGGCGGCGGATCAAAAATAACGAGGGAGGTGGGTTGGTTGGGTGGCGCGTGATGTACACCAAAAGAGAGAGGAGAGTGAGAGGTGTATTATGGTGGTGGTGGTGTTTTAAGGGTAGCCGGCGGCGGCAGTTAGAGAGGAGGGAGAGAGTGTGTGAAAATGTTGGGATGATGAAATGGATAACAAATGGGTTGGGTTAGGGTTTTTAATAAACCGTTATTGCTATTAGGTCCTTGTGCAAGCTTATTTTTCACTTAAGGAGTCGGTGCAAGGACTAGCGGAATAATTATTATTATTCTCTCCCGAGATTACTTATTCTTATTCCCGAAAAATGTTAAACATCACCGATTAAATTTTTAATCGTCACCGTTCGTCTTAAAAATGTTTTTCCATCGATTTTGATAATAAATACGTTTATAAAATAAAGTGTGATCGTTTCTCGTTTAAACTCGACTTATTAGGTTTCCTAGTGCCAGAGTCGGAGTAGTGCCTAAATTAATCGTCACGCAAGAACCTAGAAAATTCACGGTTGCTACAACGAGTAATGAATTTATAGAATGTGTCAAACACATTAGGGTTAAATGACCTTCGGGATGGTCAGAAAAGTTTCAAACTGCTTATCAAACAGGTCGGAAGTGAAAATCAAAGTCAGGTAGTGATGGCAAAAGTTTAACAATCGGAAATCATGGTAGGGAGTTCAAATGGTCTCAAACACCGAAGGTGAAACATAGGAGGGTAGTCGTCAATGATCAATCAACCTATCCTTTATCAGAATACAAATCAAAGCTAACTATTCAATGAAAACATATCGGCAATGCAAGTCTTATCGTTCAAAAGTGAGAGGAAAGCATTCTTATACTCATGGAAATAGAGATGTTTAAGACGAGCTCAGATAGGGTCAGAAGATTCATAGACTATCAAAAGCATATAACAGAATGCATCAAGTAAGTCTTTGTCATAGAGATTCTCATAATACCCGAAAAGACATCAGAATGATTAACAAAATAATCAGAGGTCGAAGTCGGAATCTTAGGTGGTGCAAAGCGTGAGCTTAACAAGCAGGGCATAAATCAGAGTGATGCGGAATCAATGCTACTTAAACAAAATCCTTATAGTCTACCCAGTCCTCACTTGGTCAAAACTTAAGTTCCTATAGGGAAATCCTAAAGCAATTCTTAAAGGTTATCCTATGAGCGCATACAGTGGAAACTTAGTGGTCTAACTTACACAGGTCAAGGGTAAATGTATTACGAGTCGCAGCCTGTTTCTCTGATACCATAATTGTAACACCCCAACCCGGCAAGGGTAGAAGTATCACACAAATGGCTCCATATCAGATCAAACAAAGCATACAATCAATAGTAATACAATGGTTCTCAAAGGTTACAAATGAAATCTTGCAATACAAAAGGTTACAAAGGAAAATAAAAGCTGCCTATCAAATCCATAAGTACATCTCTTCTAATGGCTTCTACTCAAAGTCTTCTAGGTCCAAAGTCTCTTCACTCATACCCAGCTTCCAACTAAAACCTGCCGCGGGAAAAGAAACGCGGCTAAGCTACTAGAGCTCAGTGAACAGATATAACGTAACAAGCAGTAGTATAATGTATAATTTACATGAGTAAAAGAGTGTGGAAGCATGAATACATGGTATCAAGGTGAAAGGTAAGAGTACATGGTATCATAAGGAAAGGTAAAAGAGTACATGGTAAAGGAAGTCAGAAATCCACTACGAGCCCATAACATAACATGAATCATAATCATAATCATAATCGTAAACATGCAGAGGGGAGACCTCTTAGTATCCTGTGAATATGAGGGGTGTCCTCAATCATGGGTATCCTGTAAATATGAGGGGTGTCCTCAATCATGGGTTGGAGTAGCTAGCTCCCAGAGTGTGAAAGACGTGTATCGCACACACCATCAGTCACCATGAATAACATAACATAACATGAACATGAACAAATCTAGGATGCATCCATACGCCCCAGGTGGCCATAATCTGCCTCTACGTAAACATGAATCATAAACATAACATGCAGGGACGGGACAGGTCATCACTCTCCTGCCCTAGAGTCATGCCATCGGTGCATCGACTGACATGGACATGAAACCCTCATGCCTAGTGAGTGGCTCGTAGTATCAAACTGAGGGTCAAGGTCAAGTATCGTGAATCATGTATTTAGTTTACTTGCATAAGTCAACGTCTTGTTTCATAAGTTCATAATCATAGGTTCATAATCATGGTTCATAAGCAAGGTTCATAAGCAAGGTTCATAAGCAAAGGTTCATGGTCGAGGGTTCATAATTAAAGGTTCATGAATGAAAGGTTCATAATCATAGTCCAAATCTCAAGGTTCATATCAAAGGGTTCATATGTCAAAGTTCAAATGCCAAAGGTTCATATAAGAGGTTCAGAAATCAAAGGTTCATATCAAAGTGTAGGGAACATAGTAATGGTAAAGGGAACCCTAATACGAATCATAATCAGAGAATGAAGGCCTCTTATCAAAGAAGCAGAATATCTGTACCTCATACCGCAACCGAAAACACAACAGAAAATATCAAGATCGGAAGCAGACCCCATCTCCAGCGAATCTACACGAATTCATGACTGACTTATTAAAACGTATTTAATTCAGATTACTTATTTCCGTAGGCTTTCCTCATTTAGAAACTTTCCATATTGAGTAGCTTTCTAGTTTTAGTAACTTTCTATAAATATTAAGTTTTCCGATTTAATAACTTTTAGGTTTAAAAATGTCAATTAAATAACTTTTAGACTTAATATGATCAATATTTTAATTTAGGGCAACTATGACAACTTTTAATAGTTTGGGGTTTACACTTGTCATTTTATTAAAGTTTATGGCCTAAAATGCAATTCACACCGCGGCAGGTTTTAGTTGGAAGCTGGGTATGAGTGAAGAGACTTTGGACCTAGAAGACTTTGAGTAGAAGCCATTAGAAGAGATGTACTTATGGATTTGATAGGCAGCTTTTATTTTCCTTTGTAACCTTTTGTATTGCAAGATTTCATTTGTAACCTTTGAGAACCATTGTATTACTATTGATTGTATGCTTTGTTTGATCTGATATGGAGCCATTTGTGTGATACTTCTACCCTTGCCGGGTTGGGGTGTTACAGAGTCATAATGATGTTTTGCAAGAATTCCAGGAAGTAAGGTATATGTTTTTCCAAAAATTTTCCGGAAACGTAACATGAGAATTCTGTCAGATCATTTCTGACGGCGTCAGGTTTAATTTTCTGAAAATTTTTGAAAGTTTTGTTTTCATAAAAAGTTTTTATTAAATCTATAACTTATAATCTCCAGGAATCTGCAAAATTATCATTCCACGAGCATTATATCCTTATATATAGAGTTTATCCCGCCGATGTTATGCAGGTTTTCGTGTTTGTTTTCTCAGGTTTAACAGGTTATTTTGGACAAGGAAAAGTTTGTGGAATCAAGCTTATGGCGATGCATTAGTCTTGGAGCTTCTACATTCTCTTGGAAGAAGATTTAACCATGTTACTTCATTATCCACCGAACGAATCAGGGGAGTATTTGATTTCATCTTTTTACTTTATGCTTTTACATCTTGTTATTTGAACATTGGGGACAATGTTCATCTTAAGTGTAAGGGGGGGTAAAAGTACGATTAGAGAATGCTATTACGCTTGATTTTTGTTTGTTTAATGGTAGATGTGTAATAAAACTGAGATAAATACTTGTTAGGGCAATTTTAGTGCCAAATTTAAATTTTTTTACAACATTTAGGAGTGAAACTTTAGTTCTAATAAGCGTCTCACGGATAGGAGTTATATGACTAGCACAAAAACCGTACCACTAAAAAAAATTTCCACCCCAAATATGTGAGGTTCGCCCCTAGAATTGGTAGGAAAAGCATTTATGCTATGATGTGTGTACCGGTAGCACTTAGATTCTAGAACTTGCGTTAGGACCATTCCGAGGCCACAAGTGAGACTACATTCGTGTAGTTAGATTTACTACATGATAAGAGGCATTAGGATTAACCCATTGTTTTACACCTGTGTTTTTGTTATAATTACATTGGCTACATTGGTCAAGTAATTCTCCCACACCCTTTGCGTTGTACTCATTTTTAGTACACGATACCCCTAGTACACCCCTCAGAGCCTATCTTTTCGTTTCGACCTTTAAGCATTTTACTTAAAGGAAGAATTTGTTACACCCCACTAAAATGTACACCCAAATCGCCTTAGCCTACCTTGTATGCACTCATTTTTAGTGCATTATTGTGACAACATTTGTTTAAACCCAAGTTAATTATCTAATTGATTACATGGTTGCTAAGTCGAGTCATATCCTTGTACATTTTGTTTTGGGACGATTGGGACTCAGGGGTAAAGTACTAGTGTAATGGAGTAATGGGGAAGAACATCATTTATTACCCCCATATGTGCTAAATATTTTAAAAGTACTCCAAGTGTTTTGATTATCTTAATTCGAGTCATTAGAATAGTAATTTGTAAAGTTATGTAAAAGTTCAAGTGTAAGGGGAATGCAACGCCCCTATGATGTATTATTTTGGATGGTAGGGCAAAAGTGTATGCAAAAAAAAAAAAAAAAAAAAAAAAAAAAAAAGAAAAAAAAATCGAAAAAATCAAGAAAAATACAAAAAAATAAGAAAAAAAAAAGAAAAGTAGAAAAAAAAACATACGGACTACCATCCCGTTTCATTTTATGTTTATTTTATGTTTTTGTTATTTTCTTTCATTAGCTTAAACCGAGTCGAGTCTTGGCTTAGCAACATTGTATAGTACATGTAATTGATCAAGATCTTTAACTCGCCACCAGTAAAATATCTTTTATCCAACAAAACCGTGTTTATCATATCCCTACACCTAACGTTATAACCCATGTAAAAGCCCTCTTTGATAGTTTATCTTAGGTGCTTACGCCTAGTGGAGGAGGTTTTCGATCCTTTCCCAAGCCTATGGTAATCTATTTGCTATGACAGGTAGTGAGAGATATTATCCGTTTTCATTTATGAGATTTATTTTGATGACACTTGAGAGATGTGAGTATCTAAACACTACTTGTGAGGTGCTAGTTTGTAATCTCCGTGCTTATTATGATTAAAGTGGAACGAATATTTGTTGTAATTACTTTTATGTTAGCATTAAATGACCCCTAACTTGTATTTTGATTAGAATAAAAGCGCATTTGCTTGAGGACAAGCAAATCTCAATGTTAAGGGTATTTGATGAAGCGAAAAGTGTACCACTTTTAAGGGGTCATTTAAGCCCTAAATCGTATTTATTTGATCAAATATTGCCCTAAATCGTTCCTTTTGTCATTTTAGGTACTTTTGAGAAGAAATCTGGAAAAGGAAGCATTTTGGACGTTTTTGGAGCATAAAAGTGAAGAAAACGACAAAGTCTCAAAATCGGCTGAAAATTACCTTTGACGGCGTCAGGATTATCCCCAGACGGCGTCATGGCTTGGCAAGAAAAAGGTGGATGTGAAAATTACTCATGATAAGCCAGAGAAATTTGCATGGGAATTCTGACGGCGTCACCCTTTGGAGTGATCAAGGTCGTCACGGCTTAATTTAAAGAGGGACGGCGTCACGCCTAATTCTGACGGCGTCAAGCCTTGATAAGCCAGAACGGATTTTGGAGAGCTAAAGAGGGACGGCGTCAAGAAGGCCATCCGGGAACCCTAAAAGCGGCGAGGTGACGGCGTCACACTCCATAACGTGACGCCGTCAGATCTGAAAGTCTATATATAGTTTTGCAATTTTTTGTCATTAGTGTGGAACTTATTGAGGAACTTTGTGTGTAAGAACCCTAAGACGATTTTAGCAGCTTTTTCAAGGCTTTTTGCCTTGAGATCTTCCATGTTACATTGAAGATAAGTTATCAATTAATCATTCAATATGTCTATGTGTTGTTTGATTCTATCTTGTTCTTGTCTTTTGTTTAACATGCTAGGCTAGATTTTTCTTTGTGTTTGCTTAGATCTAATGAAACCTAGCTATTGATTATTGGTTATTAGTGTGTTATTAGTTGTATTGGATGATTGTTCATCTATGTTAGGCTTAAGAAAACTGGCTAACTTCCTATTCGGTAACTTGTTTGAACGTCTTAAGAAACATGAACCAATGCGTACTAAGGTTTTTATGGTTGTATTTAATGCACAAGCGAATTCTAGTGATCCCATGTTAGGAGCTTCCTAGCCGGCTCGACATAGGAGTGAAGTAGGAGCTTGTAGAGTTGGGGAAGTACGTACGCCACCCCACGATTGGTATTAAGGAATACACCCGTCATCCACGCAATTAATACACACTAATCAACCGGTAAAAGATAGTTAGGGAGTAAGGAAATCTAAGTAAACACATTTCTCTCCACATAAGTTTTACCACCTTTTCATTTTCTGTTATTTTATTTTATTTGCATTCGTAGTTATTTGGGTTAGTTGACTAGCAACTAATTCCGCCCACTCTTTCAAACCCGAGATTTTACTTGCTTTCATAAAAAAATATAAAAACATAAAAAAAGAATCTTCTTTCACCCTTAGACCTATTAGAGTAGTTTTTCATACCTAACGAACACTATTCCCTGTGGAGAACGATCAATCCCCCGTACTTACCACTACACTATACTACATCGGTCAGGTACACTGCCTGGTGGGGTTGTAAGCCTCTTGAGATCCCTTGAGAGGTAAAACCTGTTGTAAGGTTGCAAAACCATGCATCAGCCGATCTTGGCGCAAGCATTAACCTTATGCCACTCTCAGTATGGAAGAAATTATCTCTTCCGAAGCTTACCTCTACTTGCATGACACTCGAGCTAGCGGATCGTACTATAACTCATCCGGAAGGAATAGCCGAGGATGTCATTGTGAAAGTGGGAAAGTTCCACTTTCCTACTGATTTCGTTGTGGTTAACTTTGAGGCAGATCCTCGAGTTCCCATCATTCTGGGGAGAGCGTTCTTAAGAATAAGTCGTGCTCTCATCGATGTATACGCCGAAGAGTTAACCATACGAGTTGACAATGAGGAAACCACGTTTAACATAAATCAGGACTCTAAATCTCGAACCACCAAATGCAACGTTGCTACGGTTGATCATAAATCTGATACCGAATTTGCTTCCAAACGAAGTGATTTGATGCTTTCAAGATTTGAGGTTAAGAGTCTTGCACAAAAACGTGCTGAGATCAAAACCAGGGGAATTACCCCCGGTTCAGACAAATGGTTTGAAAAATGTTCAGCGGATGTTAAGAGTGTTTTTGACTACGATGAACTAGAATCGGAGACCACAACGGAAGCGGTGAAAATTGCTAGCTCTAAGAGCACACCACTTGTCCCACCTCTGGAATCGGTTTGTCGTATTGAGACTACTCCTTATTCTGCACCAATCATTTCCGACTCTTCCCACCCTTTCTCTCACACCGGTTGAGGGAAGTGATCCCTTTTGGGATGAGGTCGATGCTTTTCTTGTAAGTGATGATTCAATTCCTACAAAAATTGATGACACTTATTTTGATTCAGAGGGGGACATTCTTTTTCTAGAAAGTTTGTTAAACGAAGATCCATCTCCCCCTCTTCCACTAAAACAACTTCATAAGAAGGAAATCAAGTCAGTTGAGAAAACTGATAAATTTCCGGAGATCAAGTTTAAGGACTTGCCTCCTCCACTTGAATATACAATTCTTGAGGAGGAAGTTCTTATTGCTATTTAGATCTCTCTTCTTCCCTTCACCTACCCGGTGATTTCTCTTTCCTTCTTCTCCTTCGGGAATGAGGACACTATTTTTGACCCCGGTATAATTTCTAATAGTCTCTTCTATTGAAATACCGTGGTTATCTCGTCGGTATGGAACTTTCTGATGTTCAAATGTTTATCCAAACAAATTGAATGAAGGTCCGATGGAGATTGTTACTTCCATTTGCTTCCCCATGAACCAATGAATTCGGGGTCGAGTCAAGCTAGTGACTCGGTGAACAAAAACATTAGCACAATATGGGTTTTCACCCATATTTCTGACTTCTTTCTCTGTTCTACCACCCTAGTGTGGGGGAGATGCCCCACATGTTGTGTAAAAAAAATAAAATAATGATGATGTATATAAAATAGAGGCTATTAATATTTCCTTTTTACGTTCTCAGTTTCGGCATAATAACCGATACTATGAATATTGAGGGCAATATTCAGTTCTAAGTGTGGGGGGGAATTCTAGCGAATTTGATCAAATGTACCATCTAGTACCCCCATTTTAGCCAAAATTTAAAATTTTTTCTCACTTAGAACGCAATAAATGGTTATCAGTCCGCCATGTCTAACCCACATAAGGATTGGCTAATCCGAGAGCAAACGGCTCTTGGTAAAGATGTCTCAAATCCGTTCATGGCTTACAATTTGCCTAAAATTGTATGGTATTCGACTCACCATATCTTTTATAAGTGAAGAGTTGGCTAGTCCAGAAGCAAACGGCTTTTGGTAAAGACAAATCAAATCCGTTGACAGCTGATGGTTTGCTCAAAATCATTTGGTTATCATTGTACCAAAGTATCACATACTAAAACATTGGCTACTCCAGAAGTAATGGCTTTTGGTAAAGAGAAAAATCCATTAAATTTTCATAAAAGATTGCTAGGGACTAGCAATAGTTTAGTGTGGGGGATTGATGAGTGTCTAAATACTCATCATTTCTGTCACATTTAGACTGCCAAAACGTTTAAATATATGCAAATATGCTTCAAAATACAGAAAATATCATTTGATTGTGTTTTTATGTGTTTCTTGTGCAAAAGGATTAAAAACAGTTGAAAATGAGCTAAGTTTGCATAATTGGCAGTTTTAGTCCTCAAAGTTTCAAAAGTTGTCAAAATAGGTCCCCGGATGTTTTAAAATGGAATATTATCTATTATGGTCCTTGAACTATTGACACTTGACACTAATGGTCCCTGGAATAAGTTTTGATGTTTGGCAGATTTGGTCCCTGGAGTTTCAGAATATTACACATTTGGTCCCTATACTTTACACCAAATCCTAAACAAATACTACTACTACTCTTGGTCTGTTTTATAAACCCAGCCCAAATAACCTATTACCCAATTACCCAACTGCCTAAACAAAAACCCACCCCAGTCCACTTGGCCCAACTTCTAATTATAATAAACCCGGATCCACTAGCCAAACCCACTACCCGGTATATTTATACCAGTTTGACCGAAGTCAAACTCCTTCTTCCTCACAACAAACCGCCAAACCAAAACCACCACCAATACCACCCCTGTCACCACTCTTTCCCTATTCCCCATCACCTTTCCCACTTCCCCCCATCCTTACCCATGCCCAGTCCACAATCCCAGTTATTATTTCACCCAAGAGCAGCCTGCAACACCTTTACAGTGTTTCCCGCCAAAATGCAATTCAAAGGCTGAGATGAAATTGAAGCAATCTAATGGTGGGAAAATGATCAGAGGAAGATGCCAAGAAGATCCCACTTTAGAATAGTATAAATAGAAGTGCTTGTAAGCCTTTCATGGCAAGTAGTTAACTAGTAGCATAGTCGTTTTTAAATTCCAGTAGTTATAAATTGTAATTCTCTGTTCCAGTTATTAATACAAGTTAATTTCAGTTTAATTGTTCTTATGTTGTTAGTATTGAACTCAGTTTCAATGTTAATCTAAGTTTCTAGTTCACTGATTAAGTAGAAATAAATTCAGTCATATTAAGAAACAAACACAAACACTCCCTAACCTTTCTATAAGCTTATACAAGCTTAATATAGCTTTTTGTAAGCTTATTTAGTGAGTATCAGTTATAATCAAGAAATTTCAAGAAAAGTCAAAGAAAGTCAAACTGGGTGGAATAAGCTGTTCTGGGTAGGAAAAGCTATTTTGGAAGGCTGGTTTTGGTTTTCTAGCTTGTTGACAACAAGCTAGGTGTTCTGTTCCTTGTTCTTTGTTTCACAATCACAAATCAGTTGTAAGCAAGTTTTTACAATTTTCATCATTTCATAAGGTTACTGTGCTACAGCTTATTAATAGCTTATTAATGTTATTTCATGCTTATTACTAGTTGCTAATTGTATTTAATCAGTCTCATAGGTATTTCATAGTTAATATCTTAGTTTTACTAAAAATCAGTTAAAAAGTCAAAAACAGCCAAATAAGGCATAGCTTAATTCAGTGCTTATTTACATAGTCCAAATTGCTTATTATAGTTTAAATAAGTTATTGAATCAGTCATAGTTAGATCCTAGCTTAAAATAAGTTATTTCAATAGAAAATCCCACAACAGACCTTCATAAGGACTGTTTGGGTTAACCCAGTCAAACGGGTCAATTTTAGTATTCACTGTGCATTGGCCATTTGGTGAATTTGGATTGAGATTATTGGAACATTTATGAACTGATTTTAGTAGGTACTTGCCTGTTTTAAGCCCTTTTGAGGATTTGAGTAGGGTAGTTCTATTATAGAACCTGGTAGGGTCAAATAAGCTCAGTCTAGCAATAAGCTATTTGTGCGTTTACTTTTGGTATTTCTGAGTTCTATAGTAGCATTGTAAGTAGTTGCAATAAATTAGTCAAACCCCATTACCCATTGTGCAAATTTTGGTCAGTTTGTGCAAGCCTGCCCAGACAGCAGACTGCATCAGATTCTTGTCCCAACACCATTTTCTCAGCTTATTTCTAAGCTGAGATTAAGCCCTTATGATCTGATCTTTGGTTCCTTGAAATCCTTGCTAGGTCCTCTTTAATTTTCATCAGCTTTTGGAGCTTATCTCCATGACCTTGGTACTTTAAAATCAGCTTAAATCTACCCCAGTCACAAACAGCAGGCCTGCTACTTCAGGCCATTTTTTTGGTTCTAGCTTATTTGAGCTTATTAGCTGATTCTCTTAGCTTTTTCTTTAACTCTCAGTTTCTTTAGGCTTATCCCTGTCCATAGTAGCTTTATCCATAAGCTTGTAGCTTATCTACAGCTTATTAGCTTCTTTCATTTAAACTTAGTTCTAAAAAATAGTTAAAAGTGAACTGTGTAGTTAAGCATTCATTTTCCAGCTTATCTAGCTTATTTTAGAAAAGTTTCCTTTATTAAAGTTGTATTATTTTAGCTTAAAAATAATCTGGTAAAAAAAAAGTTAAAAAAAAAATTAGTTTCACAAAAAGGCCTGGTGGGATTCGAACCCCAGACCTCTTGTACACAAACCCAACAACACAGCCAACGTGCCCTTGGGTCTTTTCCATTATATCTTTACCGCCTTTATTATTTAAGTAGTAACAAGCAGTTTTAACTTATATAACTTATTAGCTTATTTGTAGCTTATTAAAATAAGCTGTCATCATCTTTTTAATTTTCTTAACCTTGTAATCACTTAAGGTATTTTAGATAAAAGTTTCAGAATTTATTTCATAGTTTTAGTATTTTTTAATCAATTAATTTAATTTAATTAGTAATTAATTCATAATAAAAAATATAAAAATCAGAAAAATATAAATCTTTTTTACATAATTTTCTTTTGTCATTTTTAACCTAGGAAAAATATAATTACACTTGTAGGATTAATTTTCCATATACCTCAGTAGTAATCGCGTTTGAATTAGTTCCCGATTAGCGTAAAATTAGTGTAAACAAGCAATAAATCTCAATCTCAATCATCTGTCACTTTAATCCAAACCTTACACGATATTGCCCATTCACACCTCGTTGGGACACGACCCGGGTGATCACTTGCCCGGTATTATAATCGACACGTGTGCACGATACTTATACTTATATTTATATATACTTTCACACGAATCAGTAAGTCCCAAGATTCTAGGAATTGCAATTGACATTGGCAATTTGGATTGACCCGTACCTTATTAAGTACTTTTACTACTAGCAGCCTCAGTTGATGTAGTGAAACGACGTTAATTTGGATCCTAGTTTTCAATAAAATTAAATGGTTATTTTACCAATGGGTGTTTAATTTTCTTGAAAAGGCTATTATCAAAATACTAATTTTGAACTTTTTTCTGTAGAAATGGCCGAACCTGGAAATTCGTCAAACATAACTTCTTCCTTCAAGATGATGCTTGAAAAGGAAAAATTGACTGGGACTAAAAATTTCAACGATTGGTATCGCAATCTTAGGATTGTTCTAAGGATAGCCAAACGTTTTGATTATCTTAGTATTCCTCTTCCGGTTGCTCCTCATGCTAACTCTCTTAATGAAGTACTTAGAGAGTTTAATGAAGAATATGACAAGCATAATGAAGCTAGTTGTATCATGATATCGGGGATGGATCCTCAGCTGGTAAAACAGTTTGAGAATTATGGTCCGATGGATATGATTGAGGCACTCAAATGCATGTTTGAAAAACCTCCAATGGCTGAGCTATATGACTTGCTAGATTCTATAGCCAAGTGCAAGCAGGATGCACCAAAACCCGTGAGTACCCATATATTGGAGATGAAAGGATATCTTGACCAATTGGATGCACTCGGCTGCGGGTATGTGGAAGATGTTAAAGTTGGCCTCATCAACCGATCCCTCAATGAGGAATTGTATGGTGAGTTTGTGCGCAACTTTAATATGCATTGCAAGGGGAAGACATTTAATGACTTGCATGCAATGCTCATTGATTATGAGAAAGGACTTACTAAGAAAGCTTCTACACCTCCATTGATGGCAATCAGAGGTGGTAGAATAGCTAAGCCCGGTAAACCGCAGCATGTGAACAAGAAAGGAAATGCTAAAGCTGACAAGGGCAAGCAAATGATGACTTATCAGCAAAAGCCAAAGAAGCAGAATTGTCCTCACAAGAAGGATTATCCTAAGAAGGATACGGTTGCTTGTCACCACTGCAACACTCCTGGACACTGGAAGGGGACTGTCCATTGCTACTTAAGGAGTGTCGCAAGAATAAGAATGACAAGGCTGGGCAGGGCACCAGCACTTCAGGTATTTTTATGGTTGAATTATTTTCTTTTCCTCGTAAGCAAAATGCCTGGATTTATGATACAGGATGTGGTACTCACATTTGTAATACATCGCATGGGCTTAGAGGAGCAAGGAAGCTGAACTATGGGGAATGCTACTTGTATGTCGGCAACGGTATACGTGCAGCTGTGGAAGCCATAGGGACTTTTGATCTTGTTTTACCTTCGGGTTTAATTTTAGTTTTGGACAATTTTCATTTTGCACCGTCTATTGTTAGAGGTGTTATTTCAGTTTCTTTGTTATTGGATGATGGTTTTGATCACACTTTTAATAAAAATGGAATTTCTGTTTCTTTAAATTTTGTTTTTTACTTTAATGCTATTTCATTAAATGGTGTGTTTGAAATTGACATGGATGATCATGTCTCCAACGGAAATAATTCTATGTATAGCATCGGAAATAAGAAAATCAAGTCTAACTTGGATTCTTCTTATTTATGGCATTGTCGGCTTGCTCATATAGGCAAGAAACGCATGGAAAGGCTGCAACATGATGGGCTTTTACAAATGTCAAAGATGATTCGTTTGACAAATGCGAATCTTGCATATCTGGGAAGATGACTAAGAAATCTTTTCATAGTAATATGGAAAAGGCTTCAGATCTACTTGGATTGATACACACTGATGTGTGTGGTCCACTTAGACATGTGTCTAAACGCGGTGCTACCTACTTCCTAACCTTTACGGATGACTATAGTCGTTATGGTTGTGTTTATTTACTTAAACACAAACATGAAGTCTTTGAGACATTCAAGGTTTTTAAAAGTGAAGTAGAATTACAACTCGGTAAGAAGATTAAGGCTCTTCGATCTGATCGTGGTGGTGAATATTTAAGCCAAGAGTTTAAAGATTATCTGGTTGAGTGTGGTATTGTCCAACAACCCACTTCTCCTTATACTCCACAACAAAATGGTGTATCTGAAAGGAGAAATCGTACATTGCTAGATATGGTATGATCTATGTTTAATCTTACAACTCTTCCCTTATCCTTTTGGGACTATGCTCTTTAAAGTGTTGTTCGCATATTAAATATGGTTCCAACTAAGAAGGTTGATAAGACTCCATATGAATTATGGACTGGAAAAGCTCCCAACTTGTCTTACTTAAAGGTCTGGGGTTGTGAGGCATTTGTTAAACGTGACTCACCTCATAAACTTCAACAAAGATCTGTTAAGTGTATCTTCGTAGGATACCCTAAGGAAACAAGGGGTTACTACTTTTACTTCCCACCAAAAAATAAAGTCATTGTGGCTAGATATGGTGAATTCCTTGAGGAGAGTTTCTTGTCTCAAGAATTCCGTGGGAGAGTATATGATCTTGAAAGTGATCATGAAGATACGTCACCTTCTGAGAACACTAACGTACTTCCAGTGGAACCTGAAAGTTTAGGTCCTCCACCTGAAGTTGAAGTTGTAACATCCCGCCTACTCAGACCACAATATTGTCCGCTTTGCCCCCAGGCTCACGGCTTTGCTTTTGTGGCCTCATTTAAAGACTTCCCGGCAGGTCACCCAAGCCAGTACTACTCTCACATCAGCACGCTTAACTGCCAGTTCCTAAGAACCCCACTCGCAATAGACCACAAAACGCGTTGTGTCATTGTAAGGCGAATCTTATCTTATGAACCCAGCATCTCTCCAGGCCACAGCCGATGTAGGATTTGCCTAGGGTGTTACAATCACCCCACCATCCCGAACGGCTCAGGAGTGGCTTTGATACCACTTGTAACATCCCGCCTACTCAGACCACAATATTGTCCGCTTTGCCCCCAGGCTCACGGCTTTGCTTTTGTGGCCTCATTTAAAGACTTCCCGGCAGGTCACCCAAGCCAGTACTACTCTCACATCAGCACGCTTAACTGCCAGTTCCTAAGAACCCCACTCGCAATAGACCACAAAACGCGTTGTGTCATTGTAAGGCGAATCTTATCTTATGAACCCAGCATCTCTCCAGGCCACAGCCGATGTAGGATTTGCCTAGGGTGTTACAGAAGTGGTACCCATCCGTAGATCTTCAAGATCTACAAAGGCTCCTGAACGTCTATGTTTAAACGTAGAGTGTGAGGAAACTATACTAGGGGATCTTGATGAACCAACTAGTTATAGAGCTGCCATTAATGGTCCTGAAAAGGATAAATGGCAGGTAGCCATGGATGGGGAAATGCAATCCATGAAAGACATCAAAGTCTGGACTGAAGTAGACCTTCCTCCCAATGCTAAGGTAGTTGGGTGTAAGTGGCTGTTCAAAAAGAAGATAGACATGGATGGCAATATACATACCTACAAAGCTCGTTTGGTGGCTAAAGGCTTTACCCAAACATACGGTATTGACTCTGAGGAGACATTTTCTCTTCTAGCCGATATTAGAGCTATTAGGATTCTTATAGCCATAGCAGCCTACTATGACTATGAGATTTGGCAGATGGATGTCAAAACCACTTTTCTGAATGGTCGACTAGATGAAGACATCTACATGGCGCAACTTGAGGGTTTTGTTAATCCACATTTTCCTGAACGTGTATGCAAACTTCAAAGATCCATTTATGGATTGAAGCAAGCATCCATGCAATGAAATAGAAAATTTGATGAGGAAATCAAGAAGTTTGGATTTACTCAAAATTTTGATGAGCCATGTGTATACCACAAAGTTAGTGGGAGTAACACTACTTTTCTTATCCTATATGTCGATGACATATTGATCATGGGAAATCATATACCAAGTCTTAATGAAGTTAAGACTTATCTAAGTACATGTTTTTCCATGAAGGATTTAGGAGAAGCAGCTTACATCCTTGGAATCAAGATCTATAGAGACAGATCTAAGCGGTTAATCGGATTAAGCCAAAGTGCTTACATGGATAAAATATTGAAGAGATTCAATATGCAAAATTCCAAGAAGGGATATTTGCCCATGCAAGTAGAACATGGCTTAAGCAGCAAAGTATGTGCTTCAACACCTCAAGAGGTGGCATATATGAAGAAATTTCCATATGCTTTAGCAGTTGGATCTATCATGTATGCAGTTAGATGCAGAAGGCCGGCATTCGCTCAAAATTTGACCAGTCGTTACCAGCAGAATCCAGGGAAAGATCACTGGCATGCTGTTAAGAACATTCTTAAGTATTTAAGGAATACTAAAGATATGTTTCTTGTTTTCGGGGGAAATCCAGACGCAGAACTGAATGTTACAGGTTTCTGCGATGCGTCCTTTCAGACTGATAAAGATGATACGAAGTCTCAGACTGGTTATGTTTTTGTCATCAATGGAGGAGCAGTAGACTGGAAGAGTAAGAAGCAAAGTACAACGGCTATGTCTGCTACAGAAGCTGAGTATATTGCTGCATCGGAAGCTGCACAAGAAGCTGTTTGGATAAGGAAATTCATTTCGGATCTTGGAGTGATGCCGTCAATTGAATTACCTATTGATGTATATTGCGACAACTCTGCTGCAATTACATTCGCCAATGAACCTGGAGTTATGAAGGGCGCCAGACACTTTAAAAGAAAGTATCACTATGTTCGAGAACAAGTCGAACAAAGAGAAATCAATGTACTCAAAGTTCACACAGATGAAAATCTGGCTGATCCTTTCACGAAGGCTTTACCTAAGGAATCGTTTACTCGACATGCTCGGGGTATAGGTCTTCGTTTAGCCGATAGTTTCATGTAAATCTGTGATTAGTAATTATTGATAAGGGACGTGTAAACAATTATTATTTTAATGAAATAAAGTGCGGATAACGTTTATTATCATTCATAATATTTGTGTCATATATTTGCATGTTTAAATCCATGAATAATTTATTTATTCTAAATAGTCCGTTGTCAATTAATAATATGGGAATATTATTGAACTAAGACAAATGTGAGGTTTGGTAGAATGTACTGTAAGGTTGAGACACCAATGTCACATGATATTCAATATTTGATAAATTGAATATAGGACTTATCCCAAATACATGATTATACTTTATGGATCATAGTCATTAAGTATATCATGAATATTTATCCTCTGACTTGAGATACCAGATAATTTCCGAGGATGTAGCTCATTTTCTGTAAGATAGTCTAACGCTATCCGTAAAAGGTGGTTATAAGGGCTATTTTCGGAAATGATGCGAAGTTCGAGGGTTATGCTCATAGTCAATAAAGGATTTGTTCCTTCAACTTTGTGTTGAAGTTTAATACTGCTTGGCCACTCGTAGGGTTGACAAGATGTTTGCGTGCGCACGCCCAAAGTCTATCTGGAAGACGTTCAGATGTTTTGGTAATCGTGATCAATTATGTATAAACGAGAAACTAATTGTTAATTATGGAATGACAAAGATCCATATCCATATTAACGCGGTATTAGTAACAAAAGGATAAGTATGATGATTATATCATCACGTGGTTTTTTCCAGGAAAACCATACTCGGATCAAGCTGGGGGCATTGGGATCTGTTAAGCTAGACTAGCCCATGTCATTACTATATTAATAGTTATTCAAGTGGGAGCTGTTAGAGTTATGAATAAATATTAATGTTAGTATGTCCGGTTTCGAACACGAGACTCGGGATTGCACACAATAACGTGAGAGTTTCAATGGTTGAATAATTAAATATATTTTATGTATTTATTTATTCATTTCACAAAACAAATACTTAACGATAGTTAGTACTTAACGGAGTTAGAGATAACGGTCGTTAAAGGACTAATTATGCAAAGTAGGAAGAGAAGGATCTAGAACCATTTTGGGTTCTAAAATCCGGCCGACCCAACCCATGGAGAGGGGAAGTCGGTTTGGGTGGAGTAGGGAGCAAGTAGGGTTTGCCTATAAATACAATTCCATTGTGTTTAGTTTTCCCTAATCGTGTATCCCTAACTAAGGCCAAACTTCTCTCTCTTCTCTCCCTCTAAGCTCAAACGATCGACCTCTTTTTAATACCACTAGGTATTGTCGATTCAAGTAGGGCTTATCAAGTATTTGGTTTGTTTTGTGATTCTTAAACCTAGCTTTTCTCATTGAAACGTTATCATTACGTGTGTACAAGAACGAGTAGCTTACTTTAGCTTGTGTGTTTGCTCAATTCGATCCATATATAGTCCCAATTAGGGTTTATATTTTGCTCTTGGAGATCCGATTTCTTCTTCTTGCTAGGAATCAAAAGGTACGTTTTCTTTTAGTTAATTAATTATGTGTTTATGTAGATCTTTCTGCTGCGTATGTTCTTTGATGTTTATGTGTTTATAATTCATTTATGATTCACATATTCCAACAATCCTGACCCTCCATTTAATCCCTCCTTTTTTAAGATCTAATGGCCATGATCAATCATATATATATATATATATATATATATATATATATATATATATATATATATATATATATATATTGATGCGGTGTCGTGTGTCGTTGCGGTTTAGCAGTTTTAATGATTGCTCAAGTTTTAAATTTATATTTAGCCGACTTATCAATAACACACACACTTAACGAGCAGTGTACCCGGTCAGTATGAATATAATGGTAAGCAGAGTGTCGATCACTAAGAGTGGAACGTATTATCTAGTTATCCTAATCAGTATTTTAATATTTAAGTTAGTTATACAATCTAATCTAACGCAAGGGGGTTTCAGCCTGTGAGACTGACACGGATTTGGTTAAGATTAAATAATAAACAATACAAGCAAGCACGAATCAGAGATTAGCACACACGTACACAGATGAATACAAGAAACATATAAGAAGACCTGTCCTGATGATTAAGTAGCTTGTCACTTGTTTTATTGCTAGTTTTATATGAAGTGCATATCGTTAACCCTTTCTCGTTGGCTCTTATCTATTCGGCGAGTAAACCCTTAATGATTACTTATATCTAAAAGTTATAATTAATTGATCAGATTAATCCTAACCGTGGGAGCCACATTCTTTTCCGTAGTCAAATGCGCAGGCCACTAATAAACACAGAGGTAATCAATGCACTAAATAGCAGAAACCAAAGACATCAAACATATAAACTTTAATCGATGGGAAAGCAATTTTAAGGGGTGCTGCATTCTTTTCCGTAGTCAAATGACATCAGCCCATCTATCCTGATGGATTAAAGTGTACTATTACAATAAAATAAAACTACCTAATGAATTAAATACATGCAGGACCTTCTCACAATTCTTATACTCTTGATTTGGGTGTGTCTTGTGTTGCTTACCTTCTGAAATCGTCTACAGTATTGCTGGTTCTTTTCTGATCTTCTGACTTTTCAAATTCGAACCTTTAATACGTCTGACATTGTGGGGTATTTATAGTTTCTGTCCAGAGGGTAGATGCGGCGCATCTAGTAAGTAGATGCGGCGCATCTAGGTAACTTCGCGTGGGGTCCAAGATTATTATATTCAGGGAATATTCGTACACCGCCTTAAAATGCGGCGTATCTTCTTTTCTCCATGCAGCGCATGTATCTTGGATCATATCTGGTGAAGTCTTGGTGGATTAAGGAGTTGCGGCGCATCTGTTGAGTGAGATACGGCGCATCTTCTGGCTTTCAGCAGGCTTTTGCAATCTTGACCATTTAGCTCCATAATTAGCCCATAATTGCCAAGTTTCACCTAATACTTGTTTTTTCCTGAGAATTACAAAAGTAAACATTAACGTACCAATTCTCATACATAATATAACAAAACAAGTTAATTAGATAGGATAAATGATGGTAATGAAATGTACTTATTTGAGTTCATCAAATATCCCCCCACTTGAACTTTACTTGTCCCCAAGTAAACCTTAGATTTAATCTTATAAAAATGTATCCTAGAAGGTCTTAGGATTTATTTTTATATTTAAGCATGTATTCGTTTCATCATAATCACACAACTAAACACTTAACGAATTAGACATAAAAATAAGATATTTGATAAAAACAAATCTAATCGTTTAACTGTCCAGTCGTGACGAATATTCTATCATAAGCTTGGCAAGTATACACATCTCCACCACTAAAGCTAAGGAATAACAAGTCTAAAGCGGTAAAAAGGGTTTTGAGGCTTATGGGTTAATCATTCCTTCTTAATCTTAATCGATCTCACATTCCAGAAAAGGCGACAAAATCACAAATACATGATCGAATCCACGAATACGATACTTGCAATTGCTCAAATCCTTAACTCGAATGGGCTAAAGATAAGACCAAGTAATCTCTACCAATAATATTATATCAAAAAGGGCGACAAAATCATAAATACATAGTCGAATCCACGACTACGATACTTAAGATTGCTCAAATCCCCAATCTCAATAAATCAAAGGTTTGATAAAGAATGATATAGGGTAGGGATAACATTTAGGATATAAATTGGTGTAAAATAAAAATAAACAAGACAGGTAAATTAAAATCCTACTTGTGGTAAATTACTTCCCAACCATCCCATGAATAAGACTTATATCATTGAATAACTCATGCTTTAACACTTGAAACACACGCTTTAGGTAGACACGAATTATACTCAACAATATCTTAATCAAAGAATAACCTTAGTTGGCGTTCCCATAACGGCCAACTCCCAATCAATCCATAAATATAATATACAACAAATAGTGGTGATATCTCCCACTTAATACATAACTTTACATAAGTTGGTTAAAAACAAACTTCCAACTTTTCTTCTTTCTTTCTTTTTTTTCTTTTTTTTTGATTTTTTTTTTTTTAATAAGGCATAAATGTGTAAAATTTCACAACTTTACTATCACGATTTTTCCGGATAATTTTTCTTTACTTTTCATACTTTCAGAAAATAACTGTAATAGTGAAAGTAGTAAACACACAAAAATAAAATAAACTGAAAATTATACAATATTTACTTTTACTCCAATTGCATTGTGCAATTTCCCGACCTAACCAAATATAATGAATTACGCACACGAACACAGATAATGTAAGGAAACACACTTTGCCTAAAGCAATTTACCATGGATTTTAATCTACAGGGTAGGCTAAGGTGTAAGGTGTAACGAAACATTTTAACACAGGTGTAAGAAACGAAAGGAATGGCTCTGAGTGTTTTTCTAAGGGTATCTTACTCTAAAAATGAGAGTAAACAAAAGGGTTTATACGGGGGTTAACTAACCAGTGTAGTTAGTTAATAACACATAACATATAAAGGCTTTTTGGTGTAATCCTAGAGTTTTACCATTTTAGACATGTCATTCCAATTATTAAAAATAATACTTGTTATGGTGGTCTCGAATAGTATACAAGCCAAGTTCTAAAGTTTACAAGTCACCAGCACACTCATAGATTTGTGAATTTTGAAAAGTTCACAATTTTGAAAATCAAGTCATGTGTGCAGCTATGTAACTTAGACTTAAACAAAAACATGCTAGAAAAAATTTTAAAATTTAAGCATATTAGTACATTTTAAGCATATTTTGAAAAAGTTTAGACAAGTAAGTGTTCTAATTCTCCATCCCCCCACTTAAGTTAAACAACGTCCCTGTTGTTTATTTCTAAGGTTGAAAAACTGGAAAATAAAAAGAATTAGAACAGAAAAACTCCCCTGAGATTTGCTCGGTATGATCCTCCATCGTTCGTATAAGAGCAAATGTCAATTTCTTGTGAATGATGTATTCACAAAAATTGCAGAAATTTATAACACCATATAAGCTAAAAACAAAACACACCTGAATTAAGAAGGTTCAAACTTGCATAATACATTAGTAGTTAGTAAAAAATAAAAACAAGAATAAAAATAAAACTGGAAATCATCAGGTCAGTCGATATGCCGCATCCTATGGTAGAGGATGCGCCGTATCGAGCCTGGAATAAGTACGAATCAGAATAAAGATGCGCCGCATCCTTAACCAGGGATGCGCCGAATTTAAATAACTGACAGAAAGTTTCAAAGTCAAAAATTAAAATGTAGAAAAATAAAATAATAAAAACAAAGTACGGATATGACCAGTGCATGGGATGCGCCGCATCTCCGGAATGAGATGCGCCGCATCTTCTGCAGGTCTAACAGACTCGACAGAATGCAGAAAATAAAAATAAATCCGGGTTGTCTCTCGGTCAGCACTTGTCTTTATTCCAGAGTCTTCAAGTTAGACTCACGTTCAGCTCCTTAGGTTGCTTCATTGATTCCAACATGGCCACGTGTGATCCATTCAGCTACTAACTCGTCACGTATATATTCAGGTCCCAACTTCAACACTCCTTCGTAGAATCCTTTCATCTTTTGGTACGGATACTCGATTCCATTCTTCATGTCATCTTCATCAATAAAAAGGAATGGAGAAAATTTGTAGCAGACTCTATTAGCAGCATACTTAAATCCTGGGTGATATCGGGCCATTATATAAGTGACGGCGTCGTTTTCACGTTGAAAGGTGATTTTTCCTTCAAATATTTTTGCATTAATAGTAATCTCCCTACAAAACGGTTTTCCAACAATCACGTCACCCATCTCTTTGTCACGATAAGCATCCATGTTTTCAACAACGGCGAACTCAGTAGTAATTGTAAAACTTCCAACGAAGACCGGGACATTAATGAAGGCTCCAACAACATTCTTTCCCTTATACTCCACTTTTTCTTTCATAATAGAATTGTAAAAACTTTTTGACATGACATTAATTGGCAATACAGGAAAGAAATTGGCGTCAATACGCTTGTACCCAATCATGCACGGGAATTGCAAATTGTAAAAGCTATTGACGTTGATCTTTCTTCCGGAAACCCAACGACCATGATACCCTTCAAACTCATCGGGAAACCAAGTACTCATAAGGTTGACTTGAGGGTTATCCGAAATTTCTCCTTCTTCTAAATCAGACTCAGCATCATCCACGAACAGGTCATTGGATTCCAACGGACTATCGAGGTCATCGAGTTCAATGTAGTCCTCATCGTGTTCCTCCAGTTGCTCATCAGGCGCTAATAATTCTCTCATAAATTCGTCATGCGCTGATAATTCTCCCATAAATTCATCTTCGAAGTCGAAGTTAATTAGTTCTCCTACCATTATTCTTTCTGAAATAATCATCAAAACATCAGTAGGATATGCTCAAGAAAGTACGAAATCAGAGAATTAACAATGAAAACTGAATATGTATAATAAAAGTTTCTGATGTCTGCAGACGATGCGCCGTATCCAGAAAGATGGATACGCCGTATCTAATACGTTAAAAATCGATCAGACTTCTATTCAGAAAGTAGATACGCCGCTTATTGAATTAGAATGCGCCGTATCAGTTTTAATTATCAAAAATCAATTATATTTATAAAATTAAATGCGCCGTATTGACAGAAGTCAATACGTCGTATGTTCGTTACGATTAAAATACAAGATTTTTGATTCAGATGATGCGCCGTATCGACAGAGATCAATACGTCGTATCTTTTTAATAAATTCGAAAACTGTTTTTAATTAAAATAATAGATACGCCGTATCTGCTGAGACAGATGCGCCGTATGGCGTTAGGGTTTCGAAAAATTTCTAATTAATAACAGAATACGCCGTATCTTGGGGAAAGATGCGTCGTATTCGAATTTATCAACGCGTTGTATTTAAGAAAATTAAACGCAATACGCCGTATCTAATGGATCAGATGCGCCGTATCGTTTATATCTGCACAGTACAACGATTCAGAAAATACAGAAGAATAAAAATAAAAAAATAAAAAGAAATAAAAATAAAGATAAACAAACAAACAAATAAAAACAAATAAACAAAAACTAAAAATACACAAAGATTACAGAAAATTACAAACACGTAAAACAATAAATATGCAAAATATACAATGAATGCAATTAATCTAATACACAACAAAGTTAGGGGTTAGAATAAAAATAAAACTAAAAACCTAAAATAAGAAAAATCTAATTGAAATACTAATAAAATTAACAGATAATAACAATTCACTCCCCGGCAGCGGCGCCAAAAACTTGATGGGGTCTCGTATGTCGTTGCGGTTTAGCAGTTTTAATGATTGCTCAAGTTTTAAATTTATATTTAGCCGACTTATCAATAACACATACACTTAACGAGCAGTGTACCCGGTCAGTATGAATATAATGGTAAGCAGAGTGTCGATCACTAAGAGTGGAACGTATTATCTAGTTATCCTAATCAGTATTTTAATATTTAAGTTAGTTATACAATCTAATCTAACGCAAGGGGTTTCAGCCTGTGAGACTGGCACGGATTTGGTTAAGATTAAATAATAAACAATACAAGCAAGCACGAATCAGAGATTAGCACACACGTACACAGATGAATACAAGAAACATATAAGAAGACCTGTCCTGATGATTAAGTAGCTTGTCACTTGTTTTATTGCTAGTTTTATATGAAGTGCATATCGTTAACCCTTTCTCGTTGGCTCTTATCTATTCGGCGAGTAAACCCTTAATGATTACTTATATCTAAAAGTTATAATTAATTGATCAGATTAATCCTAACCATGGGAGCCACATTCTTTTCCGTAGTCAAATGCGCAGGCCACTAATAAACACAGAGGTAATCAATGCACTAAATAGCAGAAACCAAAGACATCAAACATATAAACTTTAATCGATGGGAAAGCGATTTTAAGGGGTGCTGCATTCTTTTCCGTAGTCAAATGACATCAGCCCATCTATCCTGATGGATTAAAGTGTACTATTACAATAAAACAAAACTACCTAATGAATTAAATACATGCATGACCTTCTCACAGTTCTTGTACTCTTGATTTGGGTGTGTCTTGTGTTGCTTACCTTCTGAAATCGTCTACAGTATTGCTGGTTCTTTTCTGATCTTCTGACTTTTCAAATTCGAACCTTTAATACGTCTGACATTGTGGGGTATTTATAGTTTCTGTCCAGAGGGTAGATGCGGCGCATCTAGTAAGTAGATGCGGCGCATCTAGGTAACTTCGCGTGGGGTCCAAGATTATTATATTCAGGGAATATTCGTACACCGCCTTAAGATGCGGCGTATCTTCTTTTCTCCATGCGGCGCATGTATCTTGGATCATATCTGGTGAAGTCTTGGTGGATTAAGGAGTTGCGGCGCATCTGTTGAGGGAGATGCGGCGCATCTTCTAGCTTTCAGCAGACTTTTGCAATCTTGATCATTTAGCTCCATAATTAGCCCATAATCGCCAAGTTTCACCTAATACGTGTTTTTACCTGAGAATTACAAAAGTAAACATTAACGTACCAATTCTCATACATAATATAACAAAACAAGTTAATTAGATAGGATAAATGATGGTAATGAAATATACTTATTTGAGTTCATCATATATATATATATATATATATATATATATATATATATATATACTAGTTTTCGAAGCCCGCCCGATGGGCGGGCATGACTTGTAATTTTACATTTTAATTTAATCATGTACGGATAATAGTGATCTTTTATAGTTATTTCTTATGTATTCACCCGAGGGCGGGCATGACTTATAATTGTCATTTTGAAAAATAAGTTAACAAAAAATAAGATATAAACGTACCAAATTTTTTATTGAATGCATTAAGAACGAAAAGAAATAAACAATTATCGAATATGCGTGTTTGTGTTATTATATCCATGTTTAGAAATACCCGACTATCTAACCATGCACTGTTTCGAAACATATCACTATTTTTAAAAAGTTCACATGCGAGAATTGTATCTCCTATTTTGTCGAAGGCGTTTTAGACGTTTCTTTCCTAGGCAAACATTACTCTTAGATTATGTTCCAACTTAACAGTTACAATTATTTTGATGAGATATAGCCATACAATAACGTTTAAACTCAAGACATAAACTCTTGTGGCTCTATCTATAAGTTAACTTTAACGTACGTGCAGTAACAAAATACGCATTTGGAATATTATGTACATTTAATTTAAAATATTTTCTAAAACATAATCTGAGATATTTTAACAACGAGCTGGGCAGCCCGCGCGTTGCGGCGGGGGCAATTGGCATTAGTTTTTTGTACCAATGTTTTAAATAAGGAATTTGTATTAGTCAAGAATGCAGTAGTCTAAGGACATAAAATTTTTTGACGCCGATTACCGCAAAAAGTTGAGTGATTGTGTAGTTGTTAGTGCGCTGGGAATCAGATTCCTTCTTTGTCATTTGATTAATATTTGTAACAACATGTTACATAGAATTAGTATAACAACTGGTTGGGCTATTACAACACTGAGAGTATATGCGACACACAGAATACAATCTTCAGCTGGACTAAAGGTACCGTGTCTTTGTTGGTATTGCTACTGCCTGCAATGTATGTGAAATGGTAAAAAAAAAATAGCACAAAATATATATAAAAACAAACTATGACAGAAAGAGTGAACTGACGTGTACATATATTGGTCTAGTATTACCCGTTTTTCGGTGCAGCTGCCATAGCACCAACTTGTCGATGCTCGAAATTGCCTTTTTGCATCATACTACCTTGACTGCATCCCTAGGCATCACCACATTTATTATACCCTTTTTCGTGCTTGTTTTCAATAGAAAATCAGAGGCTGATCGAGTCTCTAAGGCTGTGACTGTTGATCTTGTAACAACCTGTCCATGCTTCCATTATCCGCATTTTCAAACCTTAACATAGGACCTGTAATAAGCCTGAACAAAAATTGACACGACGAAATTAGTTTTTCCACAAAAAATGTAGTTACCATTAGCGCAAACAACATAGGCCTAAGACAAAATAAGCATCGAGTGGGGTCAAACCATAGATTGAAACAAATATATTACCTTATAATGGGTAGTGGTGACCGTTAGAATTTGAATGAAATGGTCACCGTCGGCTTTACCTTTGCTGCAACGATAACCTGGATTAGGTTCACCAAGCAAGATATGGCCGTTACCGTCAAAGACCATCAATGGCTGCAACATCAAAGATCCCCTGAAAACTCATCTAAAACAACCCAAAAAAGCACAAATTAATTTTCTTTAAAAACAATGAAATTTTTAGAAGTTTTTTATATAAAAAATAAGAACCTGAATTTTGTGGTCTTTAAGGAATGGATGATTAAAAGCTGGCTGATGAGAGCTGTGTACATAATCAGTTTTATCTCCATCTGGGCTCTGCTCAAATGATGCAAATAATCAGTAATTTAATAATTCAAGCATTAAAATCACTTAAATTAAATCAATAACACCATCATTTGGAGACAAATTATATCTTATTACTACATTCTGCAGAACTTTTTTTTTTTTTAAACTTTTATGCATAAATTGTAACTTTAAATGCTCATTAGTACAATGTATGGACATAAAAATGACAGCCCAAACTTGGCAGAATTGTGCGTTGGTTGCTCATGCTAAAATGAAGTGCATCTAGACTTAACTTTAAAGTCAAAATATCATTTATATATTTGCTCACCTGATGACCACTTTCATTGCAGATTTAGGGATATTGACATTTCTAGGTACGGGACAATTATGTTTGATGTAATCAACCTGATCCCGTGTTGACTTGTTACCCAATTCACCTACTTTTGCAACTCTAAGAATGTAAATGGTTAGGAACGTACTGGAGATGCCATCTTATATATACGTTTTCTGTAGTGATAAGTTTGATTACTAAAAAGTAACCTGCCAGAGAATATAAATGCATAGGGATTATGTGTCGCGACGAATCACAACTGGACAAACATGTTTCGTGTGTTTGTGTTAGTGATTTACCTCATGGACGTAGAATCAGTCTCATCTGTAGTGGCTTTTACACTCAAATACAGGGAACCAACTGTGAAAATTATTTGGAGCGATGAACCTATAAGAATGCATAAATTTGATTGGAAAGTGTAACTGAACGATATGAAATCTTAAGCGAATTTTAAAAATTACCACAGGTGTAGGAGAAGCTGAAAATACACAGCTTTGACTATGGTTCTTTTTGGACGTTTGATAGCTGTGTCTTTCTGCCGAGTTAACAATATCAGCATAAGACTCTAAAAGGGCTTTGGCGACGTTAACGACAGAGACCTGCACACATATGACCATGTGAACATAAAATTTCTGAAACTGAGTATAAATAAATTTTTTTTCTAAATGTCACTTGAGGTCTTTATTTACCTGGGAAAGAAGGACCAGAACTGTGGTCCGTACGTTTTGGTTGACCAGTGGAGCACTCAATCCTAAGGCGTTTGATGAAAAAAAATTTGGCCACCGTAGAAGCAACGAATACTATTGGGTTTTTCTTTATTCGCCAATGGTAAAAGTTGTTGTTGTGTAGAAGGGTCGTTATTTTGTAAGACTAATAAATTGGGTAATCAAAATGAAAGAACCTAGATTAGGATGAAAAAAAAAAAAAAAAAAAAAAAAAAAAAAAAAGCAATAAAGATTTTAAGAAAGTGTCAATTTCTTGAGTAATAGCCATAGAAAAACTAACCCTTGGCATCTTCGTTTGTGAATAGGTTGGATGTCAAAATTTCTTCCGGCGATGATCTGATCGAATCAAGATTAATCTGCAAATATAGACACAGTAGAATGAGTTAACCAACGAACCCAATCTAAACATGCAAAATTCAGATTAAATCCATATGACTAAAAACAAATTGAATGAAAAAGTTTAATTGAAAATAAAGCTAACAAAGCTGCCAACCTACTTTGAAGATCAACTCGACATGGTTTCAGCATCAGGTTTACCTGGTCTAACGGGTCCAGCAGTAGAATTGACATTAGTTCCTAGCTGCCGACCAGCGTGTGTGACGCAGCTCTGTTAACGGCCATACACAAAAGATTTAAACTTTCAATCAGTTTGAAATAGGAGAAATTTTAACAGCTAAAAACTAACCTTTTAATACAACCAACATAATGAAGAAACCGTTACCTCGATACAACACGTGGACCAAGAAGTTATGCTTTTGATGTTGCCCAACAGAAGATATGTAAGACCCATTTATTTTCCCCAGTAATTACAGCAATCATCATAGCCCATTTACTATACCGTCCGGTGATTGCCACGCCATTACCTTCAGATTTTCTAAGACCCATTTATTTTCCCCAGTAATTACAGCAATCATCATAGCCCAGCATCTCCACTAATCAATACATATATGTGATCTTTTTTGTTTCATAACTATGACTGCGGTATACACCAAAAAGTGATGCAAAAAACCATCACTTTAGATAGAGTACACCTGCAAAGCATATTCGATTCGGTAAGGAAACCTGATTTATCCTTTCTAGCAACTACAAAGAAACTGAACCCGTAAAATTAGAAAAATCAATACGTACATTTACTTGTCATTTCCAGTTTTACATGATTAAAGTTAAAACATCCAGTGAATAAATGGAAGTGCCTGTATACGTGTACTCCATGGTAACCTAGTATTTCCTACAAACTCCATTGACCAACTTCTAAAACTCAAATATTTTTAAATACAACCAACATTCATAGTAAACAGACAAAGCTTAGATCTTTCACAAAACTTGTAACAACCAATTCCAGCAGTTAAACTAAATGAAAACATTAAAGCTTAAATCTGTGGCCCAAACCTTTCAGTGTCGGTGAATATTAACACCAACAGCAATAAAAAAATTACCCGTCATCCAAACACTCAAATTTTCTTATCTATTGTATCAAGGATTTAACTTGATTTAAGTATATAAAATTTTGAAAACACATCAATTTACACTTACACATAGGCATAATGTAATACTTACTTTCAAAATGTTAATAACATATGGCACTAATATGATCCTAATATAGTAATATCCTAAAAATATATATCCAATTATATACATGGCCTTTACGAACTGGCGACCTTAGAACGAAATGCCTAAAGGATTCAAATGTTCCTTCAACATAACTAACTTTTTACAGCTATAACTTAGACGCCTAACAGTTTTCACATCAATTTAGTGCAATATTATCCACATATCAATTATCTAAACTCATTATCTCAAATGCATATAATATTCTACACTTTAACATTAGATCAAATAAAACTACTGTTCAAAAACTAAGCTGTAATGATTATATTTTTTGTGCGGAGACAGTTAAACTAACAGAATTAACAGATCTAATTATAAATAGAGTGTACGGACACCATAAATTTTGTTGGTTCCCTGTTAACTAAGACTATTTTGGTTCGAGAGAATAAAATATATCTCAGTCGTCGTGTATAAGCGAGTAATATTTGGGTACTCAAGATCCAAAACTATCTTGGTACTACTTTGAATCAAGAACTCAGTCCAAACACACCAAAACACATCAACGCAATCACACAGACAGTAGCATCAAACACCTTTCTCTAACGGGCATTTCATCAAACACCTAGCACATCTAAAGTCAATAACACCTACCATATCTAAAGCTAATACATTCTCAAACGGACATTTCATCAAACACCTTTCGTGCACAACCTAAATCGCCATACTAACCCGAGTTTGAAACCATAACTAACACCTAATACGACTCACCGTTGACAACTCAGTAATATAGTCACTAAATCAACTCATGAATAGGTAAATACCTGAGACTGACGAATACGGGTTTGAGAGATATCCGATTCACTTCGAGGTGAATGAATCAATAGCAAGGTCGAGGCGTTAGGGTTTTTGTTGCTAAAGCAACTCGGTTATGAAAAAGAGATCTGTAAGGATCATTTTTGAAGAAGGTGGATCATTAGATATGTCTGTGTGTGTTTTTTTTAAGATGAAGAGTAGGATGTGTGTGGAAAGACCGGAAGGTTATAGAAAATAGTAATGACTGTAATTACATGTTGCTACAGTGCTGCTACAGTTGTGGTACAGTACTGCTACAGTTGTATGAACAGTGGTCGGAGTGAATATGGACCGCACAATGCTTTATTAATCACTCTCTAATGACTTTGTTAAACAGTTTTTGGCCTAATCCAAAAACTGCCCTTTAAATAAGATAAATAATATATAATGTTACTCCTATAAAGTAGCGTATGTTTTTCCCCCAATATACGGATAAACAAAAAGATGCATGTAATCAATTTTATTGATTTTTTAACACAAAACTATATCGTTTTTAAAAAATAATACTATATCGATTTTTTCCCACCTACTAAGTGCTCTTCTTTAATCTAAACAAAATGCATTCAACAAAACCATTTGTGGTGCAAATATCTGCATATTTTTTATGACTGAAAAATCAAGGTAAAAAAGAAAAGAAAAAAGAAAAAACATCAAATGACAATACGTGAAAAAGGAAAATCTATTATTTTTCTTGAAGTGTTAACATTATCTATGCAAAGTGACCAGATCGGATGAATCCCAATCCTTAGAAGTGTCAAGTATCTTTTAGCAAATGGGTAAACTTGCCAATTCTAATGGTCAGTAATACTCTCTTGCACACATACCACTCACGATCAAGTATAAAATGTATTTATGTTTTTTTTTTCCAGTAAAATGTTGAGCTAGTGGGAGAGGGAAATGGACACAGTATTGGGAGAAACAATTTTTTTAGCAGCTCTAGAAACATGCCATTATAATAGACAATGTACATATTATATATTTCTATAGAGAACTGAAGCATCACAAGGACTATTGAAGTCAACAAATCAGTCTAAATAATATCTTCGGACTAAAACAATTTCCCAAAATTATTTCCTTATTCTCCAAAACTTAAAGAGCTAAAAGATAACGAACGATGGTACTAATAACTGATAAGAAAAGTACCTTGCCTTTAAACTCTCCAGGTCTTTGAGTGTTACAAATTGCGAACCCATGCAAGCATCGAGATTTACAAACACCACACGGTTTCCTTGTGGCTCAGCCACAATAAATGCACGAGATCTCAACCAAAAGTGAATGCTAGATGCAGTTTGAACCGAGTTGGCATATCCCATCATGTTGACATCAGCTGCAGGCCCAGTGATGTCATAGCTTCCTAACCCAACTAAGTAATTAGATGCAATTGCATGCTGTCGTTGTATGAGAACCTGGAAGAACTCCATCACGATTCCACCAGCAGTTTTAAGGTATCTTATTCACTGAAGATAAAACATTCAAGAAAAGTTGATAAAGAAATATGTACAAATTCATTGCTTATGCTATGCCACTACGGTTTGGGATAGGGCCTAGCGGGTCAGCAATTGAAGAATGCAAAGGAATATTTAAGTGAATAATTTCATAAATTCATGATTCAATAAAAAGTTTATGAAATGTCCCGCAAATTACTTTGACTATATAAAAAAATGCTCTAGACCCTTGGTACCGACTCTCAAGCATCCGTAGCATACGATGTCCATCACCATTTACGTCAAATAAAACTTATCATTCACTGGACACATTGTGCTCTATAGCAATAATAAGTATCCTAATGCTGCAGGCCCTTAAATGAAGAGGCATGTAATTCATTTAAAGAGCATTCGCATAAAAGGCCTCTCTACTTGTGATTATTTGGTCAATCCTTGTTTCATTTCTTACAACCTACCTGCAGACCAGATAAGATCCTTTGGATGCATATTGCACACTTAAGAAGAGACATATTAGTTAAATCCTTTAGCTCTTGAATGTGTCCTCTTAGGTTCTGCTGTTGACAATCAAGTTCCAGATTGATACACAAACATAAAAAATGATTAGTTTGCCACTTCACATAAAACTGAATTGTCTTTTTAGTGTTCATAGCAGTATACGTGGATGAGGATTTGATAGCAGAAAATAATGTCTTCAAATGAGCAAACTTAAAACTTACTTGGATGCACAATATAAAATCAAGGACCTAACCCCCAACGTCATTTCCATAATGTCTCAAAGCTTCTGATTAGCGTATTTTATCTCCCGGTATATCAAAAATAAAGTTGCGAGTAGGATGCATATACCGTGACCCCAATCACCAAAAATCAAGGCAAATAGAAGTTTGAAAGGAATCCGTAAACTTGTTTGTCCAGAAATACACTGGAGGCAACTCTTTAGTGTTCAAAACCTGGAATATAGCAATAACTTGTGAGTTTGAGTCTGTTGTTGCCCGCTCCAGTGCATCTTGAATCTGCAAAAACAAATTAGATCATACTTGTGAGTTTGAAAGGTTCGTTTCTATTAACATTTTTTCTATAAAGAATACAAAAAAAAACACCTTGTTTTGTCGCATATATAGGACTCCACCCTTTAGCCACAAGACACTTCTTTGTCACGTCGATGATGAGCATATTCAGAGAGTGATAAATATACTGGTATTAGTCAGTAGGTGTATAAACTTGAGTTAATGGAGCTTTGATGTGAGAAAGATGCAGTCGAGGCTGTATATTCATCTTCAACGATATTAGTCTTTTTGTTGCTCCTCCCGACTCAGTATATGCATCTTCAACGAACTCAGCCGAGGCTGTTGTCACTTCATCTCAAGGATTCACCTTGTTCTTCAGAAACACCAAATGATATTGTCATGGGGTGTTTGGATGGCTACTTTAAGGTTTCTGTTTTGTTGCTGTTAGGGGGTGTTTGGATGGCTACTAAGCGGTTGTGTTGTTGTTGTCAGGGGGTGTTGGGATGGCTGATGTAAGTGTGTGTTTGGATGGTTGCTGTAAGGGTGTGTTTGGATAGCTGTTGTGAGGTGGTGTTTGGTTGCTGCTTTAAGCGGTCTAATTGGTGACTGCACCAAACAAAACCATAGCTTAGTGAAAAGCACAGCTGATCAAAACCCTGTGAATTAAACCCTATGAATTATTGGTACCATAATCCAATCTCCTGTGAAAAGCAAAGCTGATCCAAACTCTACGTTATAGTCACCCGTTCCCCTATTAACTATATAGGCGTTGTTTGAGATTGCTTATTTAACAGCTTAATAGCTTATCTGTTCAGAAGCTTGTTATATGTTTATACTTATAAACATACAATCTTTTAATAAGCATTCCCAAACACCTTGTAATAACACATTTATGATATTGGGTCACATAAATGACCCGTTTATGTACAAAATCATATGCTGTGAAGTGGGTTGTATCTGACGTTGACGATGTCTTGGAAGCCCCCAACCGATAGAAGATATGTAAAACAACTGGTAAACAAATACTAATAATTAGCAGGCAATTAATTTTAAATATGAAAATCTGCACATTTAAAACTCACACTACACTGTATTTTAAGTTATGCCATATAGAAAATAAAAAAATCCAAACGCACATTACCTGTGCAAGCAAACTTGAATCTTGCAGCGCCACTTCTTCGGCATCAATACGGAAGGAACCACCCTAACATTATACACAATTGCATAATACTGAAGCTTCAATCAAGATACACCAAATACAGAACACGCCCACAGAATTCGGAACCACAATTGATTACTAATAATAAACTTTTTGATTTGACACCTGCATATTAATCACTATTTTGATCACTGCAATGAAATCCAACTAAATAACAAAGGCTCAAAAGCGATAGTTTCAAAATATTACCCGAACTTCATGCTGAAAATCAACGAAGACTTTGGCCTGAGACTGTAACTTTCCATGAATGCTATATTCCAATCTTCCACAATCTACTTATGTTAGCATAAATTTCACATTTTGAGCGTATACAAATGACAATGAATACTTATTTCAAAAAGGGAGCTATAACCATACCTTCACCATCCGTTCTTGTGAACGCAGATATTCGAGTGCTAGAAATCATAGCCTCTGGAAATGTTAAACAAAAAAAAGTTAAAGCTTAGATTATTAACTTTGTTAATGTAGCCAAATTGTGTTTAAATGGACTAACCTGCTAGTATCTAATTTATTTTCTTCATAGGGTTTCTATCAGGTGGTTGCTCGAAATCCTACTTTTTGACTCACAACAGCTGAGTGCGTTTAGTTATAACTATGTGATGTGCCATTACTTGGATAATTCTAGAATCTATACTAAATTTAACCGAAAGTGCTTATATTCATATATACGCTTATTCAAACAGCTTATTTTCACTTGCTAATAAATCCGAAACACCCTCAAAACTGCTTATTTGTAGCAACATAACAGAATAAGCACATAAACACTTCCAATAAGCAATACCAAACACCTAGTACCTAAAAATATGCTAAATTTAGCATTTTTCCTAACATTCAAACCACAATTTAACTTAAAACCCATATCATTAAGAATGTCATTGTTGATATCTGGTCATGTGGCCGGTTTAGCAAAAGTCGCCATTGTCAATGGCGATCACAGGGGTTTCTTCAATCGACTACAAAAGAAAGACACTAACAGCTTAAACAATATTTATAACATAATATTAATCAACATAATATATTAGTTTATGGCTATCTATGTAGAGTATGATACAGTCCTCTAGTCTCTTTCTTTTTTGGAGTAATGCAAGAAGAAACAGGGTAAAAGTGACAGCGAAATGCTTGTCAATCTCAATGTTACAGTTGCATTAAAAAACAATGATGATAGTTCCTTTGGTATACTATAACATATATTTCAGCACACATGAACAACAATTATAAAATAATGACGATAGTTCTGATTTCAGTCAAAAGAATGTAAACATCGATTAGAACGTAAGTAAACAAAAACTTACCACGGTGAAAATATACTCGTCCAGCTTGTTTAGATTTGTATCTATCACACTGAAGGCATCCTTCGTATTATAATCAGACCATTGATGATCCCAAGTATTAACGACAAATATCCAACCTACAGATGATTAAGTGAGATATTATTTAAACGGTTAAACCTTCCAATGATCAACTACTTTATGAGAAAATCACAGCTGTCTCTGAAGTCGGTTTTTTAAAAGCCCCTGGAAGAGATGTTCTAACGGAAGGTCACACATATTCAATAAAATTCACTCTTCCTAAAGTATGAGAAAAAATTAAAAAATAAAGGAAGAATTACTTACAAAGATCATGTCCCTTGGAGCAGTCAAAACTAACCCATGAACAACTCATAACATATGTCATAAAAAACTCATCAACAACTCATAGCATGTGTTCATATATTGTACTACGTGGGGTGTTTCTTTTTTTCTTCTATGTTGTGGCTCTAAACAACTGATAATTAACATCCTGCCTCAAAAACTCATCAACAACTCATAATATGTGTTCATATATTGTTCTAAAAAATAAAAACTATGATTTTTTCTCTGCAAAGACATTATAATTATTAAATTAGGGCTTGTATGATATGGCTTTTTTCTATGTATCATTTTCTTTCTTATGGATCATAAGCCCAGACACGTATTCTTGTACGAAATATCCAATGCAGATTTCCTATATAACTTTCGGCTTACAAAATGTTAACAAAAAAAAATTGTGGTTCAGTGGCTAAGATACCACATAACATCTGGAAGGTTACGTGTTCAAATCCCAACAGTGTAATTTTTTTAAATACAAAAAGCACACGAAATTTATTAAAACATATTGCCAACGTGGACAACTATGATTATGTGGCATTGAGGTGGCATTTATGTGGCATTATCTACGTGTAACGCCTCCTGTTATATATAATGTAGAGATATATATATATATATATATATATATATATATATACACATACTAACAAGGATTTTTGAACGGGCCAAACTCCAAAATCTTAGGTGGTCCGTTCTTGGTTAAACCTTCCTCTTATTGGTCCAACAATTGTGGTTAACTAAATGAATAGGCCCAACAGTGTTTTAGTGGACGCTGTGGCATATTGTGATTGGTCTAAAGTGGTTGGGACTTTCCCTGTTCACTTCCGTTTTACCGTAATGACATACGTAATACAACCCAAGCGTCATTGTACAACCTAATCTCTGTACGATTGTAGGAGAACCATACACATGTAAACAAAACTTGATTAACCGGTTAGATTTTTTCACACAAAAATTTACACCGCCACTGATTTTATCTTCTCCAGGTTCTCTCATGTTCTATAAAATTCCACAACAATACGCTTATTACTAACCCGGATCCGAAGTTCCTTCTACCCAGCTCCTTTATTCCGGCCACCGGTGGCAGCCCCAATCAACCCGCGATCTCCTCTGAACAGAAGGTCTTTTTTATGCTTTACTTTTTCTAATTTTTAATTAATGAGATTGTGTTTATCATCGGATTAGATGATACTTTTGCATATTAAATTTGTTGCTTTCAGACAAAAAGGGTTGTGGATACTTAAATTATGTGGGTATTGATTTGGGTTTTTAGATTTTTATAGCCCTAATCTTCAGCGTTTGATTCTTGAGTAGAGGCGGCGATTTGTGCCCAAAATCAAAAAAATGGGCTAAATGGGCAAATTTTTAAAAGATTTGGGCACATTTGGACCCCCTCTTTTTTTTGAAATGGGCATATATTGCCCATTTAGAAGTTAAATGGGCATAATGGGCACATGTTTTTTCTCTCAATTGGAGAACATTAAATTGTTTTTAATGAAAAACTTATGCATATAGTATATTTAATTACTTAAATATAAATGAGGTGTTACGTTTGAGGAATTTTTTTTTGTTGTTTTAGGTCTTTTCTAAAACGATTCGTATAACTTGCGCCCGTTTGGCCCGCGCCCGTTTAGCCCGTGCCCATTTAGCCCGTGCCCGTTTAGCCCATAGCCCGTTTAACCCGTAGCCCATGCCCGCCCGGCCCGCCCGTTTTGCCACCTCTATTCTTGAGATTCAAGCTGGGGTTTTTTTTTTTTATGTGGGTATTATAGTTGGAATATTGATGGGGATATATATTAACATAAAGCAATTCTATTCATTTGGCTATGTTCAAATTGGTATAAGTTTTTGATTTCTAACATTTTCGAAAAGCTCATAAGCTTACTTTCATTGACTTATCAGGTTGCATAATATGAAGATGAGGTTTTGTTTTGCGTCGATTGACAAGAATATAAACGCTGTGATGATATCGCTCCACAAGGTAACTTATTTTACCGTTGATCAACTCTTTTTTTTTTTTTTTTTTTTTTTTTTTTTTTTTATTGTTTTGTACAAACTTGATCACTGTTGTTAAAAACTATATAGGTGTTCGGTTCAATTGACTCCAACTCCGTTAAAGGTTTTCCTAAACACCCCAAGGATGCCACTCTACCACAACCAAGGTATGGCTATTATCCTCAAAGATTCATAGTTGTATGCCGGAGGTAAATTCTTAATATTTTGTTTAAGCTCAAAATTTTATAATCCAGTTGCATACAATTTAGTTTTTGTTTTACAATACTCTTCTTCATCTTGAAATTGGATGACTTTATTTTGATTTTCTATGCCCCAATCAACCCGCGAGCTCCTCTGAACAGAAGTTACAATAGGTGTGTCTTTGTCAAAAATCTTAGGACGCAAAAAGAAATTTGATGTTAGTGTCACTTCTTTTGCATCAGATTCATTGGATGCAAAAAGAATTTTATATCATGGAGAAAGTGCATAGAGTTGCCAGTAAGATGGATAAAAGGCTGCCTGTGAAATTCGTGGGTATGCTGGCGCTATTATAACTGGACAAGTGCAATAGTTTTTGATGAAATCAGAGAGAATATCAAGAAATCACAGACCATGGATATTAAAAATTACACCTTTTTACCTTTCTTACAAATAAACTTTGATTGTTTTGTCGTTGCAACCTCATTAGCTTTATTTGCACCTGCAGTCATGCAGGTCAACGGTGCTATTGAGAATAAACGCGTGTTGTTGCTGTTTGAGAACCCAGGACAGTTGGTCTGAGACGGGTGGAAGTGGATGTAAAGGTAATTCATAATTTTAGAAGCATAATGTTGCTGATATATTAGATTGGTTTCATGACCGTTGCTTAAAACCTACCATTTTTTTAGGCAACAACTTATGTGGCTAAAAACATGCAGAAATGGTTCCGTAGAAGCTGGTATTAACAATAACGTATGTACTCATGCTACAGAAATAATAAAGGAGGTGATTAAATCATCAACTGTTTTAGATAAGTCTTGGTCAGGTTATTAGAATATGTGTTGTCATGTGCACATTTTTAACTTGGATTTTGTAGCATTAAAGTGTAATGATCTTAGGAATATTGAGTTGTTTTTGAGATTTTTAATCTATTGCATCTTAAGGCGGAATGTCAGTGCAAAAAAGGTTCGAACTGTTTATTTAACTGATTTGGTCCATTGGCTGCGATATATGAAGATGAGATTATTAATATTCTATTTGTGAAATTATTAGATAAAGTACTATGTGATCGTTAGGATTTATGATTCTACTGATAAGCTCGACTGTATTTGTCATGTGTCTTTATTATAAAGCTCGATTGATTCTAAGGTTTCATTCTTTTTATTATCAGGTTGCTTTTCTGGGTACATCACCTGCTTCTTGAAGATACAAATGCTGAAATAATATGCAACTGAAGGTGCATCATCCATTTCGGAATTTGAACTTGAAAGAAGGTAAGCATCATAATGTTCTCTTCTATTTCGCTATTTTATCTGAATAGACACGTATGGTGTACAACTAAAACTGAAATTTAAAATTGATTCTTGATCTTTCATCTCCATTCTTTAGAGCATAAACTAATTTTATGGTTCATTGCTTTCTCGGTCAAGAGCATGTGTTTCTGCTTGAGTGATTGTATTTGTCATGTCCCCAGCCAGAATATTGGATTTGCAACCATTGTGTATGGTAACATATGCTTTGTTGCTAATCTTCATTGTAGTTATAAGATTTTGTTTTGCTGGATTCTATGTTTTTCCCGATTTTTGTTATTCATCTGTTGAGAGAATATCTTTATATATATATATTTCACTTATATTAATTTCTATGCTGATTATTGTTCTCTGATATTCTCCTGCAAGGTGGTTGGCATAAAGCAGGTAAATCTTAAAAAGATCACAACGAAACTCAATTTTCAAAGTACCATATATATTAGATACGTACCCTTTGCGGAAAACTGAAGCATGCTTTTTCAAAATTGACTTATAAAAAAATTATTATAATAAAGACTATTTGCATTCATTTTATGGATGCACTAACTATGCACAATCGAAATGGTATATATACATATGAATAATACCGTTTCCCGTTATTGTTCAATGCGGCTTCCTTTTTCTAATTTTCGTTTAAAGATTCCTTTCACCTATATTGATTGCACCTGTTTGATAGATATTGCAACAAATAACTACGTTATTGAACCATCTCTTGATGGGTTTATCAATTTGCAGAAAATAGCTGCATTCTGATGGTAAGGCAGCTTTCCAGTTGGTAAGGGGCACGCTTCATTCTCAGTCCAATGTAAGTGGTATTACTATATATGCATTTGCTGATTGCTTAATTGATTTCTTTTACAAAACTTACATACATGCACTCAAACCGGATAGGCCATTGTTCAATAATTTACTTGGTTCTATGAATGAGTATTTTAGAGTACGCATGTCAGCCGAGTTACAGATGATTATGAATCATTAGAATCTATATACTATACTGACAAGTTGTTAACTGCATAGATATGTTATCATGGCATTAGCCATATATCATGTTGTTTATTGCTGCAACCACTTGAGTAGTATAAAGGCTATTTTTCATCCACAATTTCAGCAATTTCCTTTACTCATGTTAACTCTAAATGAGTCAAATGCAACACTTGACCACACCACAATGAATAAAAGGCAGTTGTGATATGTTTCAAAATGCAACTGTCTAACTGCAGATATATAATACCAGCTTCAATTGGATTTAAACACCCAGGATACAAGGCAAGATCCACTGAGGTAATTCTTTTTCTATCGAACTTGAAGACCATTTGACGAAAAACCCTTTTTTATTTGCCTTAAAATTATTTACCCTTTGTTATACTTTGGCAAATACTAAATGAGGATCCTCTTTGAGTTGCAGTCCTGACGGTCCATCTTCCCATGTGTTGCTTCTATCTTTTGAAGAACAACCAAGTTCGGCTTAACGCATAACGCAGATTATGAAAAAAACTATTTACCACCTTAACAGTCTTTCTGTCAAGGAGTACTCGGTAAACACAGTATTGAAAAAGAAGAATCAATTGCAGTCAACAAAATGAAAGAAAGATGGAATGTCAAAATGACAAGGAATGCTACTAAAAGATAAAGATGGATACCCCGCAAAAAGGCAATCTTTATTCCTATCAGTATTCCTAAGATTACAAATGATGCCACATTTTGATTAGTCTTTGCTTTTCATACTGTCAGGTAAGATGCTGCAATTTTTACACCTTTATCATATGTCAGTACAGTGATGTGGTCAGCTCATGAAGTTTTAAATCTCTCTGGAAATTTCAAGGTATGTTGTGCTTCCTCACTCCAGGTAAAAGTAAACCTATTATGTGACCTTTGATGTCAATGTATCTGAAACACAGGGTTCACTGCAAAAGAGAGCAACTGTGACTAGGCCAGTTGGATCACAAACGACCGTTCCACGCAGACGCATACCAAGCAGTTCTGCTAGAAAGGCCGCGCGCAGAGGTAATCCACACGTACTTACCATTGTTATTGTCCTTTAGTTTTTAACTCAATTCTCAAACAATGTCGGCTGCCAATGGTTTGTTTATTTGTCATGAAGGGCCTCCGTTTGAGTATAAACTATTCGGTCCCTACAATTAGCCACAATCACTGAAATTTCGGACGTTGTTCTTTTTAACCTCTTTTGGCTATTATTAACTATTTGACCTTTTTAACCAAATCGACCCGTTCATAGATTATCGGGTCTAAATAACTACCACAAGAACATATTACTACAGGAACAATGAACTAACAGTAATATTTGTATTGCAGGCTTTGTTGAGTTGATGTGGGAATTCTAAATATATAAACTCGCATTGTGCATTATGATACAACTCACTTCAATAACATCCACAACCAGTCACACGTTCGTGGTGCTGAACATCCTAGAACACAACGTCGTCTCCAGCTAATGTAAGCTTTCGACTATCTTGAAGTCATGACTGCGATTCAATTACTTAACTCTGAAGAGGGATAAATTATTTGCATAATGTTTTTGTATCAACCATCCAATGTGTTGATTCCAATATCTATCTAACAAAAAAATGACTTCATTAATTGGTTATCAATTTCTGGATAAATAGGGGGTGCTTGGAATTGCTTATAAACCAAATAATATGACATGTGGAGTATTGCCACTGGAACATGGTGGTTGACAGAGATCTTAAACTTGAAAACCTGCTGTTAGATTCCAATTACAGTGTTAAAACCGCTGACTTTGGTGTAAGCAATATCATGCGTGATGGTCATTCTCTGAAAATAACCTGTGGAAATCCTAAGTATGATGCCGCAGAAGTATACGTATTCACAGATTTTAAACTAATTGTAGTTTTCTTTTGAGTCAGGTTAGGATACAAAAGCTGATATTTGTCTTGCTTTCTAAATGTGCAGTTTGGCGCTGTTGGACTAACTGATGACATCTACAGAAGCAAATCAGAAGAAAACAAAGAAAGTGTGCAATGCACTGAAGCATAAGTGGTGTGAACGCCAGCAACTACCAGTTGCCATTGATCCCACCAGTCGATATGGCTTGGGTCATGCTAAGAAAACAACGACAGATTGATGAATGGTCAATTTATTCTAAGACAGTGAATACCTTTTACTTTATAACAAAGTTATAAACTTTTAACTAAATAAAAGCATAGCAATAAAACGGCCACACCGCAGCATCGCGCGGGCTATTTTACTCGTATATATATATATATATATATATATATATATATATATATATATATATATATATATATATATATATATATATATATATATATATATATATATTTAAGAATAAAGATACAATTTTTGGGTTTTGCTAACCACCACCCAATCCACAACCCATAGGGTGGTGGTTACTCATTATGATTTGTGTGAAAATTGCATTTAATAAACTAATTATGAAATGTGTTGTTATACATAGAATGCTTGAAGTTAAGACCAAAAGTAGTGGGGCGTTGAAGTGGGCTTAGTTGCCCCTTCAAAGCCCGTTGGCCCACCCCCATGGGGCGTTGAAGCCCGTTGAATGCTATAAAATCCAACGACCGTTGATGCATCAACGGGCGTTGAAATTTCTTTTAAACAAAAAAATGACCGTTGAAGGAAGTTAACGTTAACTTTTGCATTTAATTTTGTTGATGTTTTTGAAGACATGCCCCGACCTATGGGTTAGAATAAGTCTAGAGACAAACGACCAATGAGTAGTATGGAAGACGAATTCAAGGGTTTGACAACCAAAATGGATGATATTCTCGAATTAAGCCGTCAACGTTTAGAGAAAAAAACCAAATAAGAGACGGCAAAGATTGAAGCCCGAAATAAAATGATAAAGTTAGAGGAAGAGCGTCAACTAACCGAAGATATTGAATATTTGTAAAAACCGATACCAAACGAACCCGGTTTGGTACGAGACTTGATGTTGCTCAAAGTAGCAAAAATTAAAGAAAAATATGGAATGACCGATAATTACTAGTTTGTAATCGTTGTTTTATTTAAGTTTGTAATCGTTGTGTTTATTTTAATGTATGATTTTACGTTTTTAATTGTTAACGTTAGTTATTTACCTTTTTTGTTTTAACGTTTAAAAAAAAAAAAGCCTAAAAATTACCTTCAACGCCCCATCCACTACTCTCATTTTTTAACAAAAACTCATCTTACACATGTGTCATGTGTCAACTTTTGCCCCAACCAACACTACATTCAATTAAGTTCCACTACTCTTGGTCTAATTAAATGTTAAATTTCAATTTATGGTAAGTTAATTAAATGTTAATTAAAGCTTGAAGTTAGCAAAACCCATAATTATATATATATACTAAAAGGCAAGAGGTGTACTGTAGCAGAACACTGTAGCTGCTATAGTGGACATTACAATATTTTTTTTTTATCTTTTTTTTTTGCAAGAGGTGTACTGTAGCGGATAATTAAAATAATTTTTTTTATTAATTTTTTTTTAAATTATTTTTCAAAAAATTTCTTTTTCATTTTTTTTTTCGAAATTTTTTTTTGGCAAAAATAATTTTTTGAAAATTAAAGTTTTTGAAAAAATATTAAAAAAAAAAACATTTTCAAAAAACTAAAAAAAAAAAATAAATAAAAAAAAAAAAAACCCCGCAAAGCGCTCCCGCTGCAGCGCGCGGGTTTACAAACTCGTTTTTACACTAAAGATGTGATGGCCAGTATAAAACATAAAAACACACGCGTCATTTTTAAAACGCATAGATACTCTCTCAACCTTCATCAACACCACCGTCCACCGCCGATAATCATCGCCGATCACCACCATCCACAGCCGATAATCATCATTATCACGATTATGATGAGTAAAAAAATAAATAGTATCGAGGTATTAAGTCTGAATTAAGCTTTTGATTCATATATTTCTTTTGATTCACTGATTATAGACAAATTCTTTCTTGTGTTTGATTTTAGTTCATAACTATGTTGTGGTTATTACAGGTGTTTGATGATGGGTCAATAATGGCACACATGAAAAAGTTAACCGGTTGTCTGATAACATTTTTTGGTGATCAAGTCCCAGATTGTGCTTTGGAGACAAATCAAGTACTGTTGGTGAGCATTTCATATCTTTATTAGTGCTTAGTTTTAAGTTGTAGTTGTTATAGCTGATGCTAGAGATAAAAAATATGATTAGATCAGGGGAGTTAGTTCGGGTTGTTGATATCACCGAGTTAAAGATGTCGTGGGTCATTTTGGTATCTATATTTCTCATGTCGGTTCGGTTTTCTGTTTCTGGTTCAGGTTCGATCCAAGCAGTTTTTAAGAGGGTTAAAGGACCTCCATGTAATTTTCGAGGTTTCAGTTCACTTTGTGCTGATGTCATAGAGTTTAGTCACTCTCAAATTATCTAGGTGTCTATCATGGGATGAGTAGATTCATAATCCAATAGGTAATGGTTATGTTTAGGCGGAAGGTTAGCTGGCAACAACACATGATGTCATTTATGGCTCTTCAAAGGCTACTGGTGTGGTTAGCTGGGAGAATTTGTATAGTCAAAAGGCCACCGGGTCAGCAAGGTCAATAAGTCACAGTTTAGTGGGTCGGTAGCATCTTAGGGTCACGAGGTTATGAAGGTTGTTTGGTCTATGGGTGGAGGCGAGGTGGTGTGTTGTCTCAATGATGCAGTGATTTCATGATGAATGCATAAGGTTGTTTTCTTAGCATGGTCTATGGGTCAATGGGCTATGAAGGTTGAGTTTTAAATGTCACAAATCACTTTGGCTAGTGGCCTTGTGGACTCTCCAACTTATTCCATGCAAGAGTTACCTGACAACTCGGGCAGGGGTTGTTCTAGTAATGGGTAATTTGATGATTGCGGACTTTTGCAGAATAACTCATGGCAACAAGTTGCTGCTCCTGCCCGTGTCTGAAATTATACCAAGGTCAGAACTTTACCCTCAAACTTAGCTTAAATCAAACCTTTTGCATTTCTGTAACAAGTTGTAAACATGAAATTATGGGATAATGCAGATTCAAAAGGCGGGGTCAGTTGGTAGGTCTATTGTCTATTGATATGTCATAATAAAGGTGGTCCACAACCATGATGTCATTATATGGGTCTTTAAAAGCTGTTCGTGTGGTTAACTAGGAGAGTGAGTAGAGTCGGTATGCAATCGAATCAGCAAGGTCGATAAGTCAGCAGGTTCATGGGTCAGCAGTGTCAGCGGTTATGAAGGTTTCCGGTTTGTTGACAGTCTAGTGTGGAGGTGGTATGTTTTTTTCAATATTACACTGGTTTCACCATAGATGCACAATGTTATTTTGGTTGCTCGGGAGCAAATTACAACTATTGTGTTGTTTAGGATCTGAATTGGCTTGTGACTTACATTATTATACATATTGTATGTAAAAGTTGTTCCACACTCTTTCATCTAACATATACTGTATCTTTAGACATTAATTGTAAATGAATCATAATTTATGTTTGTGCCATTGTAGGGATTGATTGATATCTGGGATGTCGACACTGGTCTTGCCCAACTTGACAAGTACTTCCATAGTAATGATAATCATGTCATAACTGGTGCATTGTTAGGAGTTGGTATTGTAAAGTGTGGTATCAAGAATGACTGTGATCCTGTGAGTTCTCCTAGTATTGTATTATTTAAACCGGATTTGTTGTGACATTTTACTAATAAATTAATTTTTTTGTTGTTTTTAGGCCTTGGCACTCCTTGCTGATTATCTGGATAAAAGATTATTCTTTTAAATCTGGTGCCATAAATGGTCTTGGCCTTGCATATGCCGACACTCAGAATGAACAGGTTTGCCACAATATCTCTATAACTATTAATTGCCTTTTTCTTTTACATTCGTCTGACTCGTACGTTTAAATCATCTTTCAGATCCTAGACAAACTGACTCCGTTTCTTGGAGACCCAAAAGCACCGCTAGATGTTATTGTCTTCACAGCGATTTCCCTAGGTTTGGTATATGTTGGTTCCTGTAACAAGGAGGTTGCACAGGCAATTATTTTTGCACTCATGGACCAAAGTGAGTCAGACTTGGGGGAGCCACTCACCCGACTACTGCCTCTTGGTTTGGATCTTCTGTACCTTGGAAAGGAGGTAAGGGAAAATGCATATGGTTTCTAATTCTTTTAGCATTCAAACTAATTTTATATGCAATCATTAGAATAAATGAATTTTTGAGTTTTTGTTGAAGACTTGTTTTGAAATTTGTTTCTGAATAACAGGATAGCGTAGAGGCCACTACTAAGGTTTCCAAGACATTCAGTGAAAAGATCAGAAAGTATTGTGATATGACCCTGTTATCTTGCGCCTATGCTGGAACAGGAAATGTTTTAAAGGTAATTTAATCACAAGGTAGAGGTGGCAGTTTTGACCCATTTACCTATGAATGGGTTAATCTCAGTTCTCAAACCCGTGATACGGAACACTTGTTTCTTGAACTTCCTTTGTTGGAAGCTAAACTGCGCGAGTACCTCAACAAAATGTCAGTGGAAGGCTCGTGGAGTGAGAACGCCATTAACGCCACATATGCTTGGCTTAAAGAAGGATTGAGGCATTGTTGTATTACAAGAGATCTAAAATGGGGCATTCGTGTCCCCTTTGAGAAATTTAAAGATGAGGTATAAAGATATTCCTTGTATTTCTTATTTACTCTTTTTCCTCTCCTAGTAAGATGACTATTCTTAGCGGCATAAGTGGCATTTTAAGCCAATATGTCATGTCTTAGCAGCATAAGCATGTTGCATTTACGAAAGGTGTGCTCTTTTCTATGGATTTAATCATGGCTAAATTAAAGGGAGCTAGAAAATGGATGGGTTGGGTAACGGGTAAAAAGGGGTTATTTTTGGAATTGTATTTCGTAGACAAATGTTTTTTTTTTTTTTTTTTTTTTTTTTTTTTTTTTTGCATGAATGATTTCAGTTGGCTTTCTTTGCATTGTCTGCGGAAACCAACAAACCTGATTTTGTCAAAAATTACATGCAGATATTTGTTATTTGCTGCAATCTCAGTCTTTGCTCCACTGAAAGAAATTGATTAAACCTTTGTGTACGTTCTCTAAAAGTCAGCTGAAAGGGAGGCTCTTGTTGGTAATAAATCAAGACAAAAAGGTATTAGTAACACTCAAATAGTGATTAGATAAAGGAAAGCTAAAGGAAATAGAATTGCATGAATAACAATTTTCGGATAGTAACAATGACTTTGTATTACAAAAGTTGTCATAAAACAGATAGATAAGCTTTACTGTACAAGGCCCCCCGCTGAGTTGTTGGTAAACATCATGTCTTTGCAAAGATTTTGTTGTTCAGAGACCAAGTGCTAATCATCGGTATTTCTTAATTTTGAGTGGATTAGTAACCTGGAATGAGTTTTTACAGGATGATCGTCAAGTTTCTGGTCGAAAACTTATGGAACGACACTCTATCAGCAGAAGTCACGGGCAGAATTAAAATTTATTTGTGCACAGTTGATCATTAACCAAATTTCTAAACCACCAACTGACAATCGATAATGGTTTCCCCTGTTGGTTCTTTCATAAATTTGTCCCATCTTGCTATATCCTTTTGCATCTTGTCAACACTGGGTACCTTAAACGCACCTTCAAGTAGCGCTAAGAAAGTTTATTTACTAGCAAAGATAACTCTTGTATAAATGTACATGTATTTACTAGTGAGAGTTTATTCACACACAAAGAAAAAAGTATGTACTCATATATAAATCTATGTATATTTACTAGTGAAGAAAGTTTATTCACACGCGAAAAAAAGTATTTGCTCATGTATAAATGTACGCGTATTTTCTAGTGAAGAAAGTTTATTCACACGCGAAGAAAAAAGTATGTGCTCGTGTATAAATGTACGTGTATTTACTAGTGAGGAAAGTTTATTCACACGCGAAGAAAAAAGTATGTGCTCGTGTATAAATGTAAGTGTATTTACTAGTGAAGAAAGTTTATTCACACGCGAAGAAAAATAAGTGGATTAGTAATGAAATAATGAATAGGTATCTCAATGTGCGTTAGGATGATATTGGTGTTAGTGATTATTTGAGATTTTTGTATATGTTTTACTTTAGTAAGAAGAGATTAGTAGAGGTTATGATTTGCTTGTGAAGTCATAAAACATTAATCAAACGTGACTATTAAGCATTTTAAGTGAGCACATGGACCCATGCATTATCAGCAATACACAATGGATACATAACATGTGTTCATAGATACCCATCAGAATGAAACAATTTTGGTCATAAGAAAGAAAGACCCATCAGAATGAAACAATTTTGGTCATCAGAAAGAATGAAACAATTTTAGTCATCAGAAATGCTCACCAGCAAGGCCCATCAGTCAGAGACCCATCAGAAACTTTTACAAATTCATCTAAACAAAGTCTTATTTTAATTTAAATTTTAAACAACAATTAAAAAAATAAAAATAAATAAATAAATAAATAAAAAAACCCACAAAGACTTATATTTACAATTTGCGAAAACAAATCTAACAAAAATATATCCAAAACCCTGTATCAATTAAACAATGTTAACACTTTATTTACTTTCAACAACCATTTATCCAACAAAATTTAAGCCAAGGCTTAATCTAACAAAATTTAAACTCAAAGCTCTGTGCGTGCACGGGGTCTAAAACTAGTTATTATTGTATTGTTTTAATGTTATTTGAATTTAATTTGTGAAGTTTTTAATTATTATTGTAATGTTTTTATTATTAATAAAATTTAATTTTGTTGTTAAAAAAATTGAAAAGAAAAAAAAAGAAGGTCGCCACTGCTGTGGCAAAAGGTCGTCTATAGGTCGTCAGAGAGAGAAATTTGATGTGGCATGTAGCCTGTAGGTCACTACTGGGCCTAACCTAATATAACAACCTTTTGTTCAGTACTCAATGTCATTTCATCTGGGATGTTTGGTTCTCTCTTATATTGAATGTATAAATGCGAAATAATGTTGCGGGTTATGGTTGTTTGGTGCAATTTGTGAGATCCAGATTATAAGCAAGGTTGTATGATGAATTCTACTCATATGCATTTCATCAAATACCTTGCGGGTGGGTGATTTTTAACTTCAAAATATCAAACAAAAAATTAAAGCTTAACATTTAGGATTAATAAATCAAACTTGCAATTGCTCTTAAAATATATTGAGGAAGAACTTGTCTAAACAGTGGCTAACAAATATAAATTACAAATGCTTTTGTTTTTGGACTACCACGACCAGTTAATATATCCACTATGCGTAAAATAGCTCATGGCCCCACCAGATGGAGTTAGGTCTTGCAACATACCCATGTTTGTGACGTTTTCATTATTCTCTTCATTGTAAACAATTCTAACACCACATTCCTTCACTTCAACATCTTCATTCCAATTTTCTTGGAAGAAACTAAATGTAACAAAATTCTATGCTTCCTTCCAACTCTCCCACTTCTCATGGTAAAGCAACCATATCATATATGAATCTTGGATTCCTGTCACCTCATTCTCAAAATAATTCTCAATTGAAGCTGACATGTAATCGTATGGATTCAGAGAAGCTCCATCAAAGCTGATATGTAACCGTATGGATCCAAGTGCTTTAGAGAGTATGCTTTAAATTTGTGAAGCTTTTTTGTCTTAAAAACAACACAAGTTCCAAATCCCCAAAACTTATCATAACACCAATCTGATGGTAATTCAACCTTTACATGTTTTCCCTTACTTCTATTTGTAAACCACTCTGGAATGTTATTCCCATGATATCCTATATCTAAAGAAATACATCTGCTAGTCGGGAAAGCCACATACCCAAGGATAGCAGAAAGGTGGTGAATAAAGCCTTGGGAAGTTATAGATGAGTCAAGACACTGAGTCTTCGATATTGACCCCTCACTATCAATGGTAACATTCTTAAATAACTTTGGACAATTTCTTAAAAAAATTCTCTTAAACCAGATGCAATCATATTCCGCCACTTCTCTTAAGGAGGTGCAATCAGATGCATAAAGAACAAGTAGGCTATGTGGAAGTTCAGGCAACACTTCCAACTTCTTGCAACCATCAAGTCTAAGCTCTTCAAGATGAGAAAGTTGACTCAAACTTCCAGGCAAGCTAGTAAAATTGTTCCCTTCTAAGTGTAGTTTCTCTAGACATGATAAGCCTCCAATGCTCTCAGGCACTTCTAATAAATTGTTTAAGTATAGCTCTTTTAGACATGATAAGCCTCCAATGCTCTCAGGCACTTGTTCTAAATTGCAGTAGCTTAAATTCAGATACTTTAACATGTGTAAACCTTCCAACGATGACCATACTGATATTTGGGGATGTTGTTGTTTACTTAGTAAACCGAAAGGAGCAGTGATTGAAGTCCACCATCTAGGTTGAATCCTCTCTTGGCCACCGAATGACAATGATTCAAGGTTTATTAGCAAGGATACAAAAGAAGGAAGCTCTGTAATGGCAGTTCTGTCAATATGAAGTTCTGTTAAGGTCTTGATCTGACCTAATGCTTCAGGGAGTTGGTCGACTTTTAGGCACCCCGAGAGATTCAGGACTCGAAGAGAATCCATTTCCACTTTGCTAGGACAACTCCTAACCCGTGTGCAGCCTTTCAGATTTAACACAACAAGCCTCTTGAGCATTCCAATTGATGGATGAACTGCAACCATATTTACACAACCTTCAAGATCTAGCTCTTCAAGACTTGTAATTTCTGAGAAGTCAGGGGTGGTTGTTAGGTTACAACAGTACCTTAGCTTCATTACTTTCAACTTTTTTAAGCACTGTCATCAATAGAAAGAAGATAAGTTTGAATATCATTAGGTGTCGAATACAAACACACGTATGAACAAGTAAATACCTTTGGTGTTGTCCAAAGTTGTTTTATGTGGCTGTAAGACAAGTCAATGGCAACAATGTTTTCCGGATAAAAATATGACGGCAAGAACTTTAAAGGCAATCCATGCCAATAAAGCAACATTAGTTTATTGGACAACAAATCCAGTCTTCCAGAGAAGTTTACTGCAAATGGCTGCCAATGTCCTTCGACTTTAGGAAAGCATATTTTAAGTATCCGCAAGTTTTTCATACGTGTAAGAGCTTGTCCATCTATGGGAATATTTTGACAGTTTTTCTTTAGCAAAAGGACTAGAACTTCAACTTCTTCTGCTACCTAGATACACATAACCGATTTTCAGATTGTACTTGCTTTTATTAAAAAAAAAAAAAAAAAAAAAAAAAAAAAAAAAAAAAAAAAAAAAATCAACAACAACAACAAGGCAATTGCTTACTCTCAAATGTAATGTTTATGTTGAAAAAGGAATCATATGCCACTTAATACCTTGTTTACATTCAGTATATCGTCCTCTGATGAAATCCACAATCTTCTGCTGTGATTCCCAGGCATGCTGAATTCTTCACGTATAATTTCCCTTGCCATGCTTTGAATCAATTCATGCATTTGAAGACAATCTTCAGATACTGTTATTAGGAACTTATCAGCTAGAACTTCAATAATAGCATTTGAAGAACAATGACTGCTGTCTAGTACACTTGCAGCAAAATCTTTATTTTCCCCAATGAAGGCACATGCAATGTCGAGAAACATTCTTTTCTGATCAGATGCCAAGCTATCAAAACTTGGTCGAAGTTTTTGTACTATCTCTGAATTAGGATATGTTTGGAGTCTATCCAACTCGCTTTTCCAAACATGCACAGATTTTTTATACAATAATCGACCAAAAATTTTGAGAGCCAATGGGTGACCTTGCAAATGTATTATAACTTGGGAAGCGAGATCCTCAAAATCTTCTAAAGGTTCCCTTTTTCCAAATGCATTCAAACTAAAGAGCTCAAGAGCTTCACACACATCTAAATATTCCATTTCATGGATTTCGTCCACTCTATGTGATGTTAGCAACTGTTTATCTTTACCTGTGAAAATAATCAAACTTCCGGGGAAAAACCAATCAGGTGAACCTGCTAGTGCTTCTAACTGCTTCACGTTATTCACATCATCCAAAACAAGCAGGATCGGCTTACATGCCAACCTTTGCTTTATTACCATAGAACCCTCTCCAACATTTGATATCTTCAGATCATCTGTTTTCAGAATCTTACCAATCATTTGCATCGGGACTTGAGTTAGGCTTTCTTTTTCTTCGACTTCTTTGATATCTTCACAAAAGCAACTTCCTTCAAAGTGGACATACATCAAGTTATATATAGCTTTGGTAAGGGTCGTCTTTCCTATTCCACTTATACCACAAATACCAAGCATATTAACCTTATGTGACCCAACGAAGCGTGACAAGTTTAATTTTTCGAAATGGAAATCGATGCCAACAAGGTTCTCACCAACATGTAAGGGTCCGTCACATAATTTTTTGAGGATTTCTCTGGAAATGGAATCGATGAACTTGGACTCAAACCTGTTTACCACAAAGACACAATAAGTAAGAGAAACTACTTAGTGTTAAGCTTTAGTAGAGCTACAAGATAATTACACAAAAACAAGAAATTTACCCATTTGTCATGTCCTGGAGATCCCATCCAGATAAGTTAGCCGCCATGGATAAAGCTTCCTTCCATTTATCCACCTCTGTTCTATTTGAAACATCATGTTTGGCAAATGCTTCAGCATAGCTCCCAGTTTGTTTCCTCACGAGGTCAGGTTTAACATCATAAAAGATGATTTGAACCTCGTGTTTAGGCTTTCCCATTTGCTTGCACTCAAGTATTTTGACAAGTTCCCTCAGACACCATGATGAAGAAGCGTAATTTTTGGAGAAGATAACTATCAAAAACCTCGATTCTTCAATGGCTTTGTAGAGTTGAGGAGATATCTCTTCTCCTTTAGGCAACTCTCTATCATCTCTAAAAGCATGAATCCCTTTTTGCTTGAAATCGTTGAACATATGATCCATGAAGCTTTTGCGGATATCTTCACCTCTAAAACTAACAAAAACATCATATTTCCACCGATGAGGAATGGACCTAGTAGCCATTATCAATAATGAGATCGAGCTGCGATCACAAGAAAATATCAAAATTGATTAATGGACCTAGTAAATTACTAATAAGTTAACATAATAATTTGTGTTTCAAAATTATTTAAACCAAGCCGTAACATACAATAATTTGTGGTGCTGATTTTGAAAATTGATTCTGGAGAAAGTAGATAGATTATTTTGGGATTGTGTTTCGAGATTTAAAGAAAAGAAAGAAGGACTCGGTGAAATCTTGGTTGAGTTGTTTTGGTAAAGAAAAGAAAAAATATAGTAGCAAATCTCAAACTGAAATTTTATTTGTGTTTTGTGTTGTTTAGAAAGAAACAAAGTATGCAATGAAGGGATATGTAAAGTTGAGTGTCGCACTTACACAAATGTGATAGGGTTGTGGCATGTGTGGTTGAGATAGTAGTATTACTGTATATAACTAGGGATAGTCATTAGTGACATTTGTTAATACTTTTCTAATAGATATCTTCACCAAAAATAATAAAATAGTACTTCTTTTTCAAGGACCATTCTCTTTTTTAAGCGACAAATTTTTTATTTTATTATTATTATTATTTTTTTTATCATTATTAAAATTTTAACACAAATTCTACAAATATGTGAATGTCGGCTTGGTTAAATTGTACTAATCCAATTCGTACTGGTAAAGACATTGAAATAAAGCAAAACCTTTTGTTATAGAGCCGAGTTATTTTGTATCCACTTTTATTTCCTTACATTTTGAGGGACTCATCTCAACCATTCAAAACATTTGATCCAAGTGACCAGATCAAACATCGACTTTCACCCCTTCCATCACCATCTCTTTTAATTAAAACTCACTTTCACCCATCTTTTCAAAAAATTACATATCTCAAGAACCGTAAACCGTTATGAGTATTTTCTTTTTCTTTTTTTTTTTTTTTTTTTTTTTTTTTTGGAAAGGCAATTGATTATAATTATACAAATAACAAACTAGCAAGACTAGATTAGAACTCATGTTTAACGCAGGTAGTCAAAGTCGTTTATAATTAAATTGAAGGGAAATTTGTATTTCTATGCCCCAAGGTTTTGTCAAATCAAATTTTTAAGGAATAGGTTTAGCAACATGCCACAAATGTGTATCATATTAGAAATAAATGACATCCTAGGTCATAGAAATGCAAATTTCCCAAATTAAATGTGCAACTCGAAACAATTTTTATATTCAATTTTTAAAATATTAGAAATAAAGAATAAATGTGCATATAAAATGAGCAAACAATAAGAAAAGAAAAAAAAAATGACTTACAATTTTTTAACGAAGGATTAATTAAAATGAAAGGATCAAATGAAGTTAAAAAGAGTAAAAGACAAGTGGGTTGACTCCATGTCAACTTAGATTCTCTTTCAGTCCCTCGGTTTCTGATAAGTTGCCAAAGTTGTATGTAACTATAGTAGTATTTTCCAGGTATTGTTGAGGATATTTCCTCATAATTACTCGGTTACCTCTTTTAACAAGACCTCAACTTTTGTCATATTTGTTTTTTATAACTTTATCTTTCATGAATGAATGCAATAAAAATGAAAGATCAAATGAATTGTATTGTGAATAGATTGTAATCTGAAGAAAAAAATTGTAATTGTAATTTGAATTACTTGTTCGTTCATGGCTATTGAAAATGAAATGATAACTCTACTCATGTCGATCAGATGTTAAATAATGCAAGTTGGTTGACCTCAAGTCAACTTTATATTCATAAGTTACATTTTCAACCCGCAAGCTCTAGAAATTACGTACATGATATCTTTCAAAACAAGGACCACTCTCTTGTAAACTTCCTCAAAATTACCTTTTACACATTAAACAATCAATTTTCTATTATATTATATGAAACTACCTATTAAAATGAATGAAACTTTCATTCATTTGACAAAGTTCATCAATCACTCAATGTGCAACTAAGTTCAATATATGTGTGTAGCGTGCTACAATTAGATCATGTTGGATGTATAGGCCAGCTGAATGTTAAAACTCAGAAGCACACGTATGGGATTCTTAGACCTCTAAACAAAATGTCTTTAAATACACCATGGTCTGGTTAAATATGATCATACCATGTTATTATTGTTGGACAATTACGACAACAAACCTGATGTTCGATCGGGAACGCTAGATCATAAATTTGTATCGAGCACAAGCACCAATTTAGTGAACACGAGATAAATTTGCAAGATATTTTATTTATTTTTTTAAAGGCGGAAAGTGATTTTTTTTTTTTTTTTTTTTTTTTTTTTTTTTTTAATCTTAATGAAAAATAAATGGGCAGTATTGATGTAACTTTTATTGATTAATGAAGCTTTTATTATAATTTTCAGCTCCAAAACATAGATGGCTGGATCAATAACATAAGTTGAGTCGACAACAGTCTCCAAGTCTATATAATTCTTTCTGTAGTTATTATATTTGAGGTTTCAACCAGCACTGCTGATCAATTTAAGCTTATGAAATATAATAACAAACCTCATCAAATTAAACAGGATCCGGATTTATAAAAAGCACTAAGTTAGAGTAAGAGAATAAACAATTAAAAAGTACAAAATGAAAAAGAGTAGATGACTTGCGGTTTTTAGAACTACAATAAACAATGGAGGATCATTATACTCACGTCACATGTAAAATAATATAACTGGGTTGACTTCAAGTCAATTTTCTATCCAAAACATACACTTCTAGTCCTACAGTTTTCTCTATATAAATTACATTGGGGTGCTTCAATTTTAAGAAATGAAAACTAAAGTGTGGTTTGATTAAATAGAAAATGGCAAAATGATCAGTAACAACAATTTGAACAGATTTGTCTACTTTAATAGAGAAGAAACGTGTATTTTACTTTTAAACAATCGTTTTAGGTTCAAAAGCTATAATAAACACAAATGCAAAAACAATCAACAAGTTCATAAATAAAAACAAAGTTGAGGAGAGGACTTACAAATTTTTTTATTGGATTGGTTAAGCAAGCACAGGATATGAATGGGTATCGAAAATGAAATGATAATTCTACTCATGTACGTTCGATCAGAAGTTAAATAATGCAAATAGGTTGACCTCAAGTCAACTTTATATTCATAAGTTACACTTTCAATCCCCCAAGCTCTAGAAATTACATGATATCTTTCAAAACAAAGTCTATTATCTGCAGTTTCTTGTAAGCTTCTTGGAAATTACCTTTTACACATTAAACAATCAATTTTCTCGTATATTATATGAAACTACCTCATAACTTTGAATGTAACTTTCATTCATTTGACAAATTTTATCAATCACTAAATGTGCAACTAGGTTCAATATATATATGTAGCGTGCTACAATTGAACCATGTTTGATGTATACACCAATATGATAAAAATCAGAAGGACATAAACACTAGGGTCTGGGATTCTTAGACCTCTAAACAAAATATGTCTTTAAATACAACATGGTCTGGTTAAATATGATCATACCATGTTATTATTGTTGGACAATTACGACAACAAACCTGATGTTCGATCGGGAATGCTAGATCATAAATTTGTATCGAGCACAAGCAGCAATTTAGTGAACACGAGATAAACAATGATGTTGACTAGAATAGCATAACACACAAGACAATATACCCTTAAACGTTCACTTTATTTACAATAGCTTACCAAGTTGAATTTGCAAAGAAGTATACAACATTAGTCAAAAGCTATATGTGGCTATATATAGACTAAAAGGAAAACGTACTACCAAGACAAACTCCATTCAGTTTATGAATTGTTTAGCCGACCCACATGGGGAAGGGATTTAATGAGAAGGAAAATTAAAATGAGAAGAGTGAGAAGTATTTTTAACCATGCATTTCAAATAAGAGTGTAGGTCTTTTAGGTTTGATCAACTAAACAAAGGTGGTGATGAGGGTGGCGTGAGGTAGAGAGGAGGAGAGAAGGAGAGAAAGAATCTTATATTAAAACACACACTTACACCTTCAAGCACACCTCCAAATGAGACCATTTGAAGGTATTTATACTTCATGTTCATGCCACTATGGGCTTTGGTATGGACTATGGAATAGGCTTACATTGGTGGACTTGGTTTTACAATTTAGATCAGCCTAGATAACATGCTAACTATTTACTTATTTAGTGATTTAACCAAGTTCCACGTGCCCGTTATCTAACTATTACATATTCTAAAACAACATTACAAAGTTCCTAATCGAGAATGACCATCACTTTTCATTAATGCTAACAATCTCCCCCTAAAGGGAGGTCATTCATAAATGCTTCACTTGTGATTAGGCCATCTATCTTTTTGATCTTGAACTTTGTGTGATGTCATATAATAATCTTGATTCTTTGTTCTTTCATGCTTTGTGATCTTGGATTAATGTCTCATGATCGTTCTTGCCTTCTATCAACATCTTCATGTATTTGTTGTAGTGTCTTCTCTAACATACTCATACGTCTTGAAAATACTTTGAACTTCATACTTGTGTTTTTCTCACTTAATACTTGAACTTGTTCTTGACTTTCTTGAAAAGCTCTTGACTTAGACGTAAATCTTTGTCTTTAACTTGATATCTTTGTCATGAACGTTCTTGATTTGAGCTTGTTGAGGATGAAACATATAAGTATGAGTATATGGAGATGATGATGTTGATTAACATGGTGGTGTGTCACGAGTGGCTTACATCATTGGTACCTACACAACTAAGGAAGATGATAATGTTAGGCGAATGATCACTGTGAATCATTTCTTAGAGAAACGATCCACTACGACTGTGAACAATCCCACGAATATTCGTGTAGTGAGCTAGAATCGAACTAGTGCTCCAGTCGTCTTCCAGTAAGGCCACCTTGGTCGGGAAAATCAGTCGTCTGAATCCCATTAGGGACAATTATTAATACATTGGATAAATCCAAGTAATGGCCTACCTCTTTAGGAATCGATTCGTGAAAGGAATCTGCTTAGCAGGATTTCTAGCACTTACAAGTTTGGATATCGAGAGTATTTGCAACATAATGTGCTAACACTTTTCGAATCCTTACAAGAGCTATTCCCGAATTAGATGCCACAGGTGTGCTAACAATAATTCAGGTGCGCCGCTGGAGTATACCGAAATATCACTCCATGACTGTAGATCGTTTGAAGCAAAGTAACCACCATGAACACTAAGCTTAACCCATAAAGGATTAACAAAGTGATATGCTGTCAGTGCTGTTTGATGTTGAAACTGGCAGGAATTTCCATTCGATCACTGTGGATCACAAGTGTGATTCCCACTCATGAATGTTCTGGCAAGATTACTAAGATCTTCGAAGGACTCTAAAATTACAACTTGTGTTCTTATTGATGAACAACAAGTGTAGATTAGACATGTTTCCTACGAGATTTTATTTGTGAATCTCATTTGGCTTTAGACTCAATTTGTGCGTTTTGGCTTTAGTGAGCGGAGGCTGGAGCAGACTGCCACCTTTTCAATATCAAAACGTCTCGAAGTGAGAGATCGATAGATTACGTGTTTAATCTCTGTGAGAAATGAAACAAGAATCTGTTGAGAGAAACTTGAGTGGCTAGGGATGGGTTGTGCATTGCATCACTGGGTCCATGATGTCTGTCTTCAATATCAGTATCATCTTTGTGATAACCGATAGCATATGTATTGGCTCGGTTTCTGTCCTAAGTTTATGGATGGCTCATTTCTTTTCACCCTTACATTAACTTTTCTTTTTCATTCTTCAACATCTTCATTCCCCTTTACTCATTTACTCATTTTTCTATACCTAAGGACTTCTACTCTATATATTGGAATGTCCCTGGGTAGGTCCTTCCAGCTCTGGCTAAACCATGGGATAAAACCTATTTCCTAACCTCCTTATTTCTCCACGAATGATAAGTGTTGGTTAGGTCGTTTTGGTGTAATATCTCAGCCATAAAACTGTTTGAAAATCAATCAAAGTCTAAGAGAAATATCTTGTTTTGAAACACTTCGAGAGTTTTTGTGTTGAAAAACTACTCTCCCTACACATGTCAGATCGTACATCATAACCGTTACTGACAGTTGGGGGCATAGGCTTTGTCCTTGCTCAGGCAGGCCTGAGAGGTCTCCCAAGGCTCTACGTGGTCTGGGATTTAAGCTTGACATTTATCAAGTGTTGATTGGGCCTTGGTGATGGGCTTGATCCGAGTGTGTAATTAATGGGCTTGGGCCATTAATATTGATACGCTATCAATATGTAATAGGTCCAACTTAATTTTGTCAATTTGATATTTATAGCGCTTTCTACAAAATGTTAGCTTTGTAAGCTATTTAACTAACTTGTTAATACCCTATTCGAATCTATATCAACCTTAAACAACAAACTATAAGCTATACTAATACTAACTACTCAACGTGACACTCTAAGAATAAAAAGAGAAATAGAATAGATGAAGAATTATGCGTGTATATGTAAACTTGTAGTCGAATGATTGTATTACCATAAGTGAACAAATACAAAAGTAAAACACACATACACTCTCTCACACCTATACTACACTTAGAGGCACACAATGAGACATACATAAAAATGAGAGAGTGTGTGGTTTATATAGCATCAAAGCCGGCGCCCTAGGGGCTTTTAATGGGCTTTGGTGGGCTTGTGTTGGACTTGGGCTTTTATAATTACTTGAACAATGTGATACAAAGTCCAACACAAGCCTTCTAAAACTATTCTATTTTTCTTGAAATCGACACTCCGTCCAAATATACATAAAAGAGAAAATGACCATCACTTTTAAAAAAATAAATGCTAACAATCTCCCCTAAGGGATGGTCATTTCAATGATGCTCTGGTGAATGGCCTTTTGTCTTCAATGTCTTGATCTTGGAGTGTCGATGTAGAATAGTCTTCATTCTTCATTCCTTCATGCAGTCGTGATCTTTAAAGTCATCGTCTTTCAATCGTTCTTGCCTTGATCAAAATCTTCTTGTGATGATGCGTCGTGTCCTCCAACATACTCATAGGTCTTGGACTGTAAACTTATGATAACATTCTTCCCGTGATAACAATCTCCCCATAATATTTCATCTTTAGACATATGAACTTGTTCTTGACATCTTGACTTCGTTTCTAACACTTGGTCTTTAACTTGATCTCCTTGTCTTGATCTTTTACATTTGAGCTTTGATGAGGGATGTTCTTCATAAGTATGAGTGTGCTGAGGTAAATATATTTGATGTATCCGATGATGGTTAATGGACTTTCGTCTGTACCTGCATAAAATAGTTAGCAAAAATTCGTCCAGCGCTTACAGGTTCAGATTTCGAGATTATTAACAGCATAGTGTGAAAACTCTCTCGAATCTTTACCAAGGCCGTTAAGAGCCTCTGAGTTATACCGTAGTATCACTTCAAGACTGTAGACCGTTTGAAGCACGTAACCATCAATGATTTAAATGGCAAGATCCGAAGATCTCATTAAGACTCTGGTACACCTTGTGTCCTTTTTGGTGAACACAAGGGTATTACAATGGAAGTGTTCCTAACGAGATATTTTGATGAATCTCATGGCTCTAGACTCTATTGTGCGTTTTGGTTTTAGTAGTCGGAGGCATGGAGCAGAATGCCACCTTTTCAATATCAACACATCTCGGAATGAGAGGCCGATAGATTATGTAGTGTTCTCCGTAAGAAATGAAACAAATATCTTTTGAGAGATATCTGAGTGGCTAGGAGGTGGTGTGCAGCGCGTCACTGGGTCCATGCATGGACGGACTCACATGTATGCCGGGTGCGGCACAGGCTACACCCGATTTTAGGTCACGAAGTGCAAAACGATTTCAAAACTACCGTTTTTGTGGTATGTGCAACCCTCAAAAATTTTTTGCTACTTTCATTTCTTACGGTGTAATTTTAGTTAGCCTAACATTTTTTTTGTGCAACACCCTCTTAAAAATACTGGGTCCGTCCCTGGGTCCATTACGTCTTGTCTTCAATATCAGTATCACCTTAGTGAGTACCGATAGCAGATGTATTGACCCGGTTTCTCCCCTAAGTTTTCATGGGGGGCTATTTCTTTTCACCCTTTCAATCAACTTTTCTTTTTCATTCTTCAACCCCTTCTTTCCCTTTCTCATTTACTCCTTTTTTCAATCTTACCTAAGGACTTCTAATTCTAATCTATTGGAATTGTCGTTGGGTAGATCCCTCCGGCTCTGGCGGATCATAGGACATAACCTAACCATAATCACCTTATTACTCCATGATTATCCTAGATTATTTGATCACTTGCCATAAACCTTTTATGAAAAATCTCTCAAAGTGTTTATGAATAAACACATTTTAGATGACACTTTGAGAGTTTTGCAATTTTTGAAATACTCCCCCTTCACATGTGCTCATGCATTTTTTTATATAAATTTGCACATGTTGGGTAGAGTTCGCACTTTTGAAATGATCGATTTTCTAATCATGACCTTCGCGAGACACGCTTACATCACTAGTTAAACTAGCTTGAAATTATTACCCGTCCCGGTCGTATTCAATGATCATCTCTCGAATTGGTACATTCTACTCAGACAAGTCCTTCGCGAGACACGTTTACATCACTGGATGAACTAGCTTGAAATTATTACCCGTCCCGGACAAGTCTTTTCGATAACGGACATTTTAGTTTCATCAATTCGAGGGTTCATGTTGAGTCTTTTTGTAGAGCTCTTTTGAGATTCAATCCACGATCTTTAAACTTTTGATCACATTTTAATCACGTCCTCTCCCCCTCAAAAATAGCATGCAGTGATATTTTTGATATCAACTGATTAAAATGAGAGCTTTTTGGAGAGAAAGACGGATTTGCATGAATTTGGAACATTTTTGTTTTTTCAAATTTTTATACTCCCCCTTAAATAAAGCATATTTTTAAACATTTTAGTTTAAAATCATTTAAGGGTATAGAGGGAGTTATCTTGAGCACAGAATTTGAGAAAGATTTTGAAAAATCTTGATCATGTGCTCAAGGTTTGTTTTGTTTTGCCATTGACAATGCGAGTTCTGATCGAAAATAATCAGAAGTCATCATTGTAGCACGGGTTTCGTACTGAAATATACGAAAGCCGTTATTTTTAGGATAAGTGCTCGAAAAAGTTTTGATCAAGCACTTTCCTTTCTTTGAAGTTCGGGTCCGAAACTAAGATGTTCCGAAGCCATTGTTGAATTTTTTTTTGAGAAACGATATGTTTTTGAAAATTTTTAAATGAACTCTCGCTCAAGCATCTGTACATGTCCGTATCATTGTTTAATGACATTTTTAGATACGTACAGAATATCGATTATACGAGAGACATGTCGTGAGAAGAATATTTTTGGTTTTTATATTTTTTACTGTTTTTGGATTTTTGAAAATTTTCTATTTTTGTATTTTGTTTTTATTGGTTTTTATATTTTTTACTGTTTTCGAATAGGGTTGAACTAACTATAAATAATGTATGATTTATGTCATTGAATCGTGTAATGCTAGCAATGTTAATACCATTTACTTACTAAGATTTAAGCTTATATGTTAAATGTTCTACGTTTTGTAGGATCATGTGCTCAAGTAAATGATAAGAGATAGGGACCTATGGAATGAAAGAGAATGGTAGATATACTCCTCTTGGCTTCTAGTCGACGAGTAGCTCTTTGGACCGATGTTTGAAAGTAAGTTGAATTAAGTGTAAATGTAATTTTCATGATACATGTCATATAAAGAACCCGTAGTAACGTTTTGTAGTTTGAAACAAGAAGGTGTGTTTGGGTTCAAACCCGGCCTTTAAGAATTATGGCTTCCGTGTTTTGTAAATAATGTATGTTTGGTTATGTATAGACATTCGAAATGATTTATGAATCTTATAATTGTGTTTTGAAAATCCAAGTTTTATTAGTCAACTGCATATTTTCCCAAAAATGAATTGTAATGGGTCAAAATGTGTTACAAGTCAAAATGCAATATTCTTAAGGGTTAATGGCATGTAATAGCAACGTACTTTCCCATTTGTTCCATTATCAGATACGAACCCAAAAAAATACCACAATACCCATCCAACTTTCAAATTTTGTTTCATTATCATACGTTTTGTTTGCACCGTTAGTCCTTTTGACTAACGACCGTTTGTAATTAACTCAAAAATATGTTTTTCTTACGTTTTCATACGTTTCTATCCGTTTTTATACGTTTTCGCCCGTTTTCTTTACGTTTTTGTTTGCACCGTTAGTCCGTTTGACTAACGACTATTTGTAATTAACTCAAAAATATATTTAAAAACGAACAAAAACGCTTGAAAACATATAAAAACGTATGAAAACGTAAGAAAAACATATTTTTGAGTTAATTACAAACGGTCGTTAGTCAAAAGGACTAACGGTGTAAATGAACAAAAACGGGCGAAAACGTATAAAAACGGATAAAAAAGTATGAAATTGCTTGAAAACATATAAAAAAAACGTATGAAAACGCAAGAAAAACATATTTTTTAGTTAAGTACAAACAGTCGTTAGTCAAAACGTATGATAATAATACAAATGGAAAAGAAAAGTTGCTATTACATGCCAAAAGGACTAACGGAGCAAAGAGTTGGATGGTGATTATGGTAATTTTTTTGGTTCGTATCTAATAATGGAACAAATAGAAAAGTACGTTGTTATTACATGCCATTAACCCTATTCTTAATGGCTCCCGAATGATATATTTGCATTTATAAAAATTGAAGTTTTCAAAGCTCTCAGAGCCTAGAATTTTGTACTAATAGTGCGTAACTTTTGACGGCTTCTAAATGGAAATGTTTTGTACTAAAAAAAATATAAAAAAAAAGATAATAAAAAATAAAAAAATAATAAAAAAATGAAGTGTCTGATAAACCCTAAAACACAAAAATCCTAACTATCATAATACACACGCAATATATTGAGTAGCAATCAATCAACCATTTCTTTCTATTCATCAAAAACTTTTTTCTCTTTCATAAATCACTTTCGTCGACGATCAAAGTTGAGCACAAAATTGCGACTCCTTCTTAAAGGCAAATTAAATCAAGCAATGGCATAAAAAAATCACAGTAAAAAGAGGAAATTATTGAGTAGCATATGGCTGTATCACCGAATATAACACTATCTTCGTGCATACAAATAAAAAAGAAGACCATAGATAAGAAGAAAGAAGGATATACCTTCAACATGCAAAGAAAATGATTATTCAAGCTTTTAACATTAAGAGTTAATTACAAAAACCGTCCTTGTGGTTTGTTGAGTTTCACATTTTTCGTCCCTGTGTTTTTTTCAAGCGGGTCATATCCTTGTGGTTTTGACCCATTGCGGGTTTGGTCTCTGACTACCATTTCTGTTAGTTTGACTGTTAATCCATGGCCAAACAAAGTGAAATGACCAAACTACCCTCACTTTTATTTTTTCTTGAATTTTATATTAAAATAATAATAACTTTATTATCTATTTCTATTTACCAAAAATTATAATATTATTGTAAAATAATAAAACAATGAATAATAAACAAGAACAAAGGGAATAAGAGAATGGAGAATTCAGTTTTATTCATTTCATAAACAGGTATATATTTATAATACAAGATAGAACATTTCAGAAGATATGTAATCTCCTAATATAACTCAAATACCTCTAATCAATATCCTATAAGATATGGACTCCATATTATAATTATTCATAACAATCCCCCTTGGATGTCCACTTGAGGATTATGCCTCGTTAAAACCTTACTAGACAAAACCCAGTGGGACAAAAATCTAGTAAAGGAAAAAAAAGTACATAATTCCTTTATACGCTCGGGGATGTTGCCTCATTAAAAACCTTGCTGGAAAACCCTGTGGGAACAAAACCGTGGTCAAGGGAAAAAGAGTGCAACGCGTATATTCTCTCCCCTTGATGATCACATCACTTAAACTTCTTAGTCGGTGCAATCCAATATCATAAACCAACTTCTTTAATATCAACGTAGTAAGTGTCTTGATAGAATATATGTTTGATATAATTCATATATACCTTGCATTTATGTTACTTAAGATAATATAATATATATATATATATATATATATATATATATATATATATATATATATATATATATATATATATATATATATATATATATATATATATATATAATATTATTAGACTTCAAAGCCCGCCCGATGGGCGGGCATGACTTGTAATTATAACTTTCATGGCCCACCCGATGGGCGGGCATGACTTGTAATTATAGCTTTCATGGCCCGCCCGATGGGCGGGCATGACTTATAAGCCCTCCCGGGCATATAAGCCCGCCCGTTGGGCGGGCATGACTTATAATTATCGTTGACATATGTTTGTATAGCGTAAGATGACTTATAATTATCGTTGGCATATATTTTACTATAGCGAAAGAAGTAAAAAAATGGTTGGAATGTGTGTATATATATACAATCATATATAGTAGAAAGTAACTAAGTTAAGCTAATCAAGTTAAGAAAACTATCCCCTTGCAAGCATCCACTCATGCAGCCTCTAGAATTGGTATGCTATAAAACTCGTTGTAATTAAAAATTGTGACATTCTTGCTCATTTCATTCCATATTAGGTTCAGAGCTTTTATAGCTTCTCTGTTGGTTTTTCTTTTTCTTCTCAATGTGCTTCATTGGAAGATAATTACCAATAAAGTTCACCATAATGTTAGCCTATACATACTGTAGATATGTTGAAATGATTTATATAGAATAAAACCAAGTAAGTTACACACCTGTGGTGAATGCAGACAGTTGTGGTGCACCAGCGTGCGGTCCGCGTGAGATAAAAGCATACTCCATGGGCGCGTTGGATGGTCCTGGTAAGTGAGTGATAACGTAATTACGAATCAGGTAGACCATAATTCTAAGTCACATAATAAGAAAAACATTTAATATACAACGTATTTTAAAAAAAATATATATATCAGTCGTTGTCTACCTCCCGTAAAGAACAACGATGCACCTCTTGAGAAATCTAAAACACGTGTAGTAAGGCACGGCTGTACATATAAAACACCATATTCAGTGATACCACAAACTATTTTTTTGACCCAAAAAACAACAATAACGTTTCATAGAAATAACCTTGACACAGACCGAAAACAGTTTGCGACTGAAAATCCAGCGTCACGGGACCACGAATTGTTGTTGTATCATTTTCTGTAGTACGTTGTTTTACTTAATAAAAATTGCTGAAAAGGATGTATAAGTTTATGCGTTATTGTTTTTGTTAAGTGTTTTATTTGCTATGATGGTAAACGTGAGGGGTTTTATGTGGATTTCATAAATATTGTTTTTGTTATCAGTGTTTTTTATTTATGTTTGTTTAGAAATATAAAAAAACCGTATGCATCAACAACAGCGGTACTTAAATACAGTTTAATACAGTTTATTTGTGTTATTCTAATTTAAGTAGGGTAGTTTATATTTTGTTTACCATACAACATTTCTACAATAAAAACATAAACATAGCATACCATTATATTGAACAAAAGAAAACTTTAGGAACGAAATAAGATTTTTTTATGTCATTCAGGTATTAAATCAAGTGACATCATATTCATAAGGGTGAAAGCTAAAAACACGCAATATACTTATTCAAAACAGACAATGTACGCAACAAACTTTAAAAATTACCATTGTACGCAAGATATTTTCAAATTTGGAACAATGTACGTAATATGACCGGTAACTAACAGGTTACCAGGTTTTTAAATTTGAAAATTGACAGGAATGGTCCCTGTGGCATGCGTTGACTTTCACCGGTCATCCCTTGACTTTTTTTCACTTAGAAAAGTAACAATAATGGTCCCTATGGTTTGCGTTGACTTTCACCTTTAGTCCTTGTCTTTTCTTTTCACCGTTTTTGTCCGTTTTTCTTACGTTTTTTACGTTTTCGTCCGTTATTTTTACGTTTTGTCCGTTTTTCTTCCGTTTTTGTCCGTTTTTCATACGTTTTTTACGTTTTCGTCCGTTATTCTTACGTTTTTTCCGTTTTCATCCGTTTTTGTCCCTTTTTTTTTCGTTTTTGTCCGTTTTCCTTACGTTTTTTCCGTTTTTGTCCGTTTTTCTTCCGTTTTTGTCCGTTTTTCATACGTTTTTTACGTTTTCGTCCGTTATTCTTACGTTTTTTCCGTTTTTGTCCGTTTTCTTACTTTTGTTTTTCATTTTTGTCCGTTTTCCTTCCGTTTTTGTCCGTTTTTCTTACATTTTTTTCGTTTTTGTCCGTTTTTCTTACGTTTTTTTCGTTTTTGTCCATTTTCTTACGTTTTTTTCGTTTTTGTCCGTTTTCTTACGTTTTTGTCTGTTATTCTTACGTTTTTTTACGTTTTCATATGTTTTTGTACGTTTTCATACGTTTTTGTACGTTTTTCTTAGGTTTTTTTCCGTTTTTCTTACGTTTTTTCACGTTTTCGTCCGTTATTCTTACGTTTTTTCGGTTTCATACGTTTTTTATCCGGTTTTCATACGTTTTTATCCATTTTCCTTACGTTTTCTTACTTTTTTTCGTTTTCTTTTTTTTTTTTGTCCAAGTTTCTTTTTTCCGTCCGAATTTTTTGTCTGATTTTTTTTGTCCGATTTTTTTTGTCCGATTTTTTTTCTTTTTTGTCCGATTTTTTTTAAAGAATGATAAAAAAATAAAAAAGTTCAAAATTTTTGTCCGAATTTTGAATTTTTTTATTTTATAATTTTATTTATTTTTTTTTTAAATTTGGTCAAAAATTTAGAACTTTTTTATTTATTTTTTAAATTCGGAGAGAAAAGGAAAAAAAATCGGACAAAAATTTTGAACTTTTTTTATTTTTTTTTTAAATTCGGACAAAAATTTTGAACTTTTTTTATTTTTTTTAAAAAATTCGGACAAAAAAAATCAGACAAAAAATTCGGACGGAAAAAAAAAACTTGGACAAAAAAAAAGAAAACGAAAAAAAGTAAGAAAACGTAAGGAAAATGGATAAAAACGTATGAAAACCGGATAAAAACGTATGAAAACCGAAAAAACGTAAGAATAACGGACGAAAACGTAAAAAAACGTAAGAAAAACGGACAAAAACCTAAGAAAAACGTACAAAAACGTATGAAAACGTACAAAAACATATGAAAACGTAAAAAACGTAAGAATAACGGACAAAAACGTAAGAAAACGGACAAAAACGAAAAAAACGTAAGAAAACGGACAAAAACGGAAAAAACGTAAGAAAAACGGACAAAAACAAGAAAAAAATGTAAGAAAAACGGACAAAAACGTAAGAAAACGGACAAAAACGGAAAAAAAAACGTAAGGAAAACGGACAAAAAACGAAAAAAAGTAAGAAAAACGGACAAAAACGGAAAAAAAAACCGTAAGAATAACGGACGAAAACGTAAAAAACGTATGAAAAACGGACAAAAACGGAAGAAAAACGGACAAAAACGGAAAAAACGTAAGGAAAACGGACAAAAACGTAAGAAAAACGGATGAAAACGGAAAAAACGTAAGAATAACGGACGAAAACGTAAAAAACGTATGAAAAACGGACAAAAACGGATGAAAAACGTACAAAACGTAAAAATAACGGACGAAAACGTAAAAAACGTAAGAAAAACGGACAAAAACGGTGAAAAGAAAAGACAAGGACTAAAGGTGAAAGTCAACGCAAACCATAGGGACCATTATTGTAACTTTTCTAAGTGAAAAAAAGTCAAGGGATGACCGGTGAAAGTCAACGCATGCCACAGGGACCATTCCTGTCAATTTTCAAACTTAAAAACCTGGTAACCTGTTAGTTACCGGTCATATTACGTACATTGTTCCAAATTTGAAAATATCTTGCGTACAATGGTAATTTTTAAAGTTTGTTGCGTACATTGTCTGTTTTAAATAAGTATATTGCGTGTTTTCAGCTTTCACCCTATTCATAATGGGTTGTCAATGTTTTGGCAACTACCGACAACAAAGTTACGTATACATACTGGGATCACCCAAATGTTCAGACGAATGGCAATTATAGTGAGAAGAACATGTTGCCGCATTAGTTGATACAGACATTAATACCAAAAGGCTTATCATCGGAATCAATGGCTGCAACATATATAAACCAAAAGACAATCAACACCATCTAAAGTTTTCTTTACTTATTAGGACTGACGGGACAGTAATTTAGATTGGGTTGTTTAGCATGAAAACGACAAAAATATGTAAGTTTGGGTTAGTTTCTTTAGATTTCATTATAATTCTTATATGATGCACTTTATTTAATTTTATTATAGTATTAGTTAACAGAAATTCATTTTTAAGAACGGGGAGCTTAACTAATATTTTGATGGTATTAGTTTACGTTAAACAAATATATACATGAAGTACTTACTGGAACTCTTGGCTAGCTTTGCAACCTGCATATTAATGCCATAAAAATAAATTATAATGACACGTTATATTAACCCCTCCCGGGCATATAGATAGATAGGAATGATATGACCATCTTCAATTAGTGACCACCAAAATAGCTCTAAATAGTGACCACCAAATGTTACTAATGAAAACTGTTTTTGATTTATGTATTAAATCCTTCGTTACTACCTTTTAATGTAAATCGTGGATCTGTAAAAAAAGCGTACATCCATAGTGTCAATGTGTCATATGTATATATTCCTCGTTATATTCATATGTATATATTCCTCGTTATATTAAACTTCCACAAACATAGACCCGAAAGAAAAGAAAAAAACAGTTTGATCAAGTAGCGGAATTCTAATTGTCTGCCTTAAGAAAAAAACAAACTCATCACAAAATCTTGAAAATAAAAAAGGAAATCTGAAGGAGGTTCGAGTACTATAAGCTGTGGAAGAACCATAAAAATCCAATCGCTGAGTGGTCTATTCAAGGCGCTGTGAGGTCATGACCGAAAGAATGTCCGTCACAGATGACATGGCACTCGATACAGCTTTCAGAACGTCTTGAGAACAACCTGGTTTCACAATCATTCTTACCTGTAAAAATTGAGAAAAACATTTTAATCAGTATGTCAACAAAAAATAATTAAAACTCAAAAATGGCTAAATGTTCCCTCTAAAATAGATTTAGTCATTTAGATATCAAAATGACGTAGGATCATGATTCTTGTGCAATGTAAAGGTCTTTAGTGAAACTTAAACATTATAGGATCTAGAATACATGTTACACACAAAAGTGAGACACCATTATAATGAGACATACAATGGTATTGAATTTGACCTTTTGGGTCGATACGGACTACTTCAAGTCAACCAATATAATTTTACTGGGACATAAAATGCTTGAAGGATGCAAAATTTATCATGCTGAATATCTGTCACATATTTGAGGTACCAAAAAAGAATCAAAGTTCAACACATGAAACATAGACCCTAGAGGTTGCATTTTCGACTCATTTACTTATGAGCAATAACTATTGATAAGACTAACAGCTAAACAGAAAATGAGTCAAATTGGTCAATCATGTCAAAGTTGCCGAGACTGTATTTTTTAATACTATTTAACATCATTACGGTTGATTAAAAATAAAAAACATAGAACCGGTTTCAACCGAAAGCCTTTTTGACCAGACCAAAAAAGAAAAAGAGAACAGTGTAATACCTTGTCAAGATAATCGTTCAATTCCTTAATACGACCCATGTAATCCAGGTCCTCAACACACAAGCTAACCGCTTTAGAATCAGCACCAGGACCTTCAAACTGAAGGGGACCGGGGTTTCTGTAAATATCATCCATCAAGAATCTTGTTGCATTTTGTCTAAGCAACATGCATCAATCAAACCATCAATTACCAATTGCTCCCTCCAATGAAAACCTTTCAAATAAAAAGAAAATGAAATGAAACTTCACATACTCGTATACTTTGCCTCTCAAATCAACGGCAGCAGGATGGACTACAGGCTTTCCAATTGTTGTGGCTCCTGCGCCTGATCCACGACCATAATGCTTTACAGTCATCATAGCCTAAAATGTCCAGTCAACAGTCGATAATTTATTAATATCAAAAAATGAAAAGGTGAACCCTAGACTAATATTTTCACGCTGATGCAAATGAAAAGGTGAAACCCTACTGTTATTGGAGCAGCACCACATCGCCATTTGTTTGAAGGACTCTTTAGGTTAGTGACAGTAAACACGACTATTATTAAGAATCAAATATAGGAACATAAATAGATACTCACGGTGTAAATTGAATGATCGATGCGATCACCTCGCAGCACCTCACCCAAGTTTTCAGCGATGTCCTGAATGTGCTTGGGCTTGCAATAATTCAAGTAATAATAGTCATAAGGAACTTGTGTCTTTGTTGACGATAGCTTATTGACTTTGACTTGAAGAGGATCACCCTAATAAAAAAACAGGGCAGATCAGCACCAAATGCATCCAATTACAACAACAAAAAGATGATGTTTAGAGTTACAATCCGTTATTATAAATATGATGTTTAGACTTTTGATATTATTATAAATCTGGTGTTTTCGCTAAAAAAGCATCATTAGAGATAAGCCTTTCCATATGTCCATCCAACATTTGATATTATTATATATAAATCTGAAATATAAGGCTCCTTATCTTACATATGTCCATCCAACACTTTACTGAAGAGATAAGCCTTTCCATGCTTGCATTGAAGGCCTAAAAAACGCACACATTGAGAACCCATCGTCAAAGTTATAAAAAGCTTTACATTTTCATAGTTACATAGATTCTACAGCTATTCCTACATACAATTGTAAGCTACCATTCATCAGCTTCACAATCAATGTAATACCCAAAATCTAAAACATGTAAAAAGACCAAATTGCCCCTATAACTTTAAAATTTTGATTAATAAGCACATAAAGTATCAAATAAATCCCAAACCTTTGGAAATGAGCAAGATATGAAGTAAAGTAATTTTTATTTCTACATTTTAATATTTTTTAATGTACAAAAATTAATGATCACACCTAAAAATACTTTATGGGCCGAATTTAATATTTATGTATACTTATTTTTTTGTTAATTTAATTAAATCTAATAAAATAAAAGATAAGCACAAATAAATTGGAAATCTTCACAAATCAGTAATTTGATCTCCCATATCTCAATTGGGCCAAAATTAATGCCCTCCCCTCCCCTTATTTACACGGTTCCTATATCATTCCGTTTTCTTTTTACCGAAACACTAACTATACACACACAAAACTCTCTCACATTCATACGATTTTTTGGAGGCTCTTGGGTAATTTTCTGGTATTCATCTGCATCTAAGGAAGGCAAGAAAAATCGTTTGGAGATCGTAGGTTTGTTTGTTCGATCGTTATAAGCTTTCTTTTGCCGATTTGATTTAGCGAAAGGTACAAAATCCATTCGACTCTTTCACTCATTCAAATCATCAATTGGTATTTTTCTCATGTTCTTTGCATCATATATGTTCCATATAAAATAGCCAAATCGAACAATGCAAGCTAATGTGATCGCTATAATTTTAAAGAGCTAAAACGTAAATAAAATCTAATATACTTCATACAAATTTTTTGGGTTTGAAACCTATTTTATTTAAGATCTATTCGACATATAAAACTCTGGAAAAATGCTAGATCGATTGGTTATAGCCTATATTAGCCATGTCGAATTTATTTTATTAACCGGGTTTAAAAGAAATCGAGTAAGAAAAAGAAAACCCTATCGTGCGATTAGGGTTTAGAGTTTTTGGGGTTGGATTTGGTTAATAAATGATGTTATAATGATGAACTAATGAGTTGGTAATGATTGGTAACATTAGGGTTAGGGTTTGGTGATTAAAATGGTTTACCGAGAGGATTTTTAAAATAAGAGGGGGTGTTTTGTAATTATTTAAACTCATGGGTTATTTTTGTAATATACTTTAGACCAGGGGTGTTTCGTATAAAATATAATATGGGGGTCTTTTTCGTAAAATATGGAACTTAAAGGATTAAATATGTAAATCGTATATATATCTATAATTCGAATTGTAATTTAATAAAATAGAGGGACTTGTTTGTAATTTCTGGAAACTTGAGGGTGCTCGTATAATATATGATATGAAGGGTGTAATGTGTAAAATTGGATACTTAAAGGTTTAATGTGTATATATGGTTAATTAGAGAATCGAATTGTACCTTTTATAAGTTAAAGGACCAATTTTGTAAATTATGTAAAGATGAAGATAAATCGTACCATTTATTAAAAAGGAGGGATATTGAGTAATTTTGTAAAATTGAGGGCTTGATGTGTAAATATAATTATGATAAGGGTTAAATTGTGATTTAATTAATTATAAGGTTTAAATTGTAATTTTGTAAACTAAAGGGTATAAATTTGTAAAATTGTTAAAGTGGAAGTATTGGAATCGTATATATTGGGAACTTATGGATTAAAATGGATAATTTGTAATATTTGCATTTTGGACCTTAACTTTGGGCATATTTACATTTGAAACCCTAAAATATAAAAGTTGTCATAGTGAACCCTAAACTATCATGACATGCTAAAATGAACCCTATCTCCATAATAATATTTAATAAATGACTTAACCAAATTACTTTGTGGAATTTATCTAATTATGGAAATTTGCTATTTTTGGAAACTTGCTAAATAAGGAAACTTTCTAAAAATGGAAACTTGCTAATTTTGGAAACCTGCTATAAATGGAAAGTTACTAAAAATGGAAAGCCGACTAAAATGAGAAATCTGATTTGAAGAAGATATTAATAATAAGACGACCATGTATTTGTGTAGATTCGCTGAAGATGGAGTTGTTTCCGATCTTTATATTTCTCGATATGTTTGCACTTGCGGTATAAGGTACAGATATTCTACCCTTTTCAGTAAGGGTGTTTTCCCTCTCATGACTCATTGATCTTGATTCGTTTAAGATTCCCTAAGCCATTGCTACGTTCCCTTACACTTTGGTTCGTTTGTTTGATTCATTTTGACTTTGATGTTCGATATGACCCTTTTGCTTTGAGCCTCTATAATGATCTATTTGATATTCGTTCGTTACCTTGTGATATTAGTATTCGACTCACTTGATACTTCGAGGGTTCATTTGATTTTGGTAACTAGATGTGAAAACCTTTTTAATTATATCATGGAAATGTTTTGAGGAAAAACTATTTTTAAAATGATGTTTATGAAATATGCGCTACCACTTTTAATTGGAATTGGGCTAAGCTTTTATGAAAACTACTTTTAAAGACTACTTTTGTGAAAACCGTTATTAAAGATCATTTTTATGAAAATCATTTGATAAAGATTACTTTAAATGAACCATTTGATTTTGAACCTCTGATGATGACTTAGACTATTTGAACCTTTGCTTTGATATTGGGACTTTGACCATGATTCGATGACTTAGACTATTTGAACCTTTGCTTTGATTTGGACCTTTGACCCTTCAGTTTGATACCCGAGCCAAGTTCGTTTCCTAGCCATGAAGGTAACATGGCCGTGTCATTGATGCACCAATGGCATGACTCCAGTGTGGTTGAGTGATGTTCCACACCGTCCCCATTTTGATTATTATGTGCACACTACATTTATTATGGCCAGTATATTGTTCGGGGGGCGTATGGATGCATCCTAGGTTCGTGTTCGTATTAGTAGATTTAACATGATTTGATATTATATTATTGTTCGGTGACTGATGCATGGGTGCAATCCACGTCTTTCACAAGTTCGGGAGTTAGCTACTCCATTTGAAGAATGAGGACACCCCTCATATTATCTGATTATCTGAGAGGTCTCCCCTCTATATGATTATGAAGACATGGTTACTATATTTGATTTGTGTTCGGGCTCGTGGTGGATTACTGACCTACCCTTTTCTTTCTTACTTTGTACTCTTTGACTATACCTTTGCAAACCCAATGCACCAAACTATACATGTTCGTTTTCTTTTGCTTTCGTTTTCATTTATATATATCTGTTCACTGGGCTTTTTAAGCTCAGCCGCATTTCTTTCCCTGCGGCAGGTTTTTAGTTGGAAGCTGGGTATGAGTGAAGATGACTTTTGGACTTAGAAGACCTTGATAGTTATTCTGAAGTAGAGACTATTAGAAGGATTTGCATTTGCAGACTTAGTATTTAGCTTTTGTTTCCTTTGTAGCCTTGTATATTCAGTATTTCATTTGTAACCTTTGAGAACCCTTGTATTACTGTTGATGTACGCTTTGTTTTGATCTGATATGAAACCATTATTATGACATCTTTACCCTTATCGGGTTGGGGTCTTACAATCAACGTTTACCAATTTAATACATCTACCTATCTATTAGCGCTACAGGCGCCAAATTTGACCCACTTAAACCCATAGAAAAATTACCCATGTTGACCCGAGCAAATTTAAAAGATTCCAACCCTCATGCCGTGTAGACTATGCTCTGCAACTTTATATACTACACCCCGCAACTTCGATAAAATGACCCAATTCACCCCTATATTGCTGCTTCACAACAGAACCAAACACCCATTAAAAAACCCCAAAGTCCCATAATACCACACCAAAGGACCCCATAAGTTTATACCAAATGCCCTAAACACACATTACTGTAAGCACCTCCACCATAAAATGAAACAATAGTCATACCTGATGAATTCAACGCAGCCCAAAAATATTTTTGACACCATGATCTGATCGGGTCATCTCCCATAATCAATTTCCCTGATGTGGAACTCGCTTAATCAACATTTTATTCACACATGTCTATAATTATGGTCCAAATCTCCTATAACGAACTCCATATAACTGGAAAACAACAATCACATCAGAGAAGACAATCTACTAACCAACACGTGCATCCCATTTTAACAGTGGTAGACCCCACCAGACCCTTTGTATCCAACTGCGACAACCTGCGTTTAGTCCCAACAATTGAGTCATTTTTAGATGTAAGTAAATGAAGTTTTTGTTATTGCATATTACGAACTAAGTGATTAAGAAAAAATTGGAGTTTTTGTTATTGCATATTACAACATGCGTTTACTCCCTTTACACCACACGTAATACTTTCTGATCAGGCTACGCCTGGTGATCGCTCCCAAACGATCTGCTAATATTGACCAAGCAAATGGTCAACAAGAGTCAAACAGCTTAAGGACACAATACAATTTACCAAAGGAGTTTAGTGTTTCCCCGGGTCGTTAAGTCCCAACGAGGCGTGAAATCTGTAATAAAACGAATTTGTGATCGGGTGAAATTGAATAGAAAAAAGGTGTATTTTGGATTTTTACACTAAAACATGTGAATATAAATTAAAAGCGAGTTATGAAGCAAATTTGTTAATAAAGTTGAAACCACCGATTTCTAAATAAACTTATATAAAACTACTCGTACATAATAAAATCTATGCTAATAACAACGATAATAATCATTACGTTAAAAAATGACAATAAATAAACAATAATATATAAAGCTAAATTACTAGGACTAGTATTAAAACTAGAATAGATCGGACTAGTATTAAAACTAGAATAGATTGGACTAGTATTAAAACTAGAATAATTACTAAACAAAAGAAAACTAAAAATAAACAGACAAACTAAATTTTAAGTGCTCTCAAACTTAAGAGGTGTCAAGGCTTATTTGAAAAATAAGCCGAGCTTAACAAGCTCATGCATCTCTTTTTATGTTTGAATTGAGCTAGAGGGCACAATATTTAAATGACTTGAAAATTAAGGTACGATTAAGCATAAATTGAAATATAAAGATAGATTGAAATTGGTACTGTAAATAGGTTTATTACAATTTGTCAAAGAGTAATAAGATCCTGAAAGCATTTAAATGACAAGGTAATAAAGATAAGCAATAAAAACGATTAAGTAAAAATTAAATACTGCTAATAAAATAAAACTACTAACTGAAAAAACTACTACTACAACTACTCCGGAGCCTCTTATTTATAGCACATGGAGGCGGTTAGTTTTTTCAAGCAACGCCACGTGTCACGCTTTGGTTGGCTGAAGCAAGAGGCGTTGAGAGCAGCATTAACTTGAGTCATTCTTTTTTTTCTTTCTGCTGTCGACATTTAGTACCCCACGTCTGCTTGACTTCTTATTTGCAATTTTTTTTTGAAACAATATTACGATTTCAAATGCAAACTTGTACTAGCTCCATCATTTTTGTGGGCCCCACGTTTCTAGAAGGAGGATTTAATTTAACTTTGATTCAATTTGACATTTTACACCCCTCGCTTCACTTTTAGTCCCTGTCTTCTTTAAACTCCATATGAATTAAACGCTTTTGGTCCCTCATCGTTCTTTATATTTAATTCAATGGTCCTTGAAATAAATAATCTTTTAAACTTCTTTTCTTTTGCCTCGATGCTCCAAATAAATTAACAATCGACTTGCAATTCCGTGCTCTTTCCAATCTCGTGCTCAGTTCTTGTCTATTTTGCCTTTCTTTTTATCTTTTTCTCATATTCGTACCTGCACATATATAAATACAAAAACAAGGATATCTGCAATATAATTTGGGTGTTTTTTGTCATTTTTTGTGTCTTTTATGGGTATAAAATGATGAGTATTTACACACTCATCAATCCCCCACACTAAACTATTGCTAGTCCCTAGCAATCTTTTATGAAAATTTAATGGATTTTATGTCTCTTTACCAAAAGCCATTACTTCTGGAGTAGCCAATGTTTTAGTATGATACTTTGGTACATTAATAACCAAATGATTTTGAGCAAACCATCAGCTGTCAACGGATTTGATTTGTCTTTACCAAAAGCCGTTTGCTTCTGGACTAGCCAACTCTTAACTTATAAGGATATGGGGAGTTGAATACCATACAATTTTTGGCAAATTGTAAGCCATAAACGGATTTGAGACATCTTTACCTAGAGCCGTTTGCTCTCGGATTAGCCAGTCCTTATGTGGGTTAGACATGGTGGACTGATAACCATTTATTGCGTTCTAAGTGAGATTTTTTTTTTTTTTTTTTTTTTTTTTTTTTTTTTTTTTTTTTATTTGGCCAAAATGGGGGTACTAGATGGTACATATGATCAAATTCGCTAGAATTCCCCCCCACACTTAGAACTGAATATTGCCCTCAATATTCAAAGTACCGGCTATTATGCCGACACTTAGAACGTAAAAAGGTAATACTAATAGCCTTTATTTTATTTTATATATACACATTTTTTTATTTTATTTATTTATTTTTTTTTTAAACTTGAAACGTACATATATACAACATGTGGGGCATCTCCCCCACACTTGGGTGAGACATGGGTGAAAACCCATGTTTTACTACTGTTTTTATTAACCGAGTCGCTAGCTTGACTCGACCCCGAATTCATTGGTTCATGGGGAAGTAAGTGGAAGAGATCATCTCAATCGGACTTTCATTCAAGATGTCTAGATAAACATTGAAATATATGAAAGATCCACACCGATGAGATATATCCGGCTTTAAACCAATGTTAGATGGAAAATGCCGGGGTCAAAGGTAATATCCTCACTCCCGAATGAGTGAAAGATAGGGGAAATCACCGGGTAGGTGAAGGGAAGAAGAGAGATCTGAATAGCAATTAAGACAAGAACTTCCTCCTCAAGAATTGCATATGCAAGTGGAGGAGGCAAGTCCTTAAACTTGATCTCAGGAAATTTATCAGTTTTCTCAACTGACTTGATTTCCTTATTATGAAGTTGTTTTGGTGGAAGAGGGGAAGATGAATCTTCGTTTAACAAACTCTCTAGAAAAAGAATGTCCCCCTCAGGATCAAGATAGTTATTATCAACCTCATGCGTAAGTGAACTATCTAGAGCAAGAAAAGCATCGACTTCATCCCAAAAGGGATCACTTCCCTCAACCGGAGTGAGAGAAGGGGAAGAGTCGGCTATGATAAGTTGAGAAGATGTGGTGGGATTCCCACTCACAGAATTATGAAAATAACCAACACTTTCCTGAGAGTACTCCTTTGAAGTAATATCAATGACATCGATTCGGTTAACCGATTCAGAATCATAATTTGAGGAGTACCTCGATGTTTGATCATGGTTAAAGGTAACAACTTCATTACCCACACACAATGTGATCTCATGCTTAAATACATCAATAAGAGCATGGCCCGTTCTTAGGAATCCTCTTCCAAGAATGAGAGGAACCTTTTGATCAGCATCGAAATCAACTACCACAAAGTCAGCTGGAAAATGGAACTTTCCTACTTTCACAAATACATCCTCAGCAATGCCGCGAGGAAGAGATATGGTACGATCTGCAAGCTCAAGAGTCATGCATGTAGGAGTGAGAGCCGGAAGAGAAAGTTTCTTCCACACTGAATGAGGCATCAGGTTGATGCTTGCACCAAGATCGGCCAAGGCATAGCATTCAACCATTCCCGGAAATACACAAGGTATTAGAAACTTTCCAGGATCTCCAAGCTTCTCGGGAAGCTTTTTCAAGATAACTGCTGAGCAGTTCTCATTTAATGGAGTTTTAGCCATTTCAATCAGTTTTTCCTTGTTGCTTAACAAGTGTTTGATTGTTGATGCAAACTTGGGCATCAGAATGATAGCATCCGCAAAACTTATGTCAAAATGTAATTCTTTAAAGATTTGAAAGAATTTGTCATTTTGTTGACTAGCCTTTTCACAGAGCTTTTGCTCATTTAAGCGCGATGGGTAAGGAATATAAGGTTTGGATTTAGGGGAAATGACTTCAGGAGTCTCAACAGATTCAAAGACAACTCCTGGTTTGGATCTCTTTTTCGGGACACCCGGAGGATGGACTTGTGTTGTACTTTGTGGGCTTGGAATTTGCACTTCGTCCGTTATAATCTCCGTCTCTTTTTCCATTTCATACAATGGAGGAGGAATAGGACCAGAGGGTCCCTCATAAGCAGCACCACTACGAGTGGTGATAGCTTTGATGAAATTGGTATTTTCATCATCATCACTGTCATCAAGCACACTGATAGGAGCAGCATTGAGCATATTGGAATAAGCTCTGGCTGTTCTTTGCTCACTAAGTTTGTTTGACAAACTTTTAACCGTAAATCGTGAAAGAGTAGGATCTATTCTTGACGGTTGAGGAGCAATTGTGGGTGTAGAATTTTGGATAACCGAAGGTTGGACGTATTTAGCACTTCCATTGTTAGAGGGAAGTACCGGGTCCTTTGTCACCTTGAGTCCATCATGAGCTTTACCACTACGTGTAGTGACAGCTTTGAGTTCACCCCTTGGGTTGACAACAGTGTTACTTGGGAGACCTCCCGAAGTAGAAGGTGGATTGAGATGGTCCATGAGACTGGCAAGCATATTCTTAACTTCGCTTTGAGAATGATCAATTTTGTTTGAAAGCTCATTCTTTAGCTCAGTATTCTGCTTGTGTATTGAAGATTGGAATTCATTCTTCAAATTAGAGATTTGATTTTGCATTGCCATCATTTTGGTCTCATTAACCTTGATGTAGTTATCAAGTTCATTTGGGAGAGGTCCTTGGTGATTAGGAGCTGAATACCCTTGATTACCCCTTTGGGGTGGGTATTGATTGTTCGGGGCATGATATGGATTCTGCGTGTTTTGCCCTCTTTGCTGGTTAGGATTAATCCTATTTGGATTGTTGGGTGGAGGAAATCCGGGTGGTCCATGTTGATTGCTAGCACGGTAGTTTGGTTCCACTTGAGGACGGTATTGATTACCTCCTTGATTGGAAGATCCGGCTAAAGCATTGACTTCAAATGCATTGCCATCAGTGGCAGTACAATTGTAGTAAGCGTGAGGACCACCACAAGTAACACAAACTTCTACCTTTTTGATTTCAGCAGTGTGAGAAGTTTACGGAGCGGACTCTTTCTTGTGTGTGGAGAAAACCAAAGATTGAATAGCCTTCGTGAGTTCAGCAAGCTGAGTATCAGTACTAGACTGACTCACGGGAGATGAAGTAGAAGGACCAGCACTAGCCTGAGAATTATATGGTCTGGCTCGTGCAGTGCGGACCTTTGACTTATTTTCAATAAGTGCAATGGCTTCCTTAGTGGATTTGCTCAGAAAATTACCTCCAGCTGAGGCATTAAGAGAATCTTGGTCAGATGGGTTTAACCCATTGTAGAAAGTGTCCATTTGCATCAAATCGGTGAAACCGTGATGAGGACATTTGCGGAGCAATTCTTTGAAACGATCCCATGCCTCTCCAAATGGTTCATCAAACCTTTGAGAGAATTTCATGATTTCATTCTTGAGATACGTGGTTTTAGAAGGAGGAAAGAATTCATTCACGAACTTCTGAACTAAATCTTCCCATGTTGTTATCGACCGAGGGGGTTGTTTGTCAAGCCAAATCCGGGCTGCCCCATCGATGGAAAACGGGAAAAGAAGAAGTTTGATTGATTCCTCAGGGACATTTTTGCATTTGATGGTGGATGTGATTTTGTTAAACCATCTAATGTGATCTTGAGGATCGTCCCTGTCAAAACCATAGAATTGCCGCTGGGTTACCAGGTTTATCAACCCAGTCTTAAGCTCAAAATTCTCAGCCACGATGGCTGGAACAACAATGGCATCTCCGTACCCATCGGTGGGAGCTTGGAGAAGCTCATTCATAGGACGGTCTTCTGCCATGATGACAGGGGTTTTGGGATCAGTTCGTATCTCGGGTACGACTGATGGAGCAGAACGTCTACGACGTCTTCGAGGTATGTTTACAAGCTCACGAAAAGGGCTTGATGACCTAGAAGAACGAGTGCGCATGCACTAAGACGAGTCTAAGAATCCTTTAGAGTGATGGAAACTTAGAAAAGGGTAAGAAGATTCTTTTTGGATTTTATATGTTTATGGAAACTTGAAATACGATATTTTTGGTTATCGATCAGTCAAATGAATTAACTTAACGATAATTTTGGTTTTTATATATATATAAAAATAAGAGAATATGAACAAGGATGGTAAATATACAATGGATGTATATTCAACAACACTGATTCTTCAAATTCGATCTACGCAGCACACCTCCCCGGCAGCGGCGCCAAAATTTGATCGCTCCCAAACGGTCTGCTAATATTGACCAAGTAAATGGTCAACAAGAGTCAAACAGCTTAAGGACACAATACAATTTACCAAAGGAGTTTAGTGTTTCCCCGGGTCGTTAAGTCCCAACGAGGCGTGAAATCTGTAATAAAACGAATTTGTGATCGGGTGAAATTGAATAGAAAAAAGGTGTATTTTGGATTTTTACGCTAAAACATGTGAATATAAATTAAAAGCGAGTTATGAAGCAAATTTGTTAATAAAGTTGAAACCACCGATTTCTAAATAAACTTATATAAAACTACTCGTACATAATAAAATCTATGCTAATAACAACGATAATAATCATTACGTTAAAAAAATGACAATAAATAAACAATAATATATAAAGCTAAATTACTAGGACTAGTATTAAAACTAGAATAGATCGGACTAGTATTAAAACTAGAATAATTACTAAACAAAAGAAAACTAAAAATAAACAGACAAACTAAATTTTAAGTGCTCTCAAACTTAAGAGGTGTCAAGGCTTATTTGGAAAATAAGCCGAGCTTAACAAGCTCATGCATCTCTTTTTATGTTTGAATTGAGCTAGAGGGCACAATATTTAAATGACTTGAAAATTAAGGTACGATTAAGCATAAATTGAAATATAAAGATAGATTGAAATTGGTACTGTAAATAGGTTTATTACAATTTGTCAAAGAGTAATAAGATCCTGAAAGCATTTAAATGACAAGGTAATAAAGATAAGCAATAAAAACGATTAAGTAAAAATTAAATACTGCTAATAAAATAAAACTACTAACTGAAAAAACTACTACTACAACTACTCCGGAGCCTCTTATTTATAGCAGATGGAGGCGGTTAGTTTTTTCAAGCAACGCCACGTGTCACGCTTTGGTTGGCTGAAGCAAGAGGCGTTGAGAGCAGCATTAACTTGAGTCATTCTTTTTTTTCTTTCTGCTGTCGACATTTAGTACCCCACGTCTGCTTGACTTCTTATTTGCAATTTTTTTTTGAAACAATATTACGATTTCAAATGCAAACTTGTACTAGCTCCATCATTTTTGTGGGCCCCACGTTTCTAGAAGGAGGATTTAATTTAACTTTGATTCAATTTGACATTTTACACCCCTCGCTTCACTTTTAGTCCCTGTCTTCTTTAAACTCCATATGAATTAAACGCTTTTGGTCCCTCATCGTTCTTTATATTTAATTCAATGGTCCTTGAAATAAATAATCTTTAAACTTCTCTTCTTTTGCCTCGATGCTCCAAATAAATTAACGATCGAATTGCAATTCCGTGCTCTTTCCAATCTCGTGCTCAGTTCTTGTCTATTTTGCCTTTCTTTTTATCTTTTTCTCATATTCGTACCTGCACATATATAAACACAAAAACAAGGATATCTGCAATATAATTTGGGTGTTTTTTGTCATTTTTTGTGTCTTTTATGGGTATAAAATGATGAGTATTTACACACTCATCACCTGGAAGCACCAACACGCTGATTCAGTTTCAAACTGATTCGTATCCCATTCCCTGATGTTGCAAAAAGCTCATCTCAACAAATTCATTGACCCACCTTCACATACCCTGATAAGTTCAGTACGAAATCACATCTGTACGCCTTGATGTATGCATCATACCATATGTTTTTCCCCACTCACTGATCCGCATCAGTGATTTCTTTGTTTATGGTGAGTGTGGGTTAGGAGGATGTGATTCTTGAGACCGTGTCTCAAGTTTGGGTTGAGATTTTTGCTACATGAATGACTCCATATTAGGTAGTCTTTTGGGATCAGGGACTTTCAGACTTCATAGCATTCATGTTTTGGTTTCAGGTGGTCAGTGGTCTCGGGATTTCATTAAAAGCAAAGATTAGTGACCTCTTTAGGTTGTTGTGTCGAGTTTCTGTCTCAAGTAAAGAAAACTTTATGAGCGTTTTTAATTGGTAACTGTGACATATCCTAGGTGTATTTACAGGTTATATACTAACAGGATTTAAAACTTCAGTTTTGAAATGAAGGGTGCTTACTTATTTAGTAGCATGTGCGGGTAAGCACTACCATAGCAAAGTTCTAATTTGCATTACTTTTTTACCATGCACTAAAATGAGATTCAAGTTAGTGTACCTGGGAGATATTGATGTACAAAATATATCTATGGAGCTGGAGGTGGAGTGGCAGGCGGCCAAGACTGCAGGTTTGCCCTCAGCATGTGGTGGAGTAGCATCTCAACCATCTGACTACGGGTCTTTGTTAAATTTAGATGAAGTCGGTCCTACCAAAGTATGCCTGCAATGCATTACACACTGGCTCAGTCCGTTTCTGAGATGCTTTAAATGTTTTTGTGGGCTAGCCATACAGGCCCGAAAAAAAAATATTTTTTGGAGGCTTGATAAACTAATTCGCTTACGGGGGCATAACACGCTGTCATCACCCACATCTGAAAACTATCACAAATCCTAAAAAAAGTACCTGTGTGCATAACACACTTTTGTTCTCTAGTTTTTGGAGGCTTGATAAAACTGATTACGGGTATGTCCTGAAAAGTGTCCATTTGTTCTCTAGTTTTTGCACACTTTCTATGCACACAGACACATGACCCAACCTGATCTATCATCATCACCACCATCCCCACATCCACCACCACCAATCTGTGTGCATAACACATTTTTTCCCCATAACCAAAAGACGCTTTCTCAGACGTTGTAGACTTATATAAATCGTATACGAAAATAAAGAACGTGTTTATTGGCAACAGTGACTAACAAAATAGAAAATGGAAAACGTTAACCGCAAAGACACATTATAAAATCTCAGTGAACGTACAACCCGAACGTTGTGGTGCAGCGGACGCTGGCTGGCGTGAAACAAAGCCGTTCGATGTAGACGCATTTCAACCATCGCCTGCATAAACGGTAGCATAACCAACAATACTCTTGAGTATAATTGAACTTTATATAATAAATAAAGCATCGTCAATAGAGTGCAGTAACCAAAAACGTTAACGCTACATACCTGTTGTAGACGGTGGCACTGTATATTCATCAAAAGGTGGTTCCCGTGCATGAAATGTATCACCTACATAAATAATAACAGGTTCAATAAAAGTAGTGTTCATTTTTTTTAAATCCAACAAAGAATAGTAACGTTGGTTCCAACTAACCTTGAGAAGCATTGTAAAGTCTACGTGACCGAAACTCCAATGCCACCGGTTCACGGGTTGTTGCTGCAACATTTTATCAAAGTTTTAAGAAAGTCACAAAAATGAACGGTATCCGAACATCTAGACAGAAGGAAAAATATACAAAAAATTTACCTTGCGAAGGAAATCCAACAACAACATTCCTAGAAACCGGTTCCCCAAAATCCATTTCATATGAGAAAGAACTGCAATTGTTAGCATCAGGTGTGTTCAATTCACCGTAACCTGGAGTAACTGCAACAGGACGTACCGTCCCCGACTGAAATTCAAGAACAGCTGGTTTTGGCAACGCCACTGTAGCAGGTTAAAAATCATTTGGTAACTGTCACAAATAAAGTTTGCCAAAATAACTCTGAAACATAAGATTATAATAATAACATACCTGCGTGAGCAACGTGACATGCAAACGATTCAAAAACTCCCTGCATAGACGACATCGATCGTAGGTTACTCAACATTTAAAAAAAATTACCAAATGTCTGAAAAAAAATTCCATTAAAGTAATTGTAAATATAAAATTGTATCAACCAACTACCTCCATCAATAACCTTGAAAGGAGCTGATTCAAAAACACATTGCACAGGTGTTGGCAAGACAGTCCCCATTTGAGGAGCAGGATGAGTATCAGAAACAGCATGGTGACATACAGGATCTTGTAAACTATTCTTCATGCTACATACAAAGCTTATATTCGCAACACTGCACAGCAAAGGTAAAGAAACACGGCAAAACCTGAAAGGTATCCGAAATTATAACACTTTGTCCACCTATTCTACAAAAGAACAACGACGTACATCACAAACCTGCATATTCCGTCCCTCCAGCAACTGGTTTGATCTTTTTTTGATCGCTTCTGGATACTGAGGCGGTAAGATCTGCTAAATACATATTTTGAAGTGTACAAAATAAAAATACATCAGTTGAAAAAAAAGAAAATACATGACTGATATCATATGATAACTCATATTGGGGATCAACTGATTTTCGGGTTTTTCATATCTTTCAATAAAGAAATTCGGAAAAGAAAAAAAGGGAAAAATATCACGCTACTTCCAAATAACATATAGTATTCTCAAACCTGCACACACAAAAATAAGATGAGCGTGAGATAATTGATGAAAAAAAGGCTGAGCAAAAATAAAATTAGGGTTTGGAGAAAAGTATATTATGAATAACGTGAGTTTTTTTTTTTTTTTTTTTTTATGTATATGTTATTATTAGGGTTATCTAACTTGTTATCATTAGGTTATCTAACTCGTAGGGATTCTTCTAATTATGTCATATATTTGAAGCCTATATTAATCTATTCCTTAATTATAGCTTAACAATATCAAATTTTTAAGCATGACTTAAATATTTTCTGGTGTAGATCACAAAAAAATGCTTGGTCCACTGGTTGAAGCATTCGTATGTGGATCAAATGGCCAAGGTTCAAATCTTGCAAAGGACAATTATAATTTAATTTTTAAAATCGAAATTTTCATTAAAATCAATATTGCTTAGGTGGCATGAAATTCGAAATTTTAATCAAATATTGCTTAGGTGGCATTATGACATGGCATTACTGGGCATTACTGGGCAATCCTGCATTTGATGACGTCATGCGCTTATTGTTATATATATATATATATATATATATATATATATATATATATATATATAGTGTAACTTTCAAACGAGAACCATTTTATCCGCAAGAACTGAGAGAACCACCAAAAACATACATGCACGCCTTCAATAATTGTATTTTTGCACATATGTTTTCAAAACAACACATATGTTTTAAAAAAAACATAGTTGTTCTAAAGAATTTGATAAGAAATTCGAAATACAAAAATTTTCTTTGAAGGTGTGCATGTATGTTCTTATAAGACGTGCAATGACAATATTGCGGCCGTGTGTAAGGTTTTTATGAAAAAAGAGGATGAGTTCATAATGATATTGAAGAACATAGGTGGATGTTTACGATTATTGATGATTTGCATGTATTTTTATTTTATTTTAAAAGGCGTGCATGTATGTTTTTGGTGGTTCTCCCAGTTCTTGCGGATAAAATGGTTCTCGTTTGAAAGTCCCCCTATATATATATATATATATATATATATATATATATATATATATATATATATATATATATATATAGTGTGTGTATAATGATTCATGTGTACTTAGTTGCTAAGGATTCATGTGTAGTAGTTGTTATGTTTATGACATTATATTGTTTGTATTATCTTTTTTGGTTGAGTTACTTAAGCTTTCTCTGATGTAGAGCTGTTCAACATCCCTTGCTTTGTGTATGTACAGGCTGGTTTGAAACTCATCGGCCTTTCTGATATGAGCCTTTGTCTGTGAAATGTAGTATGATAATATTTTTCTGGAATTATATTTCCGCGCTCTTGTTAATGCTCTCTATGACCCTTAGGTAAGACTACTAAAGTAAATGGAAATTATATCCATAGATTGCGTCAATTTGTTTGTGACTGGTGACAATTTGATGAACTGAAAGGAACATCAATATTTTGGGTATTTCTTCATCTCTCTTAAGTTTTTCGACCTTATTGGTGCCTGGCTGATAATAATCTTTGAAATCCTATTAGGTGGCTTTTATGCTTTTGATATACCAACTCACAAATTAGGACAGTTTAAAATTTCACACAGTAATCTCATATTGCAGATTGTCACTACTCAGTAATTAGCGCTTCAATGCTTATCTCTCTGATTTCCCAGAAGCCTTTCTTATGGGATTTGACACTCTTGATCCTTGCCTGTATGGAAATGAGCCATATCTCATGAAAAGTCCTTGATCATTATTGTTGTACAAGAATTCAGCCCAACTATTTTATCTATTGGTATATAGCTCATGTTTGCTGTATATTTGCTTTATCCTTGAATCAGTGCTCCGTGTTTAACAGGAGTGTGAAGAATTTATGGCTAAAGGAATAACAGGTAGTGGGAAAGGATTTGATCTTCGTGGGAAAAGATTGGGTGGATATTCACGTCAACCCCCTCTGTCATCAATGCGTTATTCTTTTTGTTCAGTTCAGCTTTTGATTTGTTAGTACACACTGAATGATGCTTCTTCTTATTCTTCTAATTGTATACAGTACCGTGATCTGCTGCGCTACTCATGTGATTCTCCTTTACCAAAGTTTTCGAATTTGAAGCATTTGGAGTTAAAGGGTTATTACAGTCCTTATGAATGGAAGCTAATCCCTCAACTTCTCGAAAGTTGGAAAATTTATGCATTGAAAAGGTACTTTATTCAGCTGGCTTTTAAAAAGCTTTGCTGCGATTTTTTTTTTTTTTTTTTAATGATTGCATAATTAATTATTAATATTGTGGTTTGTGTATCATGTTTCTGTTAAATTAAAAGCCATGGGGAGGTTGGTGGGATGAACCAAAGTCTGTTCCCACATGTATGCTTATGACCCTCAAGACCATGACATATGCTGAAACCGAGGGACTGGAATATGAGATAGAATTCTTGAAGTTCATGTTAGGAAATTCAAACGTTTTGAAGCTACTAAAAGTCAGATGTGGAACTCTACTAAAAGAATTGGACGAAGAAGAGTTATTTTATGCAGAATTAACATTGCTTCCAAGGTCTTCAAGGGATTGCCGGATTCATTTTGTCAGAGTTGTGCATAATATACAAGTGGTTTGTTTATGTGAGACCTATTGCATTGACTATGTGTTTGTCTATGATGCGTGCTATTTCTCTTGCTGCTTATAACTTTGTTCTGGGCTCTTTGACATTCTATGCATCTATACTAAGTTGGTTGGTTGTAGGCATTATAATGGTTGTCGTAACTATTAAGGTGTTATGGAATTTGATTTCTTTCTTCTGTATCATTTATACCTGGATAATTTTGGTTTGTTTGCAAAGTGATTGTAGAACGTATTAATACGCAATAATCAGAATTAGATTCAATTCATATGAACTAGATATTTTATTTAGCTTAGTATTAATTTTACTCCAGACCCAAACATATATACATCATCTTTTAAACTTTATCTTAAATTGTTATGTTTGGATGAAAGAGTTGTTTTATAGCCATCCACTTATACTTCAACTTTAGACCGGGCTAGATAGCTATCTAACTTCTTGTTAGACAATTATATTTATGATGTTGGAAGTTAGATGTTCAAAAGCTCGTCAAATAATACGAACAGATTTGGGACCTGGATTTGACGTTACATACTCAATTTCGTGCCACAAGTGGTCAGGAAAAGCCCAATGGCTGTATAGTTCATTATCTGTTGAAAAAAGAATACCTTGAATTGAATCATTATCGGTTGAATTCGACATAGTGGTAAATTCGAATATGGTGTTTTTGGGATGAAGATGGCGTCTAGTGCCATTGTTAAAATGAAAATGAAAAAAAAAAAAAAAAAAAAAAAAAAAAAAAAAAAAAAAAAAAAACATAACGTATGAAATTAATTTGTAAGGACTGTGGAACATTTAAGATGGGATTAAAATGAAAAACAAAGATTACTATAATACCCTTAAACTAAATATCTAATTAATTAATATTATCATCTAATTAATTAATATTATTTATTTTGATCTCATCTATCAATATTGATCCAACGGTCCACATGTGTACCTATTTTATCTATTTTAAGCTTGTACACCACATGAACGCAAATCTATATATATATATATATATATATTTAATTAAACATAAATATATATATATATATATATATATATATAAGGAATGGTTTGATTTTTTTTAAATGTAAAAGTCTTCATTTGAGGTTTTGTTTTATTATATAAACGATTAGTAGAAAGACTTTAAGTAACGTTGTTGACCAATATTCTTTATGGTCGTTAGAGACCTTGCCATTTCATTTAGAAGTCTCCTACACATGTTCCTTGGACCCATTTGGAACTATTATATATACATGATATGTAAGAGTAATGGGTACCCTGGAGCCATGGCTCAAAATTCTCTGCCACATCAGCAAAAATCTTTATGGCACCAGAAATCTCACGGCACCACATTCTGGGCGGTACCCACGGCACCAGAAAATGTGGTGCCGTCGTCCAATTTTTTTTTTTTTTTTTTTTTTTTTTTTTTTTTTTTTACATAAAATAAAACTTACACAATATAACTAAAATAAACTTCATTACATTAAAAAAAAACACACATTACATTTAAAAAAAAATAATAAATAAAAAAATAAAAAATTACATTAAAAAAAAATGCATAAGGGTCGTAACAGTTATCGTTGAGATTGTTTGGATCCATAATTGAAAGAAAGTTTAGTATTATTGAAGTAGAAATTGAATTGGAAATGTGTGTGAAAAATGGTAGAACAAGGGGGTTTTATAGGATTTTTGGGGTAATTTTTTATTTTATTTATTTATTTTTTTTTTCTTTTTGTTGATTTAATGCCAAACGGTTATGTAACCAACTACTTTTTACTTGTCATTTATATACTCCCAACGTTGGAATATAAAGTAAAAGTAAAGTAAAAAAAAAAAGCTATTGCGTGGCACAGCATTTCACCACATATATCCCCTATCTACTTTTTGCTAGTCAAACTCATTTATTCAAACTCTATATCACAGTCACTCATTACTATCGGCTTCTTCATGTTCATTTTTCCACGCTGCTCCCTGCAAAAGAAAAAAAAAATCAACACAAACACAACATAAACAAAGCCTCCGAACTTCGAATAAGCAGCAAAAAAAAAAAAAAAAAAAGACCCACGGCGTGGGCTGGTGGCTACGACGCCAGCCACCATGGCGCGACCGGCGGTACCGTGCGCCGTCGGCCATGGTTGGCTGGTGGCCATGGCTTGAGCCATCAGCCAAGGGTACCCTTTGCTCTAATTTAGTTGGTGACGGCACCGTGGTGGAAGCAATCTGCATGTTGAACTCATTTGGAACTATATCATCCCTTATTATCAAAAAAAAAAAAAAAAAAAAAAAAAAGGAACGGATAGTAATCAAGAGGCTAGGATAGAGTTTTCCTTATTTGTGGGCCGGGGGCTGCTTATCATACTACTCCCTCCGTCCGAAAAATTTTGTAAGTTGAACAAAATCTGAAGTCTAAGCTGGAGTGTTTAGCATCAATTTTCGTTGCTTCAACTATTTTATTTTGGACAGTTGAACCCCTCTCACTTGTCATTCCTGAGTGCTTTTCATATCCCTATGTAACGTCTCATAAGATTTAAGAATAGATGAACGAGCATTTGCTATTTCTACAAGTGTTTCTAGCGCTGCACAACAAAAGAAATAATGATTTCTTTTTAACACAAGTCAGGAAAAATGATGAACAATAATATATATCGTTATGCTCGACAATTTTCTATAAATAGCTTTCTGAATTCACCTGTCTCAAATGTAAGTTGAGAGGCCCGAAGCTTGGGTGAAACTAAAGTCCCAAACATTGATAGTACCTTTGCTCGTTCTTTCTTAAGCTGCATACAAAAAAAAGAAGATAGCAAGGGAGTCACAATCGTAAAATACTTGAAGAGCAGAAATACTCTTCGTATTGATTCACTCACAGGATTCTCTATTTTACGTGGTGATGCATTGATTTCAGATCCGTTGCTCTCTCTTGGTGATGCATTAGTAACAGATTCAATGCTGCTATCCGGTGAACTCTCCTGGTTTCCTTTATGAACAAAGAAACCTTTATAAGTAGTCAGTAAATATAACAGATCCTTCCATTAAAACTTTGCACAAAGTTGCAATAATTAAAACTTTTCTTGGAGTTTAATCCTTCCATATGATAAACGAAGAAGTTAGACTTCAAAAAATATCATGGATTTAAAATTTATAAATAATCAATATCATCAAAATTTGCAAAAATCGACAGATATAAAAAATTACAGGTAACAAACTCAACATCAAGTATATATACCAAAAAAAATGTGTTTGCATTTGGTTTCAAAAGGCTGAAACATCTCTCATTTGAATGAAAGACGAGAATTCTTGCTTGTAGATGCAAGTTTTTCAACAAAACTTGAGGTTATAATAGTCTCCGAAGTCAAGCTACACTTCTTTACAAGAAACAAAAGACAATTCTCATTTGTAAAGTTAGCTTGGAAAAATCATAGATTTTGATAAGAAACATGCGTTACTATACGTTTTACTATGATAATGAAGCAATATAAGCACTGCCCTATAAAATATTATCAAACCGTTGTCGTGCGCATTATAGGTAATTACATATGTTTACCAGAATCGCTTTGGCTGCTAATATTTTCTTTTAACTGCTCATCTTCCTCGATGTTTTCCTTCTCCAAAGAGGAGTCTTTATTGTCAGGAGATGCCCATTTGCATAAATTGAACTTTGGCGACTTTGTCATGAATCATGATGCTACCTAAAACAGAGGCGAAACTAATTAACACTTTTCTACACTTGTAAGCATGACATTTCTGAGCCTAAATCACCAGACAACACATAAGTGTGACAAATATAAAAAAGAAAAATATAATGGGGATCTAAAGATTGAAAGATCACCATTAGTCCCCGTCTCATGAAAGTTGCAACAATTATCATTAGGGGACGACTATGACAAGGTTGCCTTATTGACATAAACTTTAGAGAAAAGTTACTAGGCTACCATCACAGACTACAAATAAAGTTTAGTTTGGTTGACAACGATGACCATTTCAATATAGACATTTAACTATAATCACATATTCTTAACTGGGACACAGAATGTGCAGTATATTTCGTATTTACATATCACATGATCTCTAAGTATTTAACTAAGGATTTTACATTTTTCATGTTATACAATGTGCGGTAGCTAAAAGTTGCTTCAGATGACTTTTACGGTTTGACCCTGGAAACTTTACAACCTGATCTAACGACCCTTTAGTGACAAAAAGTACTTAAACTTTTCTTTATAATTAAGCAATATAGTTGAATTAAACCGTTATTTCCTATAGATATCTCACTAAACAAAAAAGGGTGTCTGATAAGTTTCTCACAATCTGATCTCCATTCATTTGTCATCAAAATTAACAAAGTAAAGCTGTTTAATAAGTCTATACCTTCAAAGAAGGCAATTGCTTGTGAATCAGAGAATAAGACATAAACTACAGAGGAGAACTAGGTCGGGTGGGTTGGCAATAAGTCAAACGGGCGAATCTTTCATTCATGTTGAAACAATTTTCTATATAATCAGTGAACCAAATATGATTAGTAAATCGATATTACTCCAATAAAAATCTAAATTTATAAATAAGATGAAACTACACTTGATGAGACCCTTGACCCATTTCCTTTTTACAATTTTGATTTTACACATACCCATTAGAGATGAAGGTTAAGCAATGCGGGGTGTTTCATGTTTGTTTAAGTTGTGTTTCATGTTTGTTTAAGCTTATACGTGGGCTTATGAGCTTATTTGATTTCGGCTTATATTTCATAAGCCCCAATTTTCAGGCTTACTTTGAGACTTATGGGCTTATATAAGTTTATCATATCGTAATAAACTTATATAAACTCACAAGTCTCAAAATAAGCCGGAAAATTGAGGCTTGTGAAATATAAGCTGAAAAACAAATAAGCTCATAAGCCACGTATAAGCTTAAACAAACACCTTAGCCTTTGCCATGGAAGGTGAATATACATGACATTACACAACTAGATGACATTTTCAAAAAAAGGCTCGATAGTTATCTCTCGTGATTCGTGAATATATCCTACATTCTGAATATATCCGACATTTTCAAAAAAAGCCTTATGTGAACAAACTAATCGAGCAAGAATGGCTGTGAAAAACATTAAATGGAAGATATGTGTGGTTAAGGTTAAAGGGAAGATGGTACCATCTTGGTGGTGAGTAATCTCTACAGTGGTAGCACCAGAATGTGGTTGAAGGTTAAGCAATGCGGTGTTTACACGTGAAGCACCCATCGAATAGCAAGCACCAGCTAACTCCAACCATCCCTGAATTACATAGGATTATCATTAAGCCCAAAACACAATCCTAAGCACAAGTTCCTAGAATAATAATCGCACATCACAACCAGTGGTAAAATTGGAAAATAAATAAGTTTGTTTCGGGGCAAGTATAAATAAGGGAGTGTTTGTTACAGCTTATTTGGCCGCCTTGTTAAATTTTTGAAGCAGTCTCCAAACTTTCGGGTTTACTAGGGGTATAATCTGTCTACATTCTAACTCCCCAATACTATGCTACAGTGGGATTGGGTGGTGTTGTTTATAAGCTCAAACTTTTTGGCTTATAAGCTTAAGGGGGTGTTTTTTCAAAAGTTGAATAAGCCGGGCAAATAAGCTTAAGGGGGTGTTTGTTTCGGCTTATATAGCTTAAGGGGGTGTTTGTTTCGGCTTATAGGTTATCTGGTTTTTAACTTATGTTTCACAAGTTCACTTTTTGTGACTTATTTTCAAACTTCCCGGCTTATATATAAGCCAAAAAGTTGCAAAATGAGCACAAAAAACAAAACCAAATAAGCCATAGACCAGCTATAAACACCCCCATTAGAAAAAATTACCTGACGAAGAAGAGTGTTGGATAATGAATCGATTAATAATGATCCAGTGAATCAACAAAAATTAATGTCTTTTTCTTCAATTTCTGATTTTGAAACTTTATTATTATTAATTTCTTCCATGGCAGGCAAATCTGAGTGATTATTGTTTGTGTTTTATGATTCATTCAATTCAACTTGACGACTGAGATTGGCTCTCTTGCTAAATTATACCCCTTCCTATTTATTCTTTTCACATTTTCTATCCTTTACTTTTATCATTTCACCTTATGTATATATTTCACATTTCCCTTTACCTTCGGGCAGAGGTGTGACTGTCTACATCTCACCTCCCCCATACCTCGCCCTGACGGGGTTGGGTACTGTTGTTGTTGTTGATGTTGTCATGTTGTGACCTTATGTATATATTTTATAGTTTCGTATTTGTCAATTCATGATCAGAAAGTTTTGCAATCCCTTTAGTCCAATCGGTGTGTAGTGTAGCTAAGGTAAGAAACTTTTTTTTTTTTTCATGATCATAAACTTTTTTTATTTTTTAGAACGGCACCACACTTGAAATCAGGCCCCCCGAGTTAAACCATCCAAATGAGCAAGCCCTGGGACCGAACCACTAGGAGAGACCCGCGAAGGGAAACCCCTAGAACTCACGGCTTCACACTAAAAGGAAAATCTTGATTTTCTTTGTCACTTGCGAGACTCGAACCTGGGTAAAACCCTCCCCAAGCTCCAGAAGGAACTCAGGTGGCCAACTGATATGAGACGACGGAGGTGATCTCAAGCCGTATTTAAGCTTTAAAGTCTTCTACCATTCTTGTGATATCTGAAAATGAACATTTTATTTTTTAAGTATCATTTCTATCATAAACAAGTGAAAACATGACAATTAATAGCTTGAAAACATGACAATATATGTGCTTCTTCATAGCCAAACGTACTTTTAACAAAAGAAAAAAGAAAATGAAAAGCAATAGCTAATTCCTAAGAAGTTGATTTAGTCAAAGCCAAAGATGTGAGCACGTTGATCATTTTCCACTCACCTAAATTAGACGTGTTACCTAAGTAAGATGTGTTTGATAGACAACATTTTCACATTGTTTGAAATGTGTGACAATGAAACATGTTTTGTTGGTTTATGGAGGTTTTCATGTCGCTAGAAAAGTAGTACTCCATCGGCCTCAAAATATAAGTCTATTTTTACCTTTTAAAGTCTTTTTATTACAATTTTGACCTTAATTATTTATTTTCGTGTTATATAATACTTAATGCAAAATATATAATTGGATTTGTGTTTTAAATGTATTTTCATTTGTATACTTTTCATGAGTATTATATAACATGAACAAAATACTAAAAGTAAGTGAAAAAAAAGAGAAAAAAAAAAAAAAAAAAAAAAAACACTTAAACTTTGAAAAGTCACTATGGACTTATATTTTAGGACGGAGAGAGTAATTCATTTTTTCATGTTTAACTAGTTTAGAACCCGTGTTTGAAGAATGTGTTCAGTAAGAAGAAAAATTAAAATGAAAAAAGTGATAAGTATTCCTAATCACATATTTTAAATTAAAGGAAAAAATTTTAATGGATTTGCATTTGTTTTTATAAGTGCATCTGAAATATACAATTATTGTTTTTTTTCAATTTTGTTATTTTTATTTTATTTCTCATTTAATCTTAACTGCTCATGCATTTTATAAGAACTCAATAAATATTGTCATTTTGTGGTCGCTAAACGAAGTGTAAATCTTAATAATTGAAATTATAAAAGCGTTTTTAATTGGAGTATTAACAAAGTGAGAAACATATGACTCCCAAGAGGGGACTGTGACAAATGGTAATTTTCACGTTGTTAATTAATATTATATGAGTATTAATTATTTTTAAGCTAAGCATTTCTATGCATATTTGCATGTTTCTGAGTAATTTTGAGCATTTTTGGGAGCCGTTCGGCATACTATGGCTTACAGTCACTGCAGAAAAAGTATATTTTTGTCAGTAAAGTCAAATTTTCACATTTCTAATAGTTACTGACAAGTATTATAATTAACTGAGAGCTTTCTCGCATTTTCATGAAAAACAACCGCACGCGCGTACCGACAGCACAATACATATGGTAATAGTCAAATAAATATGTTTTTGAGTCAGTAATGACATTTTATTATATTTCTGACAAAAACGTGGTTAAAACTGTATTTTACGTAAACGTGTCCAAAAACGTCAAACCGGGACTTTACGGTAACATTTAAGCTCAAACCGACACACGATACACCGACGCGGAGTAAAAATAATTTTACCCTCCCCTAAATAAGCCTATAACCGGCCATATAACATGCCTCCACCACCAAAGACAAAAATTCTCATTTAATCCTAATGTAATCTCATTTTTGCCAAATATGGTGTGACAACTTTTAGATTTCCATTTCTTATCTTAAATGCTTACCAAAATTAAAACTCTTATACCACCATCTTCATCATACACGACACACACACTACATTGATCATCCATAATTTTCTCTAAACTTCAAGAACATCAAGGTTGATAATCAAGACTTTTGGGAAATTTGGAGCTTGGTTTGGGTAAATTTGGTGAAGCTTTGGGTGTTCTTGGTCCTTCCTTGCCACGTTAAACATCAAGAGATTGTAAGAAATCATAAAACTTTTCTAAACTTGTTAATCTCTTGTTCATTTGGTGTATAATGATGTTCAAAAGTGTTAAATGCGTATGTTTTGTTAATATGGAAAAAGCTAGGGTTTGATCTTGGATGAATAGTGCTCAACATATTATGATGATTATGAGTTAGTTTGTAGATTTCTTGCTTGTGTGGTAAATCTTGTTACATATAGTGCTTATTTAAGCACGATAATACAAACATTAGTTATGGTTTTTACACTAATTTAAGCACTATATTGATTTTTAGAGCTTGTATATGGTTCGGCCATAAATAAAAATATAAGATTATTGGGGTTTTGAAAAACATAAAATTTTGGCTCAAATGGTGAAAAGGTGGAAAAATATAGTTAAGTGCTTATTTGGATTGGCTTATTTAATAAGTTATAAGTTATTGAAAATAACTAGTAAAAATGGGAAAGTGAGTAGAGACGAGCAATATGGGTCGAATAGACCATGACATAGTCATGTTTGACTTTTTGACTGAGTAGCTTATTTATTAGAGCTTATTTGATAAGTAAAAAGTGTATTTCGTAACTAATAATCACTAATAAACACCAAATAATAACAAATTGGGCTAAATAGATTTTTGGGCCAAAAAGCCCATGAGTTTAGTGTTGGGCCGAAGCCCATAAACATTTTTGGAGTTTTGACTTTTTGACCAAACGGACCCGTTGAGCGAGTAAAATGATTTTTAGTAACGTGTCGATATATACGTTATAACTAAAAATGTGTTTTGGACTAAACATGTTAATTGGGCTTGTTTAAGGAATTTCGGCCCAATTAACAAACAAAAGTGACGAATTTGATTTTTGAAATATTTTCCGACTCGCCGTGGTTATTAATGTTTAACGAAACGATAAATATAACGATAACTATTTTTGGACTTGTTTTGAGACGTTTAGTCTCCGAAAGGGTAAAAATTGACATTTTTACTAAATTGATATTGAGATTGACTTTTGTTGACTTTTTGACAAAATATTGACTTTGTGTCGAAATTCTAGTGTTAATACTTAAAAGTGAAGATAACGAATAATATAACAACGAAACCATATTCACGACACTTGATATATATATATATATATATATATATATATATATATATATATATATATATATATATATATATATATATATATATATATATATATATATATATATATATATATATCACAAAAGTATTTTTGCACATATAAATAGTTAGTGGAATATTTGAGTAAAGTTTGCAACACTTGAGATAAATGGAAACGTTCTATAAACGAATGGGTCATGCCCAAATTTTCTAAAAATCCAACACTTAGAATATTTTTGTGAAAACACTTTATGGAATTACTTAACAATACTTGTTTTCTTATAATAAAAGTTGCATTTGAAATAATAAACGATGTTTTTAATATAATAATTCTTCACTAACTCTATTATATTAACTCTTTTTCAAAAGCTTATTTAATTAATCTCCATTAATTGAATACATAAGTAATTAACTTACATATATACATACACATATATATATAAATGTATGAGTAAATGTATATGTATAACACTTGCACATCTAAGCCGCGAATACTAGCACGGATGTTCCGTTAAGTATTCCCACCATGCACTTTCACCATGAGCCATCGCCAAGAGTCACAATAACAAATCATTTCGAAATATATTTTACCACACAGTAAGCAAGAAATACACGAGCACTGGTCAAACGTAAAACTTTTCAAATATAATAAAGACACATGAGACACGAATATTTTGCTGAGACTTACCGTACTGATTTAGGGTGCTGAACGGCGCGGTTGCATTATTTTGATTGATTAGCTGATTTGCCGTATTTTAAAGGTGAGTTTATAGCCCCATATTTTTATATGATTTGTTTTTAAAGCTTGGGGTGAGAAACATGCAAAACTGTTTTCGTGGACCAGAAATGAATTTGCTTTTAAGATCACACTAGTATGCAGAAACCTAAGTTTGCTGAATCCCATTTTGTGCCCACTATCATCAGCCGTTAATTCCTGTTTAGGAAGCCGTTTGTTATAAATAGATCTATTGGGAGTGACATTCCCGTTCGATTGACTCGGCATAGCCAAGGCGAACGTATACCAAGTCGGGTTTTTGGCCGAGTGTCTGGGGATTAACACTCGCGGGCACCCTTATTTATTTTGCTAACGCTAGTCGTGCTGCATTGTCATAGCATCGGTAGGATGAGGCTTAGTGTTTGCATAACGGATAATGTGTATCTGCAGAATTGTTTTTGTGATAGTGCTATTGTTCCATATGTGTTATTTATTTAAACCTATGAACTCACCAGCGTTAGCTGACTTTTAGCATGTTTTTCTCAGGAAACTGAGGTGCGTTTAGCCGGGTGCAGAGCATGGCGTCGGTCACAATAAATGATGGAAATGTTTTTAATGCGTTTACTTTGACAATTGGACCTTTTTAATTTAAATGGGCTTCGTTTTCATCTAAAATGGAATTTATGTATCGCTACATGACTTGACTTATGTAATATATTTTAAAACAGATTTTTAATCCGTTCCCTATATCTTGTGTTGTGATTATCAATCCAGTAGCACCCAAAGAGTATGCTTCCGCAATATTATGATTTTGGGGGTGTTACAGATTGGCATCAGAGCCTAGGTTATAGAGAACGTGGTTTATAAAAACCTTGAACTATAACCGATTTACGAAAAACTTTCCATCATGACCGCCGGATGCCTGCCAGTTTAGCTTGCTATGATTTGAGCATTATTTACTCTGTTTGATTTAGTGTTATGACATGCTATTTGAGCATTATACTAAGCATATATGATATAAGTATTTTCTATATACTTACACGTGTCGCACCATAATTGTCACAGACCGTCTCCCTACGTAACATCATCATTTCACTTCGAGTTGAATACTCGCTTCATACCACACGAATTCATTTTCTATTCTACTCCAAGTTTGAACTACCGTATTATTCTTTCAAAACACTTATATTACTATCGTAAAGGAACCCACCAACTTATGTGAGCATGATCCTAACCTACCGCCTTATAACGCATCTTCTGGAATCATCTACTCTTAGGACACATCCTTGCTAGATCTCACGCTTCTTTTCTCATTGTGAAGGACCATGTCATCTGAAAAGCAAGACCTAAACTCCGCAACCATGGAACAAATCATAGCCCAGCGAGTTACAGAGGCTATTGCTGCCTATGAGGCGGGAATCCGCATGGCTTGCAATCTAATGGATCGGGAAACACATCAGGAAGTTAAGAGCGTTAACAACAAAAGGAAGTGGAAGGATCACCCAAGGAACGACAATAACCAGAACAAGCGACAAGAGGTCGCCAAAGTTCATACTACTAGGTCTAGAAGGAAGAAGGTACCATGGTGCAACTGTTGTAAACTACACCACAAAGGACCATGCACGGTTAAATGTCACAACTGCCAGAAAGTAGGACATCTGGCCAGGAACTGCAAGTCCAGACCCCTAGCCACCACTCAAGCAGCACCACTCAACAATCGAAGGGCGGACGTCAGCTGCTATGGATGTGGTGAGAAGGGTCATTACCGTAATGAGTGCAATAAGCCCAGGATTCAGGGCAATGGTGGTGGCCAGGGAAATCGAGGAAAAACGGGGAACCAAGGAACCAAGTAAACAGGAGCAAACATGGACACCATAGAACAAGAGGAAACCAGGACTCAGACGTGATGACATAAGAATGACTACTCTATGTAATAAGACCTAAGTTTAGACTCTTTTAAGTTTGTTTCTGTAAGACTTCATCAGTATTTTCTGTGAACCGTGTAGTATGGTATGGATTTAGTGAAATTTTATTATGAAATGTAAGCTTATTTGACTCCAACTATCAATGGCCCTATGCCAACTAGGTGTACCAAATGCCGCTCGTTGCACTATTTATCTTTACTACCAGTTAACAAACCACTTGCCATCGTTTTTCAACTATTTGAACTCGTACTATAAACCAGTTGTCCACTTTATTATCTTTCCATAAAATAATAAATGAAATTGCTACCAACACTCGAACTTTTGCAAGTATTTCACAGACTATCTTGTAGTCATATTACAAATCGTTTTACTACCAGATTTCGGAATCAAAGTTTTAACCTCACTACTTTGAACAAGGAACTTCCTCATATTGCCTTACGAAATATTTTACTGACAATTGATAAGCTAAACTATAACTTGATACTATTTTTCCAACAATGAATCAGTTTCCTATTATTCTATAAATTGTTTGCAAACCATTTTACAAACTATTCTGTCACTGCTCGGCGAATTATTTACTTTTTGAAAGGTAGTTTATGCTGCAAACTCGCGAGCAGAAAAACCGATATGTTTTCTTGTAACTAAACTCAGCATTGCATCATTGGACCTCAATTATACAAAGCCTGATCACCTTTGTATAATTCGGGTAGGACCATACTATGCTAAGAATGGTTGCCTAAAATTTTATGAAAGACGAATCTATTATTTCCTTTTTCGAGAAATCAGAAACTCGCGTGTGTGAACACATAAGAGTAGTGCAAGTCATGGGCATCCGTACTAGGAAACACCGTAACCAAATAGGCTTTGGCGCCAAGATATCACCTAGAACTAGCCTTACTTCGTACCAAGTCCAAAAACTGAAAGGGTAACTTACACTACTAGTCAACATAAGATGACTCCACCGATTTACGTCTCACGTTACACTACTTTTCCGATTCCGAGACACTGCATTGTCTAACAGACGAATCCTTACTGAGCCAACAAACTGACTGCTAGTAGCACTCAACAATATCTCTCAAGGTCATACTCTAGACCTGCCAAACTCCCCAATCAACAGTGACTCAAAATACCACGTTGTAATCACCCATGATGGGAAACTCGTCTGCATACCTTATGGTAATAAGATCTTAGCAATATAGGAAGGACCCCTAGATGGAATTAAGCAATGAGTGCAACAAACCCTGAAATCATAGAAATGCTAGTGGTCGTGGTAACCAGCTAGCAATAGTCAGCAATGGAAACCAGGACGATGGAGGAGGAGCTTGTGGAAAAATTTATGTTGTGAGCAGAAGGGAAGCACAGGACGACCCGAACGTAGTGACGGGTACGTTTCTTTTAAATAATCGTTATGCTTCAGTACTTTTCGATACGGGAGCAGATAGAAGTTTTGTATCGACCGCTTTTAGTCCTTTACTCGATATCGCCCCGACCACCTTAGATAATGCCTTTGATGTAGAACTAGCAAACGGAAACCTAGAACGAGTAGGTGCCATTATAAGGGGTTGCACTCTAAATTTATTAAACCGTCCATTCAACATTGACCTTATGCCCGTAGAGTTGGGTAGTTTTGACGTCATCATAGGGATGGATTGGCTACCGAAATACCATGCCGTCATCATCTGTGATGAGAAGATCGTCAGAGTACCTTATGAGAACAAAGTTCTGATCATTGAAAGCGACCGCTCTGATCGTGCGCGTTCGTCAAGATTGGGCATCATCTCGTGTACGATGGTGCAAAAGTACATCGAGAAGGGATGCTATCTCTTTTTAGCTCATGTCACTGAAAAGAAAGAAAAGGAACCTGGAGAGAAAAGGTTGGAAGATGTGCCAATCGTAAGGGATTTTCCAGAAGACTTACCAGGACTTCCACCGGCCAGACAAATTGAATTCCAAATCGATTTAGTGCAAGGAGCCGCGCCTGTAGCGCGAGCACCCTATCGTTTAGCACCTTCAGAATTACAAGAATTATCCGATCAGTTAGCTGAATTGTCTGGAAAAGGTTTTATCAGACCGAGTTCATCGCCTTGGGGAGCTCCTGTGTTGTTTGTCAAGAAGAAGGATGGATCCTTCAGGATGTGTATTGACTATCAGAAAACTGAATAAGCCAACCATTAAGAATAGATACCCACTCCCGAGGATAGACGATTTATTTGATCAGTTGCAAGGTTCATCGGTTTATTCTAAGATAGACTTGAGATCGGGTTATCACCAACTTCGAGTCCGGGAAGAGGATATCCTGAAGACCGCATTTCGAACTCAATATGGCCATTACGAATTCCAAGTTATGCCATTCGGCTTGACAAATGCACTAGCAGTATTCATGGATCTCATGAATCGTGTGTGTAAGCTATATTTGGATAAATTCGTGATAGTGTTCATTGATGAACTCAAATAAGTACATTTTATTACTATCATTTATCCTATTAATTTGACTTGTTTTACTATATTATATATGAGGATTGATACTTAATCGTTTACTTTTGTAATTCTCAGTTGAAAACAAGCATTTGGTGAAACTTGGCGATTTTGGACTAATTATGGAGCAAAACATGCAAGAAGTTAAGAGTCTACTGAAATGTACAAGATCAAGACTAATCTGCTCCAGATGCGCCGCATCTTGCTTATCACATACGGCGCATCGCTATCAAGATCTCACCAGATACGATCCAAGATACAAGAGGACATGCGCCGCATCCAAAGATGAAGATACGCCGCATCTCCTGGCGGTGTACGAATATTCCTGAATATTATAATCTTGGACCCCACGCGAAGTTAAGTAAATGTGCCGCATCTACTTACTAGATGCGCCGCATCTTACCCTCAGACAGAAACTATAAATACCCCAAGACCAGACGGATTCGAGGTGACATATATTATATACGGGACCGAAGTAAAGAAACCAAGGACGAATTCAGTCAAGGTAGCAGCATAAGACACACCCAAATCAAAGATACAAGAGCTGTAAGAAGGTGCTGCATGTGTTTAATTCATTAAGTAGTTTTGTTTTATTGTGTTAGTAAACTTTAATTCATCAAGATTGGTGGCTTGTGTAATGTGACAACGGAAAGATTGCACTCCCTTAAAACTGCTTTCTCATTAATTAAAGTTTATATGTTGATGTCATTGGTGACTTTTATTAGTGCATTGATAACCTCTGTGTCTAGCTGAGCGTTGATCGGGTCGCCATGCCTCTGCCCTCGCCTGTTTATTAGATCGCCTATGCATTCTATGGTCTGTAGAAAAGTAGGAGAAAGATAAATAGGATAGTCATAAGTAATCATTAAGGGTTTACTCGCCGATAAGATTAGAACCAACGAGAAAGGACTTAATCTCGGTGCGTTGCATCGAACTATACACTTCATATAACACTAGCAATAAAACAAGTAACAAACTACTTATCATAAGGACAGCCCTCTTATTGTCTCGAGTATTTATCTGTGTACGTGTGTGCTACTTGCTGATTCGTGCCTATTGGTTTAGTTTATTATTTAATTGCAACCAAATCGTGCCAGTCTCTCAGGCTGAACCCCTTTGCGTTAGATTAGGTTGTATAGCTAACTTAATTTATTAAAATACTGATTAGAATAACTAGATAATACGTTCCACTCTTAGTGATCGACACTCTACTTACCATTATATTCATACTGACCGGGTACACTGCTCGTTAAGTGTGTGTGTTATTGATAAGTCGGCTAAATATAAATTTAAAACTTGAGTAGGCATTAAAACTGCTAAACCGCAACGACACATCGCACGCATCAAGTTTTTGGCGCCGCTGCCGGGGAGTGAATTGTTATTATCTGTTAATTTGATTAGTATTTTAATTAGGTTTCTAATTTTTTTTTATCTAACCGCTAATTTTGTTGTGTATTAGATTAATTTGCATTCATTGTATTATTTTGCATATTTTCTGTTTTTGTGTGATTATTTGTTTGCTTTTATTTGTGTTTATTTTCGTGTGTTTTTATTTGTTTTTAATTTTTCGTAATTTTTTGCATACTGCTATCGTTGTTCTGAGCTAAATCGAACGATACGGTGCATCTGATTTCTCAGATACGGCGTATTGCGTTCAATTTTTATAAAATACAACGCGTTTAATTAATTCGATACGACGCATCTTTTCCCCAAGATACGGCGTATCTGTTTTTGATAATTTTTTTTTTCTAAACGTTAACGCCATACAACGCATCTGCTTTAGCAGATACGGCGTATCTATTATTTTAATTAAAAACAGTTTTCGAATTATTAAACAGATACGGCGTATCGATCTTTATCGATACGGCGCATCTTCTGAATCAAAAATCTTATATTTTGAAACGTAACGAAAATACGGCGCATTAATTTTTGTTAATACGACGCATTTAATTTTAATACGTATATCGATTTTTGATAATTAAAACAGATACGGCGCATTCTAATTTCTAAAGCGGCGTATCTATTTTCTGAATAAAGTCTGATTTAATTTTAACGATTATTAGATACGGCGTATCCAACTTTTTGGATACGGCGTATCGTCTGCAGATATCAGTAACTTTAATTTTTCGTATTCCGTTTTCGTTGTTAATTTTCTGATTTATTACTTTCTCGAGCATACCCTACTGATATTTTTTGTGTTGATTTCAGGAAGTGCATGACCAGGAGTTCTACGAAGAACTTGATTCAACCTTTCGAAGATCCTGAACGAGTCTTTCATTCGCTTAAAAGGCTTTTCAACACAAAAAGCTTTGATACTTCAAGTTCATTCGAGCTTGATTATTTTTCTGAAGAAAAAGAGGAGGAAGAAACAGAAACAATGGGCGAAAACACAACTATGGAGGAATACATGAACAAAACCCGTGCTGATTACACTTCAGGAGTTGCTAGACCAAAGTTTGATGACAAGTCAAAGTTTGAATTGAAGGGTCAGTTTCTCAAGGAGCTAAGAGAGAATGCTTTCAGTGGATCGGAACATGAGGATGCTAATGAGCATGTTGAAAAGGTCCTCGAGATTGCGGATTTGTTTACTTCAGAAGGAGTGACTGACGATCAAATCATGCTAAGAATCTTTCCACTCTCACTAAAAGGAGCTGCTAACAAGTGGCTAAGGAATGAACCTGCAAGTTCAATCACTACATGGGAAGATTTGAAGGGCAAATTCCTGAAGAGATATTGTCCACCTGCTAAGACTGCTAAAAAGATGGAGGCTATCAATAGTTTCAAGCAAGAGCCTGATGAAACTCTTTATCAAGCTTGGGAACGATTTAAAGATTTACTGGTAAAATGTCCTCAACACTATCTGACCGCTATGCAGGAGATAATATTGTTTTATCAAGGATTGGACGTGCCTACTAGACAAATATTGGACGCTAAGGGAGCTGTGCCTCAAATGAGTGCAGCCAATGCTAGGAAAGCGATCCAAGAAGCTGCTGATCATTCTCAAAAATGGCACGATGGGACCTCTACTAGATCTAAGGGCAACACTAATTTTGACGGGATTGCTGCTATTCAAGCTCAATTGGATAAAATTAGTAGAGAGATGAAGAAGCGTGATGAAAGATTGTATGCTGCCCAAGTTGGATGTGAAAAGTTTCGAAGGACCTCACTACACTAAAGATTGCCCGAATAAGAATGAAAGTGAGACGTTTGAAGAAGCATATTACACCCAATTTGGACAACCATTCCGACCTTCGGGAAGATTTAGGGAAACCACCCCGGGATTCTATCAAAAGAACAACTTTAATCCCGCTTATCAAGAGAGGAGGCAGACTTTAGATGACACTCTAAAGCAAATTATGGCCGATGCTGCTAAGAGACATGAAGAGAATACTGCTATGATCAAAGAAATCCGAGCTTCAACGGACACTACTACAAGAAATCAAGGAGCTTATATCAAAGCATTGGAACAACAAATTGGTCAAATGAGCAAAGTTCTTCAAGAAAGGGGATATGGAAGTTTACCTAGCTCAACCGAAACCAACCCAAGAGATCATGTCAAGGCCATAAGCACCACTGAAGAAGTCACTCCTTACTTGCCTAGAAGATCGATGAATGGTAATGATGGTGCAAGACCCGAATTTTTCTTTAATTCTTCAATCAGTTTAAGGAGACTACTCAAAGAAAAGACAAAGATTGAAGAAGAGATCAAGGCTACAATGAAAGAAGGGAGCTCTGCAACCGATTTAAATGCCTTGCCTCATAAAGAAAAAGACCCAGGAAGTTTTACTCTACCTTGTTCAATTAATAATATATCTTTCAATAATGTGTTAGCTGACTTAGGAGCTAGTGTTAGTGTTATGCCTCTTAAGACATTCACTGCCCTAGGACTAGGTAAATTAGCACCGACTAAGTTACGTATTGAATTGGCTGATAAAACGGTAAAACGACCTGAAGGGATTGCTAATAATGTGCTAGTTAAGATTGAGAAGTTTATTTTCCCTGTAGACTTTGTTATTTTAGATATGCCCGAGGATGTTAAGATTCCTTTAATCCTTGGAAGACCTTTCTTGTCTACTGCCCATGCTAAGATTGATGTGTTTAAAAGAAAAATCTCATTAAGGGTAGGGAATAATAAACTGGTCTATAAGTGCCAAAATCCTATTAAAAGCATAATCAGAGGTGTCTACATGCTAGGATTAAGAGAGCGTATGGACCTAGATCTTGAAGCCAGACTTATGGGGGAAACATTGATTCAAAACAACTCAACTAATCCTAATCATGAGAACTTTGAAGAATTTATTGACCTTAATGTACCTACCGAACTTAGACGCGATGTTGTCAATGATTCTGATGATGAGTGGTATGATTGTGTAGTAATTAACAAACGTAGGAGAATAGTTGAGAAAACAAATTTGAATAATGATGTGTTTATTGAACTACCACCCCACCTTGCTTATTTATGCTTATATGATAATAAGAATTTCCCGTCTATCATTTTGTCATCTCTGCCCGAAAGGGACAGAACTTTGTTTATACAGATATTAAAGAAGAACGGCGTGGAAATTAAGGACGAGCAAGGAATGTTCAATATTACTGAATTGGGAATGAGGGAGCGCGATGTTTCCGACTCCTTCAATGATCAATATTAAAGAGCTGAACGTGAGTCTAACTTGAAGACTCTGGAATAAAGACAAGTGCTGACCGGGAGACAACCCGGATTTATCTTTTTATTATTCTGTTTATGTGTCGAGTCAGTCAGGCCGCAGAGGATACGGCGCATCTCAATCCTGAGATGCGACGCATCCCCTGCAATGGTCATATCTTTATTTTTCCGCATATTTTTATTTTCGACTTTAAAACTTTTTATCAGTTTATTTTAATGCGGCGCATCCCTGGTTAAGGATGCGGCGCATCTTCTATTCTGATCCGTATTTATTCCAGGCTCGATACGGCGTATCTTTTTCCATAAGATACGGCGCATCGACTGACCTGATGATTTTCATTTTTAATTTTTATGTTTTATTTTTTTTTTCCTAACTACTAATGTGTTATGCAAGTTGAACCTTTCTTACCTTAGGTGTGTTTTGAAGCCTTGGTGGTATTATAGATTCCTGCATTTCCTGTGGATACATTGATTATGAAGCTTAAACGTTCTAATCCACAAGAAAGATGATTTTTGCTCTAATACTAATGGAGGATCATACCGAGCAAATCTCAGGGGAGTTTTTCTGTTCTAATTCTTTTATTTTCCAGTTTTTAACCTTTAATACAAACAACGAGGACGTTGTTTAACTTAAGTGGGGGGATTGGAGAATTAGAACACTTAACACTTACTTGTCCTAAACTTTTCAAAATATGCTTAAAATGTGCTTAATATATCAAAATTTAAAATTTTTAGCATGTTTTTGTTTAAAGTCTAAGTTGCATAGCTGCACACATGACGTTATTTTCAAAAATTGTGATTTTTCAAAATTCACAAATCTATGAGTGTGCCGGTGACTTGTAAACTTTAGAACTTGGCTTGTATACTATTCGAGACCACCATAATAAGTATTATTTATATAATTGGAATAACTTGTCTAAATTGGTAAATTTCTAGGATTACACCCAAATAGCCTTATATGTTATGTGTTATTAGCTAACTACACTGGTTAGTTAACCCCCGTATAAACCCTTTGTTACTCTCATTTTTAGAGTAAGATACCCCTAGAAAAACCCTCAGAGCCATTCCTTTCGTTTCTTACACCTTTGTTAAAAAGTTTCGTTACACCCTTACACCTTAGCCTACCCTGTAGATTAAAATCCGTGGTTGGTTAATTGCTATAGGCAAAGTGTGTTTCCTTACATTACCTGTGTTCGCGTGCGTAATTCATTATCTTTGGTTAGGTCGGGAAATTGCACAATGCGATTGGAGTGAAAGTAAATATTGTATATCTTTGAGTTTATTTTTCGTGTGTTTACTACTTTCACTATTACCGTTATTTCTGAAGTTATGAAAAGTATGGAAAAATTATCCAGAATTATTATTATAGTGATGTGGTGAAATTTTACACATCTATGTTTATGTTATCAAAAAAAAAAAAAAAAAAAAAAAAAATAGAAAAGAAAAAGAAAAAAAGAAGAGTTGGATGTTTGATTTAAACCAACTTATGTAAAGTTATGTAAGTGGTCGATATCACCACTAGTTGTTATATATTTATGGATTGAAATGGGAGTTGGCAGTTATGGGAACGTCAACTAAGGTTTATTCTTTGATTAAGATCTTGTGGAGTATAATTCGTGTCTACCTAAAGCGTGTGTTTCAAGTGTTAAAGCGTGAGTTATTCAATGATATGAGTCTTATTCATGGGATGGTTGGGATAGTGATTAACCACACTTAGGATTTTAATTTATTTGTTTTGTTTATTTTTTATTTTTACACCAATTTATATCCCAAATATTATCCATGCCCTGTATTATTCTTTATCCAACCAAACCTTTGATTTATTGAGATTAGGGATTTGAGCAATCTTAAGTATCGTAGTCGTGGATTCGGCTATGTATTTATGATTTTGTCGCCCTTTTTGATATATTATTATTGGTGAAGTTTGGACCTATCTTTAGCCTATTCGAGTTAAGGATTTGAGCAATTGCAAGTATCGTGTTCGTGGATTCGATCATGTATTTGTGATTTTGTCGCCTTTTCTGGAATTTGAGATCGATAGAGATTAAGAATAATTAACCCTTAAGCCTAAAAACCCTTTTTACCGCTTTAGACTTGTTATTCCTTAGCTTTAGTGGTGGAGATGTGTATACTTGCCAAGCTTATGATAGAATATTCGTCACGACTGGACAGTTAAACGATTAGATTTGCTTTTATCATAATATTTTATTTTACTTCTAATTCGTTAAGTGTTTAGTTGTGTTATTATGACAAAAATGAATACATGCTTAAATATAAAAATAAATCCTAATATCTTTTAGGATACATTTTCATAAGATTAATTCTAAGGTTTACTTGGGGACAAGTAAAGTTCAAGTGGGGGGATATTTGATGAACTCAAATAAGTACATTTTATTACTATCATTTATCCTATTAATTTGACTTGTTTTACTATATTATATATGAGGATTCATACTTAATCGTTTACTTTTGTAATTCTCAGTTGAAAACAAGCATTTGGTGAAACTTGGCGATTTTGGACTAATTATGGAGCAAAACATGCAAGAAGTTAAGAGTCTACTGAAATGTACAAGATCAAGACTAATCTGCTCCAGATGCGCCGCATCTTGCTTATCACATACGGCGCATCGCTATCAAGATCTCACCAGATACGATCCAAGATATAAGAGGACATGCGCCGCATCCAAAGATGAAGATACGCCGCATCTCCTGGCGGTGTGCGAATATTCCTGAATATTATAATCTTGGACCCCACGCGAAGTTAAGTAAATGCGCCGCATCTACTTACTAGATGCGCCGCATCTTACCCTCAGACAGAAACTATAAATACCCCAAGACCAGACGGATTCGAGGTGACATATATTATATACGGGACCGAAGTAAAGAAACCAAGGACGAATTCAGTCAAGGTAGCAGCACAAGACACACCCAAATCAAAGATACAAGAGCTGTAAGAAGGTGCTGCATGTGTTTAATTCATTAAGTAGTTTTGTTTTATTGTGTTAGTAAACTTTAATTCATCAAGATTGGTGGCTTGTGTAATGTGACAACGGAAAGATTGCACTCCCTTAAAACTGCTTTCTCATTAATTAAAGTTTATATGTTGATGTCATTGGTGACTTTTATTAGTGCATTGATAACCTCTGTGTCTAGCTGAGCGTTGATCGGGTCGCCATGCCTCTGCCCTCACCTGTTTATTAGATCGCGTATGCATTCTATGGTCTGTAGAAAAGTAGGAGAAAGATAAATAGGATAGTCATAAGTAATCATTAAGGGTTTACTCGTCGATAAGATTAGAACCAACGAGAAAGGACTTAATCTCGGTGCGTTGCATCGAACTATACACTTCATATAACACTAGCAATAAAACAAGTGACAAACTACTTATCATAAGGACAGCCCTCTTATTGTCTCGAGTATTTATCTGTGTACGTGTGTGCTACTTGCTGATTCGTGCCTATTGGTTTAGTTTATTATTTAATTGCAACCAAATTGTGCCAGTCTCTCAGGCTGAACCCCTTTGCGTTAGATTAGGTTGTATAGCTAACTTAATTTATTAAAATACTGATTAGAATAACCAGATAATACGTTCCACTCTTAGTGATCGACACTCTACTTACCATTATATTCATACTGACCGGGTACACTGCTCGTTAAGTGTGTGTGTTATTGATAAGTCGGCTAAATATAAATTTAAAACTTGAGTAGGCATTAAAACTGCTAAACCGCAACGACACATCGCACGCATCATGTTCATTGACGATATCCTGATATATTCCAAGAATGAGCAAGAGCATGAGGAACATCTCAAGCTAATTATGGAATTGTTGAAAAAGGAAGAGTTATATGCTAAGTTTTCGAAGTGTGAATTCTGGATATCGACTGTGCAGTTTCTTGGTCACGTGATAGATAAGCAAGGAATTCACCTAGATCCTGCTAAGATTGAGGCAATTAAAGATTGGGCAACGCCCAAAACGCCGACGAAAATACGACAATTTTTAGGACTTGCCGGCTATTACCGAAGGTTTATAGAATGTTTCTCTAAGATAGCTAAACCATTGACGAAACTGACACAAAAGAATGTGAAATACGACTGGGGAGATAAGGAGGAAGAAGCTTTTCAACTCCTTAAGGAAAGATTGTGTAGTGCACTATTTTGGCTTTACCCGAGGGTAGTGAAGATTTAGTTGTGTAATGCGACGCATCACACAAAGGTTTGGCAGCCGTGTTGATGCAGAGAGAGAAGGTAATAGCATACGCTTCTCGACAGTTGAAAACCCATGAGAAAAACTACAAAACCCATAACCTAGAATTAGGATCAGTCGTGTTTGCACTGAGGATTTGGAGACACTACCTTTATGGAACTAAGTACGTAGTGTATACCGATCACAAGAGTCTACAACATATATTGAACCAGAATGAGCTGAACATGAGACAGCGCCGATGGTTGGAATTGCTTAGTGACTATGATTGTGAGATCCGTTATCACCCAGGCAAGGCAAATGTTGTTGCCGACGCTCTTAGCAGAAAGGAACGGATCAAACCTCTCAGAGTCAGATCATTAGGGATGACGATCAGTTCGCCGCTTCCATCGAAAATTATTGAGGCTCAGGGTGAGGCACTCAAGGATGAAAACCGACCACGTGCGAAGACTCACGGGATGCCAGAAAGTGAGAATGGCTTTGTAAGGAGAGCTGACGGAATTTTGTGTTATGGGAACAGGTGTTGGATCCCGCTACATGGAGAAAATTTGTGTATTGATTATGCACAAATCCCACAAATCTAAGTATATCTTGTCAAATCTAGGTACATCTTGTTACTAGGCTTAAACTTGTAGTTTAGCTTAATCTCATGACAGTTCTTGTTTGATGAGTTGTGGGGTTAAGTTAGATTTTAGTTGAGGCTCAACTACCAAAGATGTAATTAGATTTCAAGAAGTTGTATTGGTGGCCAAACATGAAGGCCGAAATAGCTGAGTACGTCAGCATGTGTTTAACGTGCTCAAAGGTCAAGGCTGAACACTAGAGACCGTCCGGTCTTCTTGTTCAACCTGAGATCCCAGAAAGGAAATGGGAACGTATTATTATGGATTTTATCACTAAGTTGCCTAAGATGTCGAGTGGTTATGACACGATTTGGGTAATCGTTGACCGTCTCACTAAATCAGCGCATTTCCTTCATATAAAGGAAAATGCCAGCATGGATAAACTCGTGCGACTGTATGTGAAGGTAATTGCCGCGAGGCATGGTGTGCCTGTTTCTATTATCTCTGATCGAGACAGTTGATTCACGTCTAATTTTGGTGGTCGCTTCAGAATGCATTGGGAACCGACCTTGACATGAGTACAGCTTATCATCCTCAGACTGATGGTCAGAGTGAGAGGACCATTCAGACATTAGAGGACATGCTGAGAGCCTGTGTGATTGATTTCGGGAACGGCCGGGATAGGCGTTTGCCTTTAGCCGAGTTTTCCTATAACTACAACTATCACACCAACATTAAAGTTGCACCGTATGAAGCACTTTACGGTCATAAGTGCAGATCGCCAGTTTGCTGGGCGGAAATAGAAGAAAGCCAACTTATCGGACCAGAACTAGTCCACGAGACTACTGGAAAGATTGTACAGATCAAGAGCCGAATGCAGGCGGCTCGTGACCGTCAAAAGAGTTACGCTGACAAGAGGCGGAAACCCCTTGAGTTTCAAGTGGGAGATAAAGTGATGTTAAAGGTCTCGCCATGGAAAGGCGTGATCAGATTCGGCAAGCGTGGTAAGTTAAACCCCCGCTATATTGGACCTTTCGAGATCCTTGACAAGATCGGACCAGTAGCCTACCGACTTGAACTGCCATCTGAGCTCAGCGCTGTGCATGACGTTTTTCATGTCAGGAATTTGAAAAAGTGCTTATCGGATGAAAACGCCGTTATTCCTTTGGATGAAATCCAGCTTGATGAGAGGTTAAATTTCATTGAAGAGCCAATTGAAATCATGGACCGGGAAGTGAAACGGCTAAAGCAGAGTTGTATCCCAATTGTGAAGGTCCGATGGAACTCTCGCAGAGGCCCCGAATACACTTGGGGGCGAGAGGACGAAATCAAGCGAAATACCCTCATCTTTTTCCAAAACCAACGAGTGGCGTAAATTGAAATATGGGACGGATTTCCCGATTAGATGGGGAGACTGTGACAAATGGTAATTTTCACGTTGTTAATTAATATTATATGAGTATTAATTATTTTTAAGCTAAGCATTTCTATGCATATTTGCATGATTTTGAGTAATTTTGAGCATTTTTTGGAGCCGTTCAGCATACTGTAGCTTACAGTCACTACAGAAAAAGTATATTTTTGTCAGTAAAGTTAAATTTTCACATTTCTGATAGTTACTGACAAATATTATAATTAACTGAGAGCTTTCTCGCATTTTCCTGAAAAATAACCGCACGCGCGTACCGACAGCACAGTACATATGATAATAGTCAAATAAATATGTTTTTGAGTCAGTAATGACATTTTATTATATTTCTGACAAAAACGTGGTTAAAAACTGTATTTTACGTAAACGTGTCCAAAAAGGTCAAACCGGGACTTTACGGTAACATTTAAGCTCAAACCGACACACGATACACCGACGCGGAGTAAAATTAATTTTACCCTCCCCTAAATAAGCCTATAACCGGCCATATAACATGCCTCCACCACCAAAGACAAAAATTCTCATTTAATCCTAATGTAATCTCATTTTTGCCAAATATGGTGTGACAACTTTTAGATTTCCATTTCTTATCTTAAATGCTTACCAAAATTAAAACTCTTATACCACCATCTTCATCATACATGGCACACACACTACATTGATCATCCATAATTTTCTCTAAACTTCAAGAACATCAAGGTTGATAATCAATAATTTTAAGAAATTTAGAGCTTGGTTTAGGTAAATTTGGTGAAGCTTTGGGTGTTCTTGGTCCTTCCTTGCCACGTTAAACATCAAGAGATTGTAAGAAATCATAAAACTTTTCTAAACTTGTTAATCTCTTGTTCATTTGGTGTATAATGATGTTTAAAAGTGTTAAATGTGTATGTTTTGTTAATATGGAAAAAGCTAGGGTTTGATCTTGGATGAATAGTGCTTGACATATTATGATGATTATGAGTTAGTTTTTAGATTTCTTGCTTGTGTGGTAAATCTTGTTACATATAGTGCTTATTTGATAATACAAATATTAGTTATGGTTTTTACACTAATTTAAGCACTATATTGATTTTTAGAGCTTGTATATGGTTCGGCCATAAATAAAAATATAAGATTATTGGGGTTTTGAAAAACATAAAAATTTTGGCTCAAATGGTGAAAAGGTGGAAAAATATAGTTAAGTGCTTATTTGGATTGGCTTATTTAATAAGTTATAAGTTATTGAAAATAACTAGTAAAAATGGGAAAGTAAGTAGAGATGAGCAATATGGGTCGAATAGACCATGAAATAGTCATGTTTGACTTTTTGACTAAGTAGCCTATTTATTAGAGCTTATTTGATAAGTAAAAAGTGTATTTGGTAACTAATAATCACTAATAAACACCAAATAATAACAAATTGGGCTAAATAGATTTTTGGGCCAAAAAGCCCATGAGTTTAGTGTTGGGCCGAAGCCCATAAACATTTTTGGAGTTTTGACTTTTTGACCAAACGGACCCGTTGAGCGAGTAAAATGATTTTTAGTAACGTGTCGATATATACGTTATAACTAAAAATGTGTTTTGGACTAAACATGTTAATTGGGCTTGTTTAAGGAATTTCGGCCCAATTAACAAACAAAAGTGACGAAATTGATTTTTGAAATATTTTCTGACTCGCCGTGGTTATTAATGTTTAACGAAACGATAAATATAACGATAACTATTTTTGGACTTGTTTTGAGACGTTTAGTCTCCGAAAGGGTAAACATTGACATTTTTACTAAATTGATATTGAGATTGAATTTTGTTGACTTTTTGACAAAATATTGACTTTGTGTCGAAATTCTAGTGTTAATACTTAAAAGTGAAGATAACGAATAATATAACAACGAAACCATATTCACGACACTTGATATATATATATATATATCACAAAAGTATTTTTGCACATATAAATAGTTAGTGGAATATTTGAGTAAAGTTTGCAACACTTGGGATAAATGGAAACGTTGTATAAACGAATGGGTCATGCCCAAATTTTCTAAAAATCCAACACTTAGAATATTTTTGTGAAAACACTTAACTTAAGTAAACTTTATAGAATTACTTAACAATACTTGTTTTCTTATAATAAAAGTTGCATTTGAAATAATAAACGATGTTTTTAATATAATAATTCTTCACTAACTCTATTATATTAACTCTTTTTCAAAAGCTTGTTTAATTAATCTCCATTAATTGAATACATAAGTAATTAAGTTACATATATACATACACACACACACACACACACACACACACACACATATATATATATATACATATATATATATATATATATATATATATATATATATATATATATATATATATATATATATATATATATATATATATATATCTACATATTATATATAACAGGATGCGTATGACGTCATCAAATGCAGGATTGATGAATAAGCGCTGGATTGATGAGTAATCATGCTCTTATTCCACCTAAGCAGTCCACCTAAGCAAGATTTGACCGAATAAAATTCGTGTGTTGACTTTTAATTCTGAAATTTTAAAAAAGTCTCTAAAGATTCGAACTTGGGTTGTTTACATGTCTTAAGTATATATCAATGTTACCATTAGACCAAATTATTTTTTGTGTTATAGCTACGAAAAAAAATAACTAATAATCTTCTTTTTTGATGGCCATGCGGAATATTTGGAAAGATATATGTATTTTCTAAACATGTATCCCGTTTTATTTTTCAAAATATGCTTAATTTGTAGAAGATATGATTTTAAAGATAAGTTTACAATGTATTTTGTATAAATATTTTATTCCTATATTTAAGATCATATACCTACTTTTACACTATATGTGGATAAAATATAAAGTTTCTTCTCAAGCCAATCCTATGAGAATAATACGTATACTCCTTCAGAAGGTTTGTTTTTTATATATAATTTAAGCAATGTGTTGTTATAATTTTATTGTTATTATATAATTAATATAATGTTTACATGGACAATCATATATATAGCAAACACGTATTTGTTTGGTTGCTATATTGTTGTTGATGTTTTTGTTGAAGCAATCCAATGCAAGAGGGTCTCATAAGAATTCATAAGGTAACCACTGTGTTGTTAATGAATGTGTTGTTGTGATTTTATTGTTGTTGTTGTATAATTAATCTAATGTTTTCATGGACAATCATATATGTTTTATATTGTTGTTGTTGTACTTAAGCTAATGTTTACATGGAAAATCATATGTATAACACACATCTATTTGTTTGGTTGTTATATTCTTATTGATGTTGTTCTTTAAGCAATCCAATGGAAGCAGGTCTCATAAGAATAGTACGGGTACTCCTTTAAAAGGTAATCATTGTTGTATAATCAATCACGTTGTTGTATTTTAATTGTTGTTGTTGTATAATTAATCTAATGTTTACATGGACAAATGACATACCAATCTAAATGCAGAATCATTTTGTACTGTTGGATAAACGTCATATTAAAGTATCGGCAGTTTATATTAGTAAAGGTTAGTACTGCTATCAATATATTTGTACTGTTAGATAGACGTTGGTACTGGGTCGAAATTTACGTCTTTATTAAAATATCCGTTGAGGACTTATGTTTATATTATTATTAATATTTGTTTAAAAGGGACTATTTTTTGTATATTTTGACTTTTAATATATTTTGTTCACCTTTTTTGAATGGAAAAACATACTTATTTTACTTGACGGTGCTCCAATACAAGCCCTAATAATTATTTCATAAAATTCCAATTCACATTCTTCATCTCACTTTATAATCCAAAATACTTTAATTCCAGCAGTCAAATCAACAATTTACCAGCAGTCATGGTTACTTTAACCTTTGCCAACAAACACAACATGGTAGCTTATTTGGAAAAGGCAGAGGATGACACCAAATACCATCAGATAATCGACTTTTTAAATGCTTCTCACATAAGGTATTCTCTAACATTAAATCCTACTATATATGTTCCCCAAATCAAAGAGTTTTGGCAGAGTTCCACTGTCAAAACATTTGAAGATGGTCATACTGAATTAGTTGCAACAGTTGATGGTAAATGTATCACTCTTACTGAATCATCAATCAGGCGGCATCTCCGATTGGGTGATTCAAATGGTATTAGTTCTATGCCAAACACTGAAATTTTTGAAAATTTAACTAAAATGGGTTACAATATAGAATCAGAAGCTTTAACCTTCCAAAAAGGGGCTTTTGCCCCACAATGGAGGTTTTTAATTCACACCATCCTTCACTGCCTCAGCCCTAAGAAAACCTCATGGGAACAGTTCAGTAGCAATATCGCGACCGCTCTCATCTGTTTGGCCACTAACAGAACTTTCAATTTTTCTAAACTTATCTTTCAAGCCATGCTTAAAAATGTTTATATGAAATCAAAATTTTTGATGTATCCCAGGTTCATACAAAGTATTTTGAACAAATCTAAATATCAACTTCTTCATCATAAAAATGTTTATCCCACTCCCAAGCTTTCCCAAAAAGTTTTCAGTAATATGAAGATGCCCTCAAAATGGTATAATGAGGAAGAGGTCCCTTTATTTGATTCCATGTTACAAGTAGACGGTGAAGGATCATCATGCCAAGTTGCGCCCCATCACACACTAGATAGGTCTGTATCCAGAGAGGGCTCTGTTGTTCCTCAGCATCAAGACCCTGTGACTCTCCATGTAGCAGATGAGTCTGGCGTTGTCATTAAAAAAAGGGATGCTTCTACTGTCGCGAGTTTAGAAAATGGGCAGGACAAAACCAATGTACATAATAAAGAATCTGTGACAACACCTCCAGTACCAAGTTCATGTGAACCCAGTACTATTGGTGGAATCGCAAGCCGACGCGATATATTTGTTGGCTCGGGAAGTCAGCACATGGTGGATCATGAATCTGTGTCTCATGATGCACCTGTTTATGAAGGTAATACATCAGGAAGTATTCAGGGCAGCCAAACACTTAAGGAATTGATGAAAACATGTACAAATTTGTCTCAGAAGGTTACTGCATTGGAGTCTGATCTCAATTCTAAGGATTCAAAAATGGAAACGGTGGAAGCTGAACTCACTTCTCACAAAAAGCTTTTCAGCAATGTGTATACAAAGCTGGTGCGTAAAATAAAAAATTTGGAAAAACAGGTCAAGACACTTAAAAGAAAAGGGTCGGCTAACATGGTATCATCTTTTGAATCATCTTCTTCAGCAAGTTCATTGGATGGTGAAGGTGCAGGTAAAGATGTGGGTTCTTCCAAACATGGAGGGAAAATTGCTCAGATTGACCAAAATCCATCTGTTTTTATTGTTCAAGAGCAGTATGAGACTCAGGAGAGGCAAGAACATCAGATGGATTATGATACTGCAGATTTTGATGGAAGTACTGGTGGATTTGGTGATGGTGATGATGAGACAGAACATGATGTTGGCGTTGTTGAGGGTACTGCTATCCTGCATAGTTTAATGGATGCTGGGTATAAAGGTTCTGCCAGTGCATTTTATACAAGGACACCACGAAAATCAAATGCATACAAGGGAAAAGGAATAATGGCTGAGCAAGAACCATCAAGGAAATTGTCAACGAAGGAAAGAGCACCAATAGAATTGGATGATTATTTGGTTCAGAATGGGAATCAAACAAATATTCATGAAGAAAGTATTAGTCGTCGAAATGGTGTTGACAGTACAAAGTTAAAAGTGCAAGATGTTTGTATGGAAAGTAGTGTTGTTGATGTTTTTGAAATTAAAAGGGAAGAAAAAGGAAAGGCATCCATGACAGTAGATGAACCTGAGCAGGAACCTGAGAAAAAAAATGAAGTTAACCCAAAAACACATGTTCAAATTGACTTGGATGAACAATTAGCAATGAAAGCAAGTGGAAATGAAGTTGCAAGTTCTACGGGAAATCCGAAATTGCAAGTGAGGAGAGTATCTTCAGATACTATTGTGACAGAACAAGATAAAATACAACAACTAATTGATTCTGATATGGTTGTGAGGAAGAAGAGTATAGAACTTTTAGCGGATGAACGCATAGCTGATGGGAAAAAGTCAGACATGCTTGAAGATTTTATTAACTTAAAGAGTTATGCAGAATCTTATAATCAGATAACACAGACTATTGGTAAGAATAAAGGTCAAAAGAGAAATAAAAACCCAACAAAGGAACAAGTCATCAGAGAGATGAAGACGTATGTTATGAATGAAGCTGGGTTGACGGCAGTTCAGTTGAAGGGAAAATCAGATTTAGAAATTCAATCTCTGTATTACAATGCATACAAAACTGTTCGAACGAAAATTCCTATGGACCAACATGAAAGATCACCAAAAAGGCTCAAGGCTGCTAAGAAAGCACAACATGTGAATGTGGACACATCTACGGATAGAGTAAAAGTATCGCAAGAGAAGATGAGCAAAATGTTAGCTAAGGTGCCAGAAATTCTACATGTTGAACCACTCCAATCTAGACATCCAATAATTGACTGGGATATTTACATGGACAGATTTGGGTCAGCTTGGAAGGTTACTAGATTTGGTGGAGAGACAGCAGTGTACAAGAATTTTGACAATTTGCTGAGAGCCTTTGATAGAGAAGATCTGGATGCTTTATGGAGGTTAGTTCAAAATAAGCTTAAAATAAAGAAGAAATGTGATGCGAAAGAGCAAGAACTTTGGGTTGAATTAAAGAGATTATACGAACCAGATCCTTCGGATGATCGTTGGTATTTTCCTTTCTTTGAGCTATCAACTGTATGGGAGTTCTATGGTACGTGCAATGTTCATCGTCTGTCGGCACAAGACGGAATCGATATATTCATGTTAGCTGAACTAGAATATCCATTAAGTTATGAAGTACTTGCAATGATGATTTCTTTACAGCTCAAGTATGAAGAAAATTCTGAAGTAGTCCAAAATCTAATACACAGGATATATGATCAGTTTGAAAGGAAGAGACACGATGCCTGAAGAAGAAAAGAAGTGAATTGTTTGGAAATATCCCATGAACATCAAAACTTGAGTTTAATTCCAGCCATGTGGGTAATGGGTGTGATTAATTACACCAATTTGGAACAGTTTGTAGAAAAATACCATTTTCCGCTACCAAACCCCTTCATTGTGCATTATGTAACATGTAACAACTCCTTTTGGCTATATGTATTTATTGTGTATGAAACGATATCTAATTTTGTTGTTGTGTTAGGGGCTTTTGTTATTTTTCAATTGGTGAGCACATATTATATGATGGATCTAATTAAAAGATGGTTGCTATTTCGTTTTTGTTTGTATAACATTTCATTATGTATAATCTTTTTGTATATACTTATTTAATTTTAAGTTTATAAATCGTTAATTTTATCATGTTTTCTCTGGTGCTTTAAAGAAATTGAACATCGACCTTGAATATGAAGGCAAATTTTTTTGATTTGTAATGGTGAAACTATACGTTTACCAACAACAACCAAACATTTATTGATAGGTTTCATGTTTACACCCATTACAAACTTCCCTGTCATCTAAACACACACTTAGCTAGACCCACAACTTTCAGTACCACTGTTTTCTTTCATTTCCTTCACTTCCTTTAGAAATTTAAACACAGCTTCAAGATTCTTAATCCTTGATTCCAAATCAGAAGCCTTTGACAACCCGATGTCGGCAGCCTCTTCCATGTCCTTCTTAACACCCAAACGATCTTCAGAAGCCTTTGACAACCCGATGTCGGCAGCCTCTTCCATGTCCTTCTTAACACCCAAACGATCTTCATTGCAGCGATCCTCTTTCTTGAACCCACTATACAAAGCCTTCCCCTTATCATTTTGTGACATAGCTACCGAATTTGGGATTTTGGTTGAATGTGTGTTGCTGTTTATTTAGGGTGAATTGAAGTAAAATGGAAACAATATTACGGTACAGCTTTTGGGTTAGCTTTAAATAGATTATAATAGTTATGAATGTGGTTGGACTATTATACCCCTAAGAATATAACACACGACTTTTTGTTGACCCCAACATTGTAAAGGACGAGGCTATTACACTATAGGAAATATTAGCATGAAAACCCGTTTAAAATGTTATAGAAAACATTACCATTGTAAAGAATGATTAAAGCGGGTAGACACGCCAACCCGTTTAAAATGTTATAGAAAATACTAAAAAGAGTAAACAAACATTTGTAGTTAGATACTCTGTATACACAGATACGTTTGAATTCATATATATTATATTTTTAATATTATGTTATTTCTAAAGTTATTTAATTTTATTTCCATAGCGTGTTTGCACAAAAGGATAATGTTATTCGGAAATTAGAAGGGGACACAATAGAATTGTACTGCTGAGTTGTCGCCATGCTTCTGATATTTTTTGTATTTTAATTTTGTACTGCTACGCAGCCGTTTTGGTACTGATTTTATAACCAATTCATAAAGGTTATATTATAACGTAGTCCATTGTTTTTACACATAATCAACTCTAACAACATTTTTAAATGTTTAGACACGAACTATAGTGGTTTTTAATTTAAAATTTCATAACAGATAAAAATATAATTCAAGCAAAAATCATTCTATATTTTGTACTGCTACGCAGCCGTTTATTTTGTACTGCTACGCAGCCGTTTTGGTACTGATTTTATAACCAATTCATAAAGGTTATATTATAACGTAGTCCATTGTTTTTACACATAATCAACTCTAACAACATTTTTAAATGTTTAGACACTAACTATAGTGGTTTTTAATTTAAAATTTCATAACAGATAAAAATATAATTCAAGCAAAAATCAGTCTATATATTTACAATATTGGAAGATATCAAAATTTTAAATATTTCATCCAATATTAATGATAATGGTAAAAGTTTATTAATTTAAATAAACAAAATACTTATCATAATTACAAAAGAAGTTAAAGGATAATCATTATATTCCCAACTTGACTCTACACGTATACACTTTCCAATGCAAACTACGGCTAAACTGTTCATATGTCATATCGGTTATAATTTTTTTTTATAAACACCATTTGATGATCATATTTGTCATTTTATTTAAACCAAAAAAAAAAAAAAACAAAAAATCTTAAACTGAAGGTACTGTTGACCAAAAAAAATGTCATTAACTATAAGAATATAATGATTAAAATGTTAGCATGAAAACCCGTTTAAAATGTTATAAAAAATACTAAAAAGAGTAAACAAACATTTGTAGTTAGATACTCTATATACACAGATACGTTTGAATTCATATATATTATATTTTTAATATTATGTTATTTCTAAAGTTATTTAATTTTATTTCCATAACGTGTTTGCACAAAAGGATAATGTTATTCGGAAATTAGAAGGGGACACAATAGAATTGTACTGCTGAGTTGTCGCCATGTTTCTGATATTTTTTGTATTTTAATTTTGTACTGCTACGCAGCCGTTTTGGTACTGATTTTATAACCAATTCATAAAGGTTATATTATAACGTAGTCCATTGTTTTTACACATAATCAACTCTAACAACATTTTTAAATGTTTAGACACGAACTATAGTGGTTTTTAATTTAAAATTTCATAACAGATAAAAATATAATTCAAGCAAAAATCATTCTATATATTTACAATTTTGGAAGATATCAAATTTTTAAATATTTCATCCAATATTAATGATAATGGTAAAAGTTTATTAATTTAAATAAACAAAATACTTATCATAATTACAAAAGAAGTTAAAGGATAATCATTATATTCCCAACTTGACTCTACACGTATACACTTTCCAATGCAAACTACGTCTAAACTGTTCATATGTCATATCGGTTATAATTTTTTGTATAAACACCATTTGATGATCATAGTTGTCATTTTATTTAAACCAAAAAAAAAAAAAAAAAAAAAAAGTCTTAAACTGAAGGTACTGTTGACCAAAAAAATGTCATTAACTAACAAAAGAACCCTAAAAATTGCAGATATTGAAGACCACAAACAAGACCAACCAAAGTATGTTAAAATTTTTATACTATGTGTTACCCTATATATTTAGTAACTGAATGTCTTTGATTTTTTTTGTAGCAAGCAGCCCAAACGGGAAGGACACGAGGTGCTGTCCAGTGAAAACCAATCACTTGCAGAAATATTTGAATCAGAAGAATCATCTGAAGGTACTTTGTTAACATGATGAAATTAATGTTAAAAACGATATGGTATATAACTATTGTGTTTGACTTATATTTATTCATTTATTAGAAGTTGAGGATTCTGAAAATGATGACGAAACACAGAGCGTAAGTTCTGTTTATGATTGGTTGATTTCTGAACAATTAGCCAAGAGAATGATAAAATGGCAACGTAAAGAGGAACGAGATGAGCAGGTGAAAAAAGAAAGACAAAATGCTAAGAAAATTTTAGAAGAAGGTGATGGTTTTGAGAATGCAGAAGGCATAAATGAAGAAGTTGATGTCGATCGAGACGAAGTCGACATTGACCCTGAAGACTTTGAAACTTTCACTTATGATGACTTGCATTTGGCATACTCTTTTGCTTCAACACCCTAAATTAAGTTAGTAGTTGGATTTTGTTTATATTGGCATGCCACATGTTAGGCACTTTTGAAACTTTTGAATGTTAAGAAACTTTCATGTTATGCTACATATGCTAAGAACCTTTTGAATAGATGTTATGTATAATAGTACTGGTGAATTTTATAAATACTTTATGTGTGTTAGATGAATTTTTGTTTCGGGATTGATGTTTAAGAATATGATGTAAACACATAAGGCGTTAATAATCTTGACCCGACAATTGATTCCGCTAAAGAATGTGGACTAACTCATGTGTCAAATGAGTAGCTTATTATCCCACATCAGTTAGTCAAAATAATTGAGTATCACTTTGTATACACCATGTTTGAAACCCGATGTATGTATATACATGTACTCGGGTTTATAAACATTGTGTTATGCAACATTATATGAATTTATATTTTTTCGTATGAAGGGGTAAAAAAAATAAAAAGGAAAAAAATAAATATATATATTAACCACAAAGTCGGTTTGAGACAATAAAACATGCAGCCCAACTCTCCATATATTCCATCCCCTCATAATTATTTGACTAAATATCCTTCTTCATTAAGCTTATATCAAATCTTGGAAAATCAACAACTCTTTAAAAAATCTTCGGGTAAGCATAATATTTAATTTTTAATAATTTGTAAATCTGATTAAGGTTTATAATCGTAACTTACAATTCAATCGTTGTGGTGGCGATTATATGATAACAAACCCTCACAATGTTTTACCCGCTACTCATACTTTGTGTTTTTTAATATTATTATCACAGTCAATACATGTTTTATGTTGCAAAGCCGTACCATGTAACATATTGGTTATGATTCATACGTGCACTACATCTATATGTGTTTAGGGATTTATGTTTGAGGTACGTTAACACCAAATTTTACCTCCGTCATAATTGACACATTTTTCTTTTAGATGTGAATTAAACCTATATTAAACCTATATACATAATTGATGTTGTTAGTATTGATATTAACAGTACCACCGATAGGTACTGTTAGTGAATTTTTAAAAATACGTGATTCATATCAGTTAACATATATGGTTTTTAGTTTTTCTTATAATTCAAATACATATCAAACTATCCTATACATCTATTGTCACACTGCATAACAACGCAATCACAATATTATTGCAGACCCGATAATGCATCACATTTGCAGATGGTACCATCACAATGTGTAATACCTGAAATTCAAATAACGCATAAAATTACCAAATTACCCCTGATAATATAAAACCTTATTAAACAACTTGTAAAATTCCGAAATAATTCCAAAACATCTGAAATCGAACTATATCTGAAACAAAATAATTTCTGAGACAATGTTACATCATTTTACATGTTCAAAAATTATCATACACATTTAATTATTAAAATTCCGAAAATTACAATTTAACTAAACATAATGTTTTATTTCTTTTAATTAAACAACATGTAAAATAAAATAAGGAAATGTTGAACAAAATCAAATCAAATATTTTCTTGATACTAATCCCGAAAATTCTGAGTTTTTGCCCCCCAATGTCGGTTTCCACAAGGTTAAACAAATATCTTTTATTTTCTCTCATAAAACAAAACCGCATAAATCAACAACAACCCTAGCGATCTAAATAATTCGACCATGGCTCCTACACGATTTCTGGACTTGAGCAAGTAATTTTCTGGTGTTCTTGGAGGTGCAAGGAAGCTAGGAAAATTAGGGGTTGCTGCGTTTTCTCCTTGGTTCGTTCTTGTTCTTTGTTTCTTGTCGAATTGCTCTAAAACAAGGTAATAATCCATACGACTTAACCAAACGTTTTAAAATTAATATGACAATTTTCCTGTGATCTTTAGATGTTATATGACTCATATAAAATATGTAAATCGATCCATGCATGCTAAATTATGCGAATGAAAATATAATGGTCATAAAACACGTAAATCACAAAAATATGTAATCCGAATTTCTGGACATGATAGCTATTTTATTTAGACCTCATATGATGTGATAGACCTGGGAAAAATGATAGATCGAATTATAATAGCCTAAATCAAGTCGTGTTAATTTTAATGCCTAAAACATACGTAAATATGTAATATATGTTGAATGATTTTTCTGGGCATGTTCATTATTTTTCGTGGGTTCCTTATGAGTCATATGATCTGGAAAAAATATGAGTTTGATTTTTGGAGGCCTAAAATTAACGTGGTGAATTATTGTATAAACCGGATTTTGTGAAAACAAAGAAATAAAATAAAATGGAAATCGTGGCTTCTAGGGTTAGGGTTCTTGGATGAATATCTGATCATTTAATGTGTTTTAAGGATGATTTAATGATGGTTCAATGATTGGTGAAAAGTAGGGTTTGAAATTATTTGTAAAAAGTCTTACCGATTTGAAATAAAAGTGTAAGGACCTGTTTTGCCAACTTTGAAACTTCTAGGATATTTTTGTAAGATCATATACATCTGTAAGAATGTGGGAAAAATATAACTTTGGGGTCCTAAGTGTAAATATTGCATATAATGAATTATTGGTAAATTAGGGTTTCGATTTGGAATTAATTAAAAAGGAAGGGACCAAAAGTGTAAATATGAAATTCTAAAGTTGTTTTGAGTTAATACTGATATAAAAAGGTTGTTGTGTAATTTTGAGGATTTTTGGGCTAATTATGTAATTGTTATGAATTATGACTTAATATATATATGTTTTGTAAACTTAAAGGGTTAAATATGTAAATTCTGAATTCTGAGGGGTCAAATATGTAAAGTACTAACTTCTGATGGTATATTCTGTAAATTTGAAATATAATGTGCTTGGTTGGTAATTATGGATATTGTAGGGTTTAATTTGTAAAATATGTAATTATAAGGTTGGTTTTGTAAATTATGTAACTAAAGGGGTGTAATCTGTAAATTGTGAAACTTAAGAGAATAAAATGTAATTCTGAATAAAATGAGTATATAATTCTGTAACTTAAAGTATTTTCACAAATGATCTTGGAAATTAATGAAGTTACATTTAAAACCCTAAACTCTGTATAATTGTCATTTAAAACCCTAAACTTCTGTAACTTGATAAAATGTACTGTATTCCATAATAATCTCTGAATAAAGGTTCAACCTAATCTGAAATGACAATATATGGTAATTCTGGAAAACCTGCTAATTATGAAAACTTACTAAATCTGGAAAGTTACTAAAAATAGAAAGTACATAAAATGATGAGATAAACTAAAAGGAATAATCTGAATAAGAAAATTTAGTAATTCTGTCTTCCTCTTCCTTAGGTGTGAAGAAGGAGAAGTCCTGATCATTTGTTCTGTGTTTGTTTGATTTTCTGCTGTGCTAATAAGGTACAGATATTCTGCCCTATTTCAGTAAGGGTGTTTCTTTCCCTTTTCTCTCAGAATTTCATTTTCCTTATTAGGATTCCCTATATCATTGCTATGTTCCCTTCTGTTGTGGATCTTTGTTGTGATCTGTTTGTCTTAAACCTTTTGTTTGAACCTCTGCTATGATTCTTGTATTCTGAACCTTTTTCCTGAACTCTGATTGATCTCTTGTTCTGAACCCTGAAATTGTGAGTCTTAATTGAATCTGATCTGTGAACCTTGTTCTGAACCTTAACCTGATATATCTGTTGTAAATTCTGATTTGATTTTGGTATAAACCTTAACCTGTTAAATCCTTATCTGAACCTAATTGATTTTGAACCTTTATTAAAAGCTATTTTAAAAAGAAGCTATACCACTTGAAATGGAAGTTACTAAAGGTTTTGGAAGACCATTTTTATGAAAACTATTTTGAAAGATCATTTCAATGAAAACCATTATTAAAGGATTGATTTAAATGAACTTTTGACAGAAACTTCTGAAATGGATTATCGCTATAAATTTTGTAATCATTAACCTTTGGTATACTTTTGGACTATTGGAAATAAACCTTTTAATCTGAACTTAAGCTTTGATATTAAACTTAATCTGATAAACTCTGATTTAAACCTTATTATCTTAATCTGAATTGTTGACATGACCCTTCTGCCATGAACCCGTAGATATGACTCTGTTTATTATATGACATCTGACCTTGACCACAGTCTGATATCCGAGCCAATCACTAGGCATGAGGGTTTCATGTCCATGTCATTGATGCACCGATGGCATGACTCTAGGGCAGGAGAGTGATGACCTGTCCCGTCCCTGATTTATTTTATCTGGTGTGTTAAGGAGTTTCTGGCCACAGGGGGCGCATGGATGCATCCTAGTTCTGACTCTGTTATCTGTTATCTGTTATCTGTTTATGTTATATGTTTGTTATTATATCTGGTGACTGATGGTGTGTGCGATACACGTCTTTCACATATATCTGGGAGCTGATCACTCCGATTTGATACATGAGGTCACCCCTCATATTATCTGTTACTTGAGAGGTATCCCCTCTGGATTATTATATGATTAATCTATTATGATATTATCTGTTATCTCTGGGCTCGTGATGGATTTCTGTATTTCCCTAAACCTGGTTTGTACATTATTCCTTTCTCATTCTTTTCTTTTACCCTTATTCCTTTCCTATTCTTTCACTTTAATTCAGTATCTGTATAATCTGTATTTCGGATTTGTTTCTGTATTGTTATCTGTTATTGTTTCTGTCATCTATATATCTGTTCACTGAGCTCTCGTAGCTCAGCCGCATTTCTTTTCCTGCGGCAGGTTTTAATAGGAAGCTGGGGATGAGTGAGAGTGTACCTCTGGACTTAGAAGGCTTGGTAGCTATTCTGGAATAGATTTGGATAGAAGACATTATGTTTATAATTAGTTTTGAAAGTTTTCTTTGTAACCTTGTAGATTCAGTATTTCAATTGTAATCCTTTGAGATTTTTGTATTACTGTAGATGTATGCTCTGTTTTGATCTGATATGAATCCATTATTGTGATATCTTTACCCTTGTCGGGTTGGGGTGTTACAATTTATGGTATCAGAGATCACAGGCTGCGACTCGTAATACATTTACCCTTGACCTGTGTAGTCTGGACCACTAAGTTTCCACTGTAGGCACTCGTAGGATAACCTTTGAGATTTTGCTTTAGGACTTCCCTATAGGAACTTAAATTCTGACCAGTGAGGAATGGGTAGACTATAAGTCTTTTGCTTAAGTATCTTGCTTCCGCACCATTCTGATTCGTGTCTTGCTTTTGGTTAAAATTACATTTGGAAATTTGGAGCTTATGCCTTGCACCACCTAAGAAGTAAAACCTAAATAAAGTCTGAAGCATTGGGAATTGCGTAGTAATCTGACATTATTTGATCCTTGCCTTCCGATTTCAACTCCGACCTCTGAACCTTCTGTTAATCATTCTGATGCCTCTTTGGGCAATCTGAGAATCCCCATGATGATGATACACTTGATACATTCTGTTATTTCTTTCTTGCTTCTGATAATTACCTATGAATCCTTTGATTCCGTCTTAACCATCTCTGTTCCCATGAGAAGTTTTGTAGCGTTTGACTACGAGTATATAAATGCATTCCCTCACATTTCCGAACGATAAGATTTATCTTTATCGATCCGTCTTTCTTTGACAGTAACCTTGATTTTATCCTTATAAGGATTGATTGATTTGATCATTTATTATTGACGACTATCCTCCTATGTCTCACCTTTGGCGTATGAAACAATTTTGGAACCTCTGACATGATTACCGATTGTTAAACTTTTGCTGCCACTACCTGATTTTGACCTTCATTTCTGATCTGTGGATAAACCGTCTGATATCTCTCCGACCATCCCGAAGACCATTTAACCTTAATGTGTTTGACACATCCTATAAATTCATGACCCATGCTGGATATAAATGTATCCTCTGATATTATTCTGTCCTGAATAATAAATCTTATTTGCTCCCTTGAATGATGAATCTTAATTGCAAATCAGTTTTCCTTTGGAAGGATTTGATGCAACTACCGTCTCTGTATGGAATTGTTAACTGAGCATATGATGCTGATATCCGATATCTTATAAGTCTCACTTCTGCAATTATACGATGTTCGTATTACCAATGATGTACACCTTACCTGTCACTTATGCTAAAAAGCTAAACCAAAAACTCCAACACCTTGAACTATTCGCGTACCTATCCCCACACTATACTGAACCATGTACTTGACTCTGACATATGAACTATCCGTCTGGGTTAATGACCATATTCGTTCTGCGGATCCGTTTACTGTTAATATACTTGATTTTGGAGATCTTTTGATTATTGATTGGCTGGCCCTTCGTAAAAGCTATCATAGGCTACCGCATCTGAAATATAACAATCTGCTCCACCCTATTTTGTTATAGTAACCTTGAACCGCTTAAATCTGTTAAGCTTATCACTGTTATGGAAATATTTACCCTGATCTCATTTGATTGTCAAATTCTCCTGACACCTATTTGTATCCACCCCTAGAAAGTTTTGTTGTACAAATTTTCTGGCATTTTCTGATGAAACTTCTGATTTTTCCTCCCGTTTGAGAAGTAGAATTGATTCTGAACCGATCTCAGTTAACGACCCATGATGCTATAGAAGTTGAAAGATTGAAGAAACTGATGAGATATGTTTTTGTCCACCTCAGTGTTCCCCTTGAATACCCCTATTAGTTTATGAAGAAGAAAGAGAAAATTTTGCGTCTGCATATCAACTATCGTAAACCTAACCGTAATCTCACTGTAATCACTTTTCATTTCCAAGTATAAATGATTAAATTATTCTATCCTTGTGAACTCCGTATCAGACAACCTCATTAATGTTCGAAGGACTGAAGAAGCAACCACAAGAACTCCTGAGAAGGGAGATGACTAACTGAGAGCAATTTCCGTAAAGTAATTCAGTTTATTCGTAAAGATGGGTGATGTGATTTAGATATGATGCGCGTGATGTGTCGTTGCGGTTTAGCAGTTTTAATGCCTACTCAAGTTTTAAATTTATATTTAGCCGACTTATCAATAACACACACACTTAACGAGCAGTGTACCCGGTCAGTATGGAGATAATGGTAAGTAGAGTGTCGATCACTAAGAGTGGAACGTATAATCTCGTTAATCTAATCAGTATTTTAATATCCTAACGCAAGGGGGTTTCAGCCTGAGAGACTGGCACGGTTTTGTTTGCAATTAAATAGTAAAATAAACCAATAGGCACGAATCAGCAAGTAGCACACACGTACACAGATAAATACTCGAGACAATAAGAGGGCTGTCCTTATAATTAAGTAGTTTGTCACTTGTTTTATTGATAGCTTTATATGAAGTGTATGTAGTTAATCCTTTCTCGTTGGTCCTATTCTTATCGGCGAGTAAACCCTTAATGATTACTTATGTCTAAAAGTTATTCCTAAGTGATCAATTTAGAAACAACCGTGGGAGCCACATTATGTCCCGCAGTCAAATGCCCGCAAGCCACTAATAAACACAGAGGTTATCAATGCACTAATAAGTAGTAACCAAAGACATCAACATATAAACTTTAATTAATGAGAAAGCAGTTTTAAGGGAGTGCAATCTTTCCGTTGCCACATTACACAAGCCACCAATCTTGATGAATTAAAGTTTGCTAACATAATAAAACAAAACTACTTAATGAATTAAATGCATGCAGCACCTTCTTACAGCTCTTGTATCTTTGATTTGGGTGTGTCTTGTGCTGCCTCCTTGACTGAATTCGTCCTTTGTTCCTTCTGTTTGGTCTTCGGTGTTAGGGTTTCGGACCTCTTTAATTCGTCTGGTCTACGGGGTATTTATAGTTTCTGTCTAAGGGAAGATGCGGCGTATCTAAGGAGTAGATGCGGCGCATGTACTTAACTTCGCGTGGGGTCCAAGATTATAATATTCAGGAATATTCGTACACCGCCAGAAGATGCGGCGTAACTCCATGATTAGATGCGGCGCATGTCCTCTTGTATCTTGGATCGTATCTGGTGATATCTTGATATAAATGCGGCGCATGTCCAAAGTGAGATGCGGCGCATCTGGAGCAGAATTGACTTGATCTTGTCCATGTCAGTAGACTTTCACTTTATGCACGTTTTGCTCCATAATTAGTCCAAAATCGCCAAGTTTCACCAAATGCTTGTTTTTACCTGAGAATTACAAAAGTAAACGATTAAGTATCAATCCTCATACATAATATAGTAAAACAAGTCAAATTAATAGGATAAATGATAGTAATAAAATGTACTTATTTGAGTTCATCAAATATCCCCCCACTTGAACTTTACTTGTCCCCAAGTAAACCTTAGAATTTCTCTTATGAAAATGCATCCTAAAAGATGTTAGGATTTATTTTTTTATATTTAAGCATGTATTCGTTTATTTCATAATCACACAACTAAACACTTAACGAATTAGAAGTAAAATAAAATAAGTCAATAAAAGCAAATCTAATCGTTTAACTGTCCAGTCGCGACGAATATTCTATCATAAGCTTGGCAAGTATACACATCTCCACCACTAAAGCTAAGGAATAACAAGTCTAAAGCGGTAAAAAGGGTTTTTAGGCTTAAGGGTTAATTATTCTCTTTTCACTATCGATCTCAAATTCCAGAAAAGGCGACAAAATCACAAATACATGATCGAATCCACGAACACGATACTTGCAATTGCTCAAATCCTTAACTCGAATAGGCTAAAGATAGGTCCAAACTTCACCAATAATAATATATCAAAAAGGGCGACAAAATCATAAATACATAGCCGAATCCACGACTACGATACTTAAGATTGCTCAAATCCCTAATCTCAATAAATCAAAGGTTTGGTTGGATAAAGAATAATAAAGGGTATGGATAACATTTGGGATAAAAATTGGTGTAAAAATAAAAAATAAACAAAACAAATAAATTAAAATCCTAAGTGTGGTTAATCACTATCCCAACCATCCCAAGAATAAGACTCATATCATCGGATAACTCACGCTTTAACACTTGAAACACACGCTTTAGGTAGACACGAATTATACTCAACAAGATCTTAATCAAAGAATAAACCTTAATTGGCATTCCCATAACTGCCAACTCCCATTCAATCCATAGATATAATACAACAAATAGTGGCCATATGAACCACTTACATAACTCTACATCGTTGGCTTAAAATAAACATCCAACTTTTTTTTCTTTCTTTTTTCTTTTCTCATTTTTTCGATTTTTTTTTTTTTTTTTTTTTTTTTTTTTTTTCAACATATAGATGTGTAAAATTTCACCACATCACTATAACTTTCTTTCCGGATAATTTTTTCATACTTTTCATACTTTCAGAAATAACGGTAATAGTGAAAGTAGTAAACACACGAAAAATAAACTCAAAGATATACAATATTTACTTTTACTCCAATTGCATTGTGCAATTTCCCGACCTAACCATAGATAATGAATTACGCACGCGAACACAGGTAATGTAAGGAAACACACTCTGCCTATAGCAATTAACCAACCACGGACTTTAATCTACAGGGTAGGCTAAGGTATAAGGGTGTAACGAAACATTTTAAACATAGGTGTAAGAAACGAAAGGAATGGCTCTGAGTGTTTTTCTAGGGGTATCTTACTCTAAAAATGAGAGTAACAAAAGGGTTTATACGGGGGTTAACTAACCAGTGTAGTTAGTCAATAACACATAACATATATAGGCTTTTTGGGTGTAATCCTAGAATTTTACCAATTTAGACAAGTCATTCCAATTATATAAATAATACTCATTATGGTGGTCTCGAATAGTATACAAGCCAAGTTCTAAAGTTTACAAGTCACTGGCACACTCATAGATTTGTGAATTTTGGAAAATCACAATTTTTGAAAATAACGTCATGTGTGCAGCTATGCAACTTAGATCTTAAACAAAAACATGCTAAAAAATTTTAAGTTTGATATATTAAGCACATTTTAAGCATAATTTTTGAAAAAGTTTAGGACAAGTAAGTGTTAAGTGTTCTAATTCTCCAATCCCCCCACTTAAGTTAAACAACGTCCTCGTTGTTTGTATAAAAGGTTAAAAACTGGAAAATTAAAAGAATTAGAACAGAAAAACTCCCCTGAGATTTGCTCGGTATGATCCTCCATTAGTGTAAGAGCAAAAATCATCTTCCATGTGGATTAGAACGTTAAAGCTTCATACTTGATGTATCCACAGGAAATTCAGGAAACTATAATACCACCAATACTTTAAAACACACCTAAGATAAGAAAGGTTCAAGCTTGCATAATACATTAGTAGTTAGGAAAAATAAAATTTAAAAATTAAAACTGAAAATCATCAGGTCAGTCGATGCGCCGTATCTTATTGAAGAAGATACGCCGTATCGAGCCTGGAATTAATACGGATCAGAATAAAGATGCGTCGCATCCTTAACCAGGGATGCGCCGCATTAAAATAAACTGATAAATAGTTTTAAAGTCGAAAATAAAAATGCAGAAAAATAAAATAAGATATGACCATTGCAGGAGATGCGTCGCATCTCAGAATTGAGATGCGCCGTATCCTCAGCGGGTCTGACTGACTCGACACAGAAAACAGAATAATAAATCCGGGTTGTCTCCCGGTAAGCACTTGTTTTTATTCCAGAGTCTTCAAGTTAGACTCACGTTCAGCTCATCACTTGGTCCTTGTCACGGTCCATCCTTCTTCCTTCATCCGAAAGATTTTCCCGTATATCCCTGCGACGTTTTCTTCCGTTCGACTTAATCTAGTATAACTCTTTGTTTTCACCGCAGTATATTCTTCATCAGGACCCAAAGAATATTTGATGATTTTAAATTTTTCAGAAATAATCATGGGTGGTTCATTGTAAGGAATCCCAAGTAGTTGACACTTTCTTTTGGTGAACTCTTCCTCGTCTTTATCAACAAACTTAAAATAAGGATCCTTAATCAAATAATCATCTAGTTCTTCAATCAACGACTCATCATTATTATCATCTTGAATCGCCTCCCATTCTCTTTCCAAATCATATTGTAACCGTCGACTAAGCTTCGTGAAATCATCAAACTGTTTATGCACCCATTCCCAGAAATTTGTATCCTAACACAATTCCCTCTCTAACCATAAAATGACATTTTTCCCAATTAAGAACAAGGTTAGTTTCTTCACACCTAGCAAGCATTTTATCAAGTTTAAAGAGACAATCATTAAATGAGTTACCGAACACCGAAAAGTCGTCCATGAAGACTTCCATAAAGTCTTCTACCATATCATGGAAGATAGCCGTCATACAACGTTGGAAAGTAGCAGGGGCGTTGCATAGTCCGAACGGCATTCTCCTATAGGCGAAGGTTCCATAAGGGCAGGTGAAAGTCGTCTTCTCTTGATCCTCGGGGGCAATGGGTATTTGGAAGAAACCTGAAAAACCATCCAAAAAACAATAATAATTATATCCCGATAGTCTTTCTAACATTTGGTCAATAAATGGAAGAGGGAAGTGATCTTTTCTCGTAGCGTCGTTGAGTTTGCGGTAGTCGATGCAAACTCTCCATCCGGTAACAGTTCTTGAAGGGATTAGCTCATTGTCGTCATTGAGTACTACCGTCATTCCTCCTTTCTTCGGTACAACGTGAATAGGACTGACCCATGAGCTGTCGGAAATTGGGTAGATAAGTCCGGAGTCAAGTAGCTTTACGATTTCATTTTTCACCACATCTTGGACTTTTGGATTCAAACGCCTTTGAGGTTGGATAGTTGGTTTGAATTCATCTTCCATAAGGATTTTATGTGTACAATATGACGGGCTAATTCCCTTAATATAAGACATACTCCACGCTAATGCTCCTCTTCGTTTAAATAGTACCTGCAAAAGAGACTCTTTTTCTTTTGGCGTTAGGTCAGATGCAATAATAACGGGTGAATTAGTATTTCCGTTTAAATAAGCATATTCTAAAGTAGAAGGAAGATCCTTAAGCACAGGTTTAACATTATCAATTTCAGTAGCACTAGCGGAATAAACCTGTTCTCTAATTATATCGCTGCTGTCATCAGATAGATGCGCCGCATCGAGGTTTTCGATGCGCCGTATCGCGTTACATACAGCAGAATCAGCAGCAAAATTATAATCAATAGTATTCTCATCAACTTGATCTTCTATAGCAATTGCGTTTTCTAAATTTTTAAGCAGAAAAGAATCAAGCAAATTATTTTTTAACAATCTCTGAGTAAATTGATTAATCGTGTCATCAGAAACATCGATGTTATAGCATTCATCATCATCGGAATTATCTTTACTCATAGATTGTTCCATGTTAAACTCAACCTCATCTTCTCCTATGGTAAGAGTTATTTTTTTATTAAAAACATCAATCATGGCCCTAGCAGTGGCTAAAAATGGTCGTCCTAATATTATAGGAGTTCTAGAATTTTCAGGCATGTCAAGGATAACGAAGTCGATAGGTAATTCAAATTTATCAACTTTTATTAATATATTTTCCGCTATTCCTAATGGGTATTGTATGGACCTATCAGCTAGTTCTAAGCACATCCTAGTAGGTTTTGGTTCACCAAGACCTAATTTATCATACATAGAAGAGGGCATAAGACTTATACTAGCTCCTAGGTCGGCTAAGGCATTTTCAATATGCAAATTTTTAATTTGACAAGGAATAGTGAAACTCCCTGGATCTTTTTCTTTAGACGGGAGTTTGTTGAGCAATGCCGCTGAGCTTCTTTTCCCCATTGTTATGGTGCAAGCCTCTTCGAGTTTAGACTTGTTTGTAAGCAAGCTTTTCAGATATTTAGCATATTTCGGCATTTGCACTAGGGCTTCCATAAATGGTATGCTTAGCTGCAGCTGCTTGAGATTCTCCAGGAATTTCTTTTGATAGGCATCTTCTTTCTCTTTCCTGACCCTATGTGGGAAAGGTAGTGTTGATCGTTTAGGTTCAACAGAAGGTTCTTTTCTAATTACAGGTTCTGGATTAGTCTCATTTGGTTGCTCTTGCTCAGGTGGTAAAGATTCAGGGGAAATTTTGTTTATACTGTCATCCTCGGGTGTTTCTCCGATTTGAAAGGTTGACTTTCCGCCTCTAGTTGTAATTCCTTTCAGATCGTGCCTTACCAAAAGAACCTTGTTAAGTACTGTTGACAATTGGTGCACTTCAATTGCCAAACCATTGATCAAATTGTTTTGTTCCTTTAGTAATAGCTCATGACTGCCTTTGAATTCGGTGATAAAGTTCCTTGCTTCATGATATTCTTGTTCATTGGCTTGAGCGATTAGTAGTGCAAACTCTTCCATAGTAAGGTTTCTTTGGGGTCTTTCGAACCAGTTTGGGAAAATATCGAACATTGATCCTGAAAATTAAGAACAAGAAGATTTCAAAGTAAAAGCTTCCAAGTATAAGGGTAAGTCAGAATATTTTCCGTTCGGAAATTAGAAAAGAATAAGAGTTGCTGATATCTGCAGACGATGCGCCGTATCCAAAAAGTTGGATACGCCGTATCTTATAATCGTTAAAATTAAATCAGACTTTATTCAGAAAATAGATACGCCGCTTAGAATTTATGAATGCGCCGTATCGAATTAATTAATCAAAAATCGGCTTATCTAATTAAAATTAAATGCGTCGTATTAACGAAAGTTAATGCGCCGTAATTTCGTTACGTTTAAAAATACAAGATTTTTGATTCAGTAAGATGCGCCGTATCGACAGAGATCGATACGTCGTATCTGTTTAATAATTCGCAAACTGTTTTTAATTAAAATAATAGATACGCCGTATCTGCGAAAGCAGATGCGTCGTATGGCGTTAACGTTTAGAAAATTTTTATCAAAAACAGATACGCCGTATCTACAAAAGCAGATGCGTCGTATTACTTTATCGCTTAGAAAAATTTTCTTGTTAAAAACAGATACGCCGTATCTTGGGGAAAAGATGCGTCGTATCGAATTAATTAAACGCGTCGTATTTTAAAAAAAATTAAACGCAATACGCCGTATCTGAGAAATCAGATGCGCCGTATCGTTTGATTTAGCACAGTACAACGATAGCAGAACACACAAAAATACGAAAAACAAAAAATTAAACACACAAACAAAAATAAACACACAAACAAAAAATAAAAGCAAACAAATAACACACAAAACAACAAATATGCAAAATAATACAATGATGCAATTAATCTAATAAAAAAGAAAAACCTAATTAAAATACTAATCAAATTAACAGAAAATAACAATTCACTCCCCGGCAGCGGCGCCAAAAAACTTGATGCGCGTGATGTGTCGTTGCGGTTTAGCAGTTTTAATGCCTACTCAAGTTTTAAATTTATATTTAGCCGACTTATCAATAACACACACACTTAACGAGCAGTGTACCCGGTCAGTATGAAGATAATGGTAAGTAGAGTGTCGATCACTAAGAGTGGAACGTATAATCTCGTTAATCTAATCAGTATTTTAATATCCTAACGCAAGGGGGTTTCAGCCTGAGAGACTGGCACGGTTTTGTTTGCAATTAAATAGTAAAATAAACCAATAGGCACGAATCAGCAAGTAGCACACACGTACACAGATAAATACTCGAGACAATAAGAGGGCTGTCCTTATAATTAAGTAGTTTGTCACTTGTTTTATTGATAGCTTTATATGAAGTGTATGTAGTTAATCCTTTCTCGTTGGTCCTATTCTTATCGGCGAGTAAACCCTTAATGATTACTTATGTCTAAAAGTTATTCCTAAGTGATCAATTTAGAAACAACCGTGGGAGCCACATTATGTCCCGCAGTCAAATGCCCGCAAGCCACTAATAAACACAGAGGTTATCAATGCACTAATAAGTAGTAACCAAAGACATCAACATATAAACTTTAATTAATGAGAAAGCAGTTTTAAGGGAGTGCAATCTTTCCGTTGCCACATTACACAAGCCACCAATCTTGATGAATTAAAGTTTGCTAACACAATAAAACAAAACTACTTAATGAATTAAATGCATGCAGCACCTTCTTACAGCTCTTGTATCTTTGATTTGGGTGTGTCTTGTGCTGCCTCCTTGATTGAATTCGTCCTTTGTTCCTTCTGTTTGGTCTTCGGTGTTAGGGTTTCGGACCTCTTTAATTCGTCTGGTCTACGGGGTATTTATAGTTTCTGTCTGAGGGAAGATGCGGCGTATCTAAGGAGTAGATGCGGCGCATGTACTTAACTTCGCGTGGGGTCCAAGATTATAATATTCAGGAATATTCGTACACCGCCAGAAGATGCGGCGTAACTCCATGATTAGATGCGGCGCATGTCCTCTTGTATCTTGGATCGTATCTGGTGATATCTTGATATAAATGCGGCGCATGTCCAGAGTGAGATGCGGCGCATCTGGAGCAGAATTGACTTGATCTTGTCCATGTCAGTAGACTTTCACTTTATGCACGTTTTGCTCCATAATTAGTCCAAAATCGCCAAGTTTCACCAAATGCTTGTTTTTACCTGAGAATTACAAAAGTAAACGATTAAGTATCAATCCTCATACATAATATAGTAAAACAAGTCAAATTAATAGGATAAATGATAGTAATAAAATGTACTTATTTGAGTTCATCAATTAGATATGAAGTTTCCCTGAAGTGATTCATGAAAACTGTTTTCGTACTCATTGTGACCATTATGAGTCTTAAATAATGCCAATAGTATTGGCTAATAAGAAACATGTTTTCACGAGTATCTGGACAATTGTCATAGTATGACAACATGTTCGTGCTCTGAGGCGAACGAGGAAGCATGTAGACCATCTTCGTATTAAATGGAATGACCTTTGTTCTGGAAGAAAAGATGTGATTTGGCACTTAGAGATTGTAGCAGACACCACCACCAAGCATCCGATGACGACAGCAATCTGAGTTGGCGAATTCCGAACTGTGCTAGTAGACCTGTCCAAGACTCGCAGTCTTGCTTCTCTATTCATTTTAGTTGTACTAAGATGAATTGAGAGTAGAAGCAGACTTGAGAATAGAACTGAGATCATGACCTTGAATAGAAGAAAATTCTGCATCGAATAAATTCTGTGACGGATGAAGCTATGGATGATGTGATTCACTTCTGCTTGACCCATCTAAATTTCTGTTACCTGATGATAAATCCTTTGAATGAATTAGGTTCCTTATCAGTAATTCCGCTCTGTGTTCATTCTGCGTATGTCGGAGGATGGTTTTGTTATCTGAAATTTGACGAATGATGGATGATCTGATGTACCAAATTCTGATAGACATTCTGGGACTTCCGTTAACTTTTTCGAGTAATTCGTTCTCTTCTTAGTTAGGGTATTTGATTTTGATGACCTCTGAGACCGTAGGAAGACTAGGTGGATTAAGATAAGTTTGTTCTGTTCACGGCTTGAGATAAAGTATGACCATTATGAGGGCATATTTATATGATGCCAGTATTATGACGTCTGGCCAACGTGATAATACTTACATCATATAACGTGCACTTGTTGTGGGCATAGGATATTTCGAGAAGTGCCTTAGAAGCTTTAGAAATTCTGATAACTGTTTGAGATCGTCTGCGTTAGTGAGACTTTAAGTTCATTCTACCTATACGCGTAATCTGCTTACACCGTTATGCGAATTGATACATCTGGATTCTCGTCACGCATTCTGCTGACCTCTGAACTTCTGATAATAATCTTCAGTTTTGTTATAAAACTCTTCCAATTGATGTTATCGATAATCTATTTCTGTACGCTCTAATCTGATCTGTCAATTCTATTTCTGTGGACGGCATATCCGTCAAAACCCTGTGTAACTCTTACGTCTCTTCCGAGGGAATCTGATTATCATCTGTTAGGTCTGATATGTCTTTGTTTAGTTTCCGTTCCCGTTTCCTTCTGCTTTCTGCAAATTTCGAGGACAAAATTTTTTTGTTAGTGGGGAAGAAGTTGTAATACCTGAAATTCAGATAACGCGTAAAATTACCAAATTACCCCTGATAATATAAAACCTTATTAAACAACTTATAAAATTCCGAAATAATTCCAAAACATCTGAAATCGAACTATATCTGAAACAAAATAATTTCTGAGACAATGTTACATCATTTTACATGTTCAAAAATTATCATACACATTTAATTATTAAAATTCCGAAAATTACAATTTAACTAAACATAATGTTTTATTTCTTTTAATTAAACAACATGTAAAATAAAATAAGGAAATGTTGAACAAAATCAAATCAAATATTTTCTTGATACTAATCCCGAAAATTCTGAGTTTTTGCCCCCAATGTCGGTTTCCACAAGGTTAAACAAATATCTTTTATTTTCTCTCATAAAACAAAACCGCATAAATCAACAACAACCCTAGCGATCTAAATAATTCGACCATGGCTCCTACACGATTTCTGGACTTGAGCAAGTAATTTTCTGGTGTTCTTGGAGGTGCAAGGAAGCTAGGAAAATTAGGGTTGCTGCGTTTTCTCCTTGGTTCGTTCTTGTTCTTTGTTTCTTGTCGAATTGCTCTAAAACAAGGTAATAATCCATACGACTTAACCAAACGTTTTAAAATTAATATGACAATTTTCCTGTGATCTTTAGATGTTATATGACTCATATAAAATATGTAAATCGATCCATGCATGCTAAATTATGCGAATGAAAATATAATGGTCATAAAACACGTAAATCACAAAATTATGAAATCCGAATTACTGGACATGATAGCTATTTTATTTAGACCTCATATGATGTTATAGACCTGGGAAAAATGATAGATCGAATTATAATAGCCTAAATCAAGTCGTGTTAATTTTAATGCCTAAAACATACGTAAATATGTAATATATGTTGAATGATTTTTCTGGGCATGTTCATTATTTTTCGTGGGTTCCTTATGAGTCATATGATCTGGGAAAAATATGAGTTTGATTTTTGGAGGCCTAAAATTAATGTGGTGAATTATTGTATAAACCGGATTTTGTGAAAACAAAGAAATAAAATAAAATGGAAATCGTGGCTTCTAGGGTTAGGGTTCTTGGATGAATATCTGATCATTTAATGTGTTTTAAGGATGATTTAATGATGGTTCAATGATTGGTGAAAAGTAGGGTTTGAAATTATTTGTAAAAAGTCTTACCGATTTGAAATAAAAGTGTAAGGACCTGTTTTGCCAACTTTGAAACTTCTGGGATATTTTTGTAAGATCATATACATCTGTAAGAATGTGGGAAAAATATAACTTTGGGGTCCTAAGTGTAAATATTGCATATAATGAATTATTGGCAAATTAGGGTTTTGATTTGGAATTAATTAAAAAGGAAGGGACCAAAAGTGTAAATCTGAAATTCTAAAGTTGTTTTGAGTTAATACTGATATAAAAAGGTTGTTGTGTAATTTTGAGGATTTTTGGGCTAATTATGTAATTGTTATGAATTATGACTTAATATATATATGTTTTGTAAACTTAAAGGGTTAAATATGTAAATTCTGAATTCTGAGGGGTCAAATATGTAAAGTACTAACTTCTGATGGTATATTCTGTAAATTTGAAATATAATGTGCTTGGTTGGTAATTATGGATATTGTAGGGTTTAATTTGTAAAATATGTAATTATAAGGTTGGTTTTGTAAATTATGTAACTAAAGGGGTGTAATCTGTAAATTGTGAAACTTAAGGGAATAAAATGTAATTCTGAATAAAATGAGTATATAATTCTGTAACTTAAAGTATTTTCACAAATGACCTTGGAAATTAATGAAGTTACATTTAAAACCCTAAACTCTGTATAATTGTCATTTAAAACCCTAAACTTCTGTAACTTGATAAAATGTACTGTATTCCATAATAATCTCTGAATAAAGGTTCAACCTAATCTGAAATGACAATATATGGTAATTCTGGAAAACCTGCTAATTATGAAAACTTACTAAATCTGGAAAGTTACTAAAAATAGAAAGTACATAAAATGATGAGATAAACTAAAAGGAATAATCTGAATAAGAAAATTTAGTAATTCTGTCTTCCTCTTCCTTAGGTGTGAAGAAGGAGAAGTCCTGATCATTTGTTTTGTGTTTGTTTGATTTTCTGCTGTGCTAATAAGGTACAGATATTCTGCCCTATTTCAGTAAGGGTGTTTCTTTCCCTTTTCTCTCAGAATTTCATTTTCCTTATTAGGATTCCCTATACCATTGCTATGTTCCCTTCTGTTGTGGATCTTTGTTGTGATCTGTTTGTCTTAAACCTTTTGTTTGAACCTCTGCTATGATTCTTGTATTCTGAACCTTTTTCCTGAACTCTGATTGATCTCTTGTTCTGAACCCTGAAATTGTGAGTCTTAATTGAATCTGATCTGTGAACCTTGTTCTGAACCTTAACCTGATATATCTGTTGTAAATTCTGATTTGATTTTGGTATAAACCTTAACCTGTTAAATCCTTATCTGAACCTAATTGATTTTGAACCTTTATTAAAAGCTATTTTAAAAAGAAGCTATACCACTTGAAATGGAAGTTACTAAAGGTTTTGGAAGACCATTTTTATGAAAACTATTTTGAAAGATCATTTCAATGAAAACCATTATTAAAGGATTGATTTAAATGAACTTTTGACAGAAACTTCTGAAATGGATTATCGCTATAAATTTTGTAATCATTAACCTTTGGTATACTTTTGTACTATTGGAAATAAACCTTTTAATCTGAACTTAAGCTTTGATATTAAACTTAATCTGATAAACTCTGATTTAAACCTTATTATCTTTTAATCTGAATTGTTGACATGACCCTTCTGCCATGAACCCGTAGATATGACTCTGTTTATTATATGACATCTGACCTTGACCACAGTCTGATATCCGAGCCAATCACTAGGCATGAGGGTTTCATGTCCATGTCATTGATGCACCGATGGCATGACTCTAGGGCAGGAGAGTGATGACCTGTCCCGTCCCTGATTTATTTTATCTGGTGTGTTAAGGAGTTTCTGGCCACAGGGGGCGCATGGATGCATCCTAGTTCTGACTCTGTTATCTGTTATCTGTTTATGTTATATGTTTGTTATTATATCTGGTGACTGATGGTGTGTGCGATACACGTCTTTCACATATATCTGGGAGCTGATCACTCCGATTTGATACATGAGGTCACCCCTCATATTATCTGTTACTTGAGAGGTATCCCCTCTGGATTATTATATGATTAATCTATTATGATATTATCTGTTATCTCTGGGCTCGTGATGGATTTCTGTATTTCCCTAAACCTGGTTTGTACATTATTCCTTTCTCATTCTTTTCTTTTACCCTTATTCCTTTCCTATTCTTTCACTTTAATTCAGTATCTGTATAATCTGTATTTCGGATTTGTTTCTGTATTGTTATCTGTTATTGTTTCTGTCATCTATATATCTGTTCACTGAGCTCTCGTAGCTCAGCCGCATTTCTTTTCCTGCGGCAGGTTTTAATAGGAAGCTGGGGATGAGTGAGAGTGTACCTCTGGACTTAGAAGGCTTGGTAGCTATTCTGGAATAGATTTGGATAGAAGACATTATGTTTATAATTAGTTTTGAAAGTTTTCTTTGTAACCTTGTAGATTCAGTATTTCAATTGTAATCCTTTGAGATTTTTGTATTACTGTAGATGTATGCTCTGTTTTGATCTGATATGAATCCATTATTGTGATATCTTTACCCTTGTCGGGTTGGGGTGTTACACAATGCTCATGTAAATGAACAAATCAAATAATGTTAAGTATATGTTTTGGGAAAAATGAAAGTAAACAGCTTAACATATGTTTTTTTTTTTTTGGAAGTAGGATACTTGCATCTTAACTTTATGAACCTTAGTATTTTCATTTTTTGGCAGTAGGATACTTGCATCTTACAATTTATCGAAAATTAAGCATACTTGATTGTTATTATTTATCACCATTACAGACAACCAGTGTTCAAAATCAGATTCCATCCTAACCTGATAAATATTTTAGTTTAGCGATTCAACATACATCAAACACAGCCACCAACGGAACAGGACCGTTAAACAACTGACCTTCAAAAGCCGGATCGACTGTTGTTCCAACCATCTGGAATCTGATCATTTTGTTCATTGGAAACTTGAAATCTTCGGCCAAGGTACTCCAATTTGTCCTAAAGTTCATGTGATCGTTTCTCCATGGCCTATCAGCATGACGTTCAAGTTTCATGGTTACACGGCGTTCACTTTCCATCCTCCTTAGAAGCGCATGACCAAATTGTTGCAGATTGTTGTCAGAAACAAAATTGCTTGGTATGGTCTGAAAGCAATTACAACAACTTGATAACTTCAACTCTTTTACTATTAAATATTTATTAAAAATTACGAAAATACATAATGTATATAAAGAGACAACCCTTAACATTCTTCCGGAATCGATCACAAACGGGAAAAGCCTTCGGTAGAAAGTATTCTCTTCAGACAAATGCACTGCATGTTGGAACCAATTACAGCCGTGGACCAACCTTGCATCTAACGAATACCATCCACAAAGTAAACATTACATATTCGCAAACAAATACAACTGATTCACCTCAAATAAACATGTAACATTGAATATATTTTTTAAAAGAACGTATTACTACCTGACTCATTTGCATCATGCCCTTGAACAAATGCAAGACGTGTGGGGTAATGATGTTCATGTATAACCTGAAAACCATCATTATCAAACCTCATCAACGTCAACCGCATACCAGTCTTTTTGGTCAATACAACTCGCTCACCAACCATTAGATTTGCTCGCTGAACAACCGTATTCCAGTGAACATTAAACTGGAAACCCACACTATCCAAAGTCCCAGGAATAACACTCTGCTTTGCACCCACGTTTATCTCAGAACCGGAAAATTCAATCAAAAAATCATCACGTTCAATGCCTTGAAGGAACTCCACAGGAAACCACTAATAAAACAAAATTTAAAAATATTGAAACAAGGTTTATAAATTCCATGAATTTTACATATATACAATTATATCATAACTTTACCGGTGATGAACTTTGATCGGCCCCAACTTCAGCAATGCACCTAACCAGTCTGTTTCGTGTGTGAATTATCCCATAACCACCGATTTCCAATCCATCTGCATCATATGCTGTAACAAAAAAGGTGTCTGCAGCCTCCTTTATGAAATGCAAAGTCCTAATATTCAAATAGCCGCTCAGCTCTATAAAATTATCCCACCCTGCACCAGATATGCTCCATTCTTCGGTACCTCTTCTCCGGCAAATAAAAACTTTCTTTTTAACCCGATTATTATTAATCAGGTACACATAGTCATTATTGTTGTAGTAGTTAATATGATAGTAATCAGGCAGTACCTATGGTTTTACAAAAACCAAAACAAACACATTCATCAGGCAGTACCTACGGTTTTACAAAAACAAAATAACACTTATAAGAACATTATTATGGGAATATAATTCCATAAATACCTACCAATGTTCCCATATTTTCCACATGATTATAATCCGTGATGAATTGTGTGGTCATTGTTCTGCGACCATTAAAAAAACACAAAACATTTAGCAAAGAATAAAACTCGAACAAATCTTTCAAATACATACTCAGATACAGTTGTAATAACAAACACCAGTACAACATGCTTAAAATAACGACCAAACAAAACATCTGCATCTCGCAAACATCACTTAAAGTCAAACTGTTTGTACATGCCCTAACAACAGCCACAATGAATACAAATAAACTACCCCAACTAATCAACAAACAATCACAGACCAAACAAAAAAAAAATCATTTTCATTTAAAGTCAAACTGTTTGTAAATGCCCACATATATGTTTCCAAACATCAAGAGAGAAACACACCACGGATGATTAAATATACACAATGTTTAACAACCATAAACATTCAGTTTGAACTACTTTCCCAAAAGCTACGACCCATAAACATTACATACTCTAAAACAAACTTAAACTAAGATTTACATAACCCAAGTGACTTTCCCACAAAATATACCAAACCGAAAGTCAAACCAAAAGACCATATCTTCGAAGCTACAGACATATACTACATCAAATTTCCATTAACACCAGCTTCTCCAAGAAAGAGAATAAATCACGGAGTCGGGCATGTCTTTTCGCGACACCTAAGAGCAACCCAGCAACTTCAGCCAAATCTTGCGTCTGCATCTTCATCATGTCATTGATGGAATGCAAAGATGAGTCTGAGCCATAAAGGAGCTGAAGTTCATTTATCATTTGATCCCTATCATCAACTCGCGCACTAATCTGTGAAGCCTTAGACATCAAATCTTCCTCATCCTTAAAAGTAACATCAATTTCACACCTATAATGGACAATCATCATGTCCTTAACAAGTCTTGAATTAGAAATTTTTGCTAACTGATCCAGAATAACCAGACGAGTTTCCATTCCTAAGCTTAACACCCGTGTTACTATGACCTGAAAGCCCTAACAAATAAACCTTTATTATCTTCTTACCATTCTAAACTATTTTTTCCTAACTGATCAATAAGAAACAGTATAACAAACAGGTTTCATCAACATCTACCCAAATGATTACTCAAGTTAATTACGGAGTATAAGTTGATAAATATCTACCCAAATGATTACTCAAGTTAATTCTAAACTATTTACCAGCTGTATCTTCTAACATTAAGTTGATAAACAATAATACATAAAATGAACAGGATATTAACAATCATACGATTCAGGGTTTCGTCTTTTCAATAAGAAAAACGGTTACAAGAGGTTAAGAAAACATGAACATAAATATTAGATCAAGATTCAATACCTAACCTTTTGTTGATCCGGCCACAGATATTTTGATCGGTAAACACTTGGTGTTTTCGAGAATGTAATGATTCGGTGTGAAGAAACGCTATGAGTAAGATGAAAAGACAATGTAGCAAGTCTATGGGAATAGCCTATTAATGAGTAGTATGCTACACAACTTGCATGTTCCTCAAATATGTTTCTCTTAATAATTCACAAACGAAAGGTCATGCAAAAAAAAAAAAAAATTAAATAAATAAAAAATCAACAGGATTATTTACATCAAAATATATTTGGTCTATTAAATTTAACAATAATTGTTAATCACTTGAAAGTGAAAAGACCATGTTTAGGCTAACTTAACCTTTGAATAGTAATCAATGCCATTCATGTTTAGAAATATACAACAAGTTTAGAAATATACAACAAATCATGTTTAGAGATTATTAAAATGTAAAATGCATTTTCGTACAAAATTATTAAGATGTACAATATAGTTGTCCATATTCTATTGTGCTTCTATATAAGTAGTTATATTTTATTGTCTTCTATGTAACGAAATAAAAGCTTAATTTAAAATTGATCAAAACTATCCATATTCTATTGTGTTTATATATAAGTATTTATATTTTATTGTGTTCCATGTAATGAACTTAAAGCATAATTTAAAATTGATCAAAACAAATCAATCTAAAATTAAAAGTCATGCCCGCCCATTGGGCGGGCTTTGAAGTCTAGTATATATATATATATATATATATATATATATATATATATATAAATGTACGAGTAAATGTATATGTATAACACTTGCACATCTAAGCCGCGAATACTAGCACGGATGTTCCGTTACATATTCCCACTATGCACTTTCACCATGAGCCATCGCCAAGAGTCACAATAACAAATCATTTCGAAATATATTTTACCACACAGCAAGCAAGAAATACACGAGCACTGGTCAAACGTAAAACTTTTCAAATATAATAAAGACACATGAGACACGAATATTTTGCTGAGACTTACCGTACTGATTTAGGGTGCTGAACGGCGCGGTTGCATTATTTTGATTGATTAGCTGATTTGCCGTATTTTAAAGGTGAGTTTATAGCCATATATTTTTATATAATTTGTTTTTAAAGCTTGGGGTGAGAAACATGCAAAACTGTTTTCGTGGACCAGAAATGAATTTGCTTTTAAGATCACACTAGTATGCAGAATCCTAAGTTTGTTGAATCCCATTTTGTGCCCACTATCATCTGCCGTTAATTCCTGTTTAGGAAGCCGTTTGTTATAAATAGATCTATTGGGAGTGACGTCCCCGTTCGATTGACTCGGCATAGCCAAGGCGAACGTATACCAAGTCAGGTTTTTGGCCGAGTGTCTGGGGATTAACACTCGCGGGCACCCTTATTTATTTTGCTAACGCTAGTCGTGCTGCATTGTCATAGCATCGGTAGGATGAGGCTTAGTGTTTGCATAACGGATAGTTTGTATCTGCAGAATTGTTTTTGTGACAGTGCTATTGGTCCATATGTGTTATTTATTTAAACCTATGAACTCACCAGCGTTAGCTGACTTTTAGCATGTTTTTCTCAGGAAACTGAGGTGCGTTTAGCCGGGTGCAGAGCATGGCGTCGGTCACAATAAATGATGGAAATGTTTTTAATGTGTTTACTCTGACAATTGGACCTTTTTAATTTAAATGGGCTTCGTTTTCATCTAAAATGGAATTTATGTATCGCTACATGACTTGATTTATGTAATATATTTTAAAACGGATTTTTAATCCGTTCCCTATATCTTATGTTGTGATTATTAATCCAGTAGCACCCAAAGAGTATGCTTCCGCAATATTATGATTTTGGGGGTGTTACAGGGACACACTTACTATCACAAATATTATATTATATGTACCATCAAATGATCTTCTAACCAGATTTGTGATGAACTCAAATAAGTACATTTTATTATCATCATTTATCCTATTTATTTGACTTGTTTTATTATATTATCTATGAGAATCGATACGTTAATGTTTACTTTAGTAATTCTCAGGTAAAAACAAGCATTATGTGAAACTTGGCGATTTTGGACTAATTATGGAGCAAAACAAGCAAGATGTCAAAAGCCTAATGAAATCCAGAAGATCAAGCTCGTTCTACTCCAGATACGCCGCAACATACTTCTAACATACGGCGTATCACTATCAAGATTTCACAAGTTACGATCCAAGTACATGCGCCGTATACAAAGTCAAGATACGCCGCATCTTAAGACGGTGTACGAATATTCCAGAATATATTAATCTTGGACCCCACGCGAAGTTAAGTCAATGCGCCGCATCTATTCATTCTGTGCGCCGCATCGACCCCTCAGACAGAAACTATAAATACTCCAAGGCCAGACGATGATGCGTGGGTTTTGCAACCTTACAACAGGTTTTACCTCTCGAGGGATCTCAAGAGGCTTACAACCCCACCAGGCAGTGTACCTGACCGATGTAGTATAGTGTAGTGGTAAGTACGGGGGATTGATCGTTCTCCACAGGGAATAGTGTTCGTTAGGTGTGAAAAACTACTCTAATTAGGTCTAAAGGTGAGGGATGATTCTTTTTTATGTTTTTATATTTTTATGAAAGCAAGTAAAATCTCGGGTTTGAAGGAATGGGCGGAATTAGTTGCTAGTCAACTAACCCAAATTACTACAAATGCAATAAAATAAAATAACAAAATGAAAATGTGGTGAGAAACTTATGTGTAGAGAAATGTGTTTACTTAGATTTCCTTACTCCCTAACTATCTTTTACCGGTTAATTAGTGTGTATTAGTTGCGTGGATGACGGGTGTATTCCTTAATACCATTCGTGGGGTGGCGTACTTACTTCCCCAACTCTACAAGCTCCTACTTCACTCCTATGTCGAGCCGGCTAGGAAGCTCCTAACATGGGATCACTAGAATTCGCTTGTGCATTAAATACAACCATAAAAACCTTTAGTACGCGTTTGGTTCATGTTTCTTAAGACGTTCAAGCAAGTTACCGAATAGGAAGTTAGCCAGTTTTCTTAAGCCTAACATAGATAAACAATCATCCAATACAACTAATAACACACTAATAACCAATAATCAATAGCTAGTTTTCATTAGATCTAAGCAAACACAAGATAATTTAGCCTAACATGTTAAACAAAAGACAAGAATAAGATAGAATCAAACAACACATAGACATATTGAATGATTAATTGATAACTTATCTTTCAATGAAACATGGAAGATCTCAAGGCAAAAAGCCCTGAAAAAGTAGCTAAAATCGTCTTAGGGTTTTATCCCAAAATTCCACACACTAAGCCCTCTCTAATGACAAAAAATTAGAAAACTATATATAGATTTTTGGATCTGACGGCGTCACCTTATGGAGTGTGACGCCGTCACCTCGCCGCTTTTAGGGTTCCCGGATGACCATCTTGACGCCGTCCCTCTTTAGCTCTTCAAAAATCCATTCTGGCTTATCAAAGCTTGACGCCGTCGAACCATGAACGTGACGCCGTCCCCTTATGAATTAAGCCGTGACGCCCTTGATCAACTTAAAGCGTGACGCCGTCAGAATTCCATGCCATTTTCACTGGCCCGTCATGAGTAAATTTCACGTCCAACTTTTCTTGCCAAGGCATGACGCCGTCCAGAGTAAAGTCTGACGCCGTCAAGAGTAACTTTTAGCCAATTTTTGAGACTTTGCCGTTTTCTTCACTTTAATGCTCCAAAAACGTCCAAAATGCCTCCTTTTCCAGATTTCTCCTCAAAAGTACCTAAAATGACAAAAGGAACGATTTAGGGCAATATTTGATCAAATAAATACGATTTAAGGCTTAAATGACCCCTTAAAAGCGGTACACTTTTCGCTTCATCAAATACCCTTACACTTGAGATTTGCTTGTCCTCAAGCAAATGCGCTTTTATTCTAATCAAAATACAAGTTAGGGGTCATTTAAGGCAAACATAAAAGTAATTACAACAAATATTCGTTCCACTTCAATCATAATAAGCACGGAGATTACAAACTAGCACCTCACAAGTAGTGTTTAGATACTCACATCTCTCAAGTGTCATCAAAATAAATCTCATAAATGAAAACGGATAATATCTCTCACTACCTGTCATAGCAAATAGATTACCATAGGCTTGGGAAAGGATCGAAAACCTCCTCCACTAGGCGTAAGCACCAAAGATAAACTATCAAAGAGGGCTTTTAAATGGGTTATAACGTTAGGTGTAGGGAAAAGGAAAACACGGTTTTGTTGGATAAAGGATATTTTACTGGTGGCGAGTTAAAAATCTTGATCAATTACATGTACTATACAATGTTGCTAAGCCAAGACTAGACTCGATCTTAAGCTAAAAACGAAATAACAAAATAACAAAAATATAAAACAAACATACAATGAAACGGGATGGTAGTCCGTATGTTTTTTCTATTTTTCATTTTCTCATTTTTTTTGTGTTTTTCTTAATTTTTTTCGATTTTTTTTTTTTTTTTTTTTTTTTTTTTTTTTTTTTTTTGCATACACTTTTGCCCTACCATCCAAAATAATACATCATAGGGGCATTGCATCCCCCTTACACTTGAACTTTTACATAACTTTACAAATACTAATCTAATGACTCGAATTAAGATAATTAAAACACTTGGAGTACTTTTAAAACATTTAGCACATATGGGGGTAATAAATGATGTTCTTCCCCATTACTCCATTACACTAGTACTTTACCCATAAGTCCCAATCGTCCCAAAACAATATGTACAAGGATATGACTCGACTTAGCAACCATGTAATCAACTAGATAATTAACTTGGGTTTAAACAAATGTTGTCACAATAATGCACTAAAAATGAGTGCATACAAGGTAGGCTAAGGCGATTTGGGTGTACATTTAAGTGGGGTGTAACAAATTCTTCCTTTAAGTAAAATGCTTAAAGGTCGAAACGAAAAGATAGGCTCTGAGGGGTGTACTAGGGGTATCGTGTACTAAAAATGAGTACAACGCAAAGGGTGTGGGAGAATTACTTGACCAATGTAGCCAATGTAATTATAACAAAAACACAGGTGTAAAACAATGGGTTAATCCTAATGCCTCTTATCATGTAGTAAATCTAACTACACGAATGTAGTCTCACTTGTGGCCTCGGAATGGTCCTAACGCAAGTTCTAGAATCTAAGTGCTACCGGTACACACATCATAGCATAAATGCTTTTCCTACCAATTCTAGGGGCGAACCTCACATATTTGGGGGTGGAAAATTTTTTAGTGGTACGGTTTTTGTGCTAGTCATATAACTCCTATCCATGAGACGCTCATTAAGATCAAAGTTTCACTCCTAAATGTTGTAAAAAATTTTAAATTTGGCACTAAAATTGCCCTAACAGGTATTTATCTCAGTTTTATTACACATCTTCCATTAAACAAACGAAAAATCAAGCGTAATAGCATTCTCTAAAGTATCGTACTTTATCTTCTACTGTTTGGAGAGGCTTTGATCGTCTGGGAATGCCCCTAAGGGTTCCCAAACAGTAGAAGATCAATATTGAAGACCTAATCATCCTTGAAGAACATCTCTAATCATTGTTATATTACTTAATCATTCGGTTAGCGTATCATATTCATTATGTTTCATACTTTATTCGTTATGATTATGTTTATGTACTTTGTTACAGAGATTATGGGCTAACACCCTTAGGTGTTAGCCATGTTTATGAAGTTTTATTAGTTTTTATGATTTTGTCGATGTGTTTGCTTTGTTATTGGATTGGGTGCTTGTCGATAAAAACTCGTTTATTGCTTATAACTAGTAGAAGTCTATGTAACTAGGTTATGATCCTTATAACTTTAATTGATGTGACTTAACTACCTGTAATTGTGGTTGCTTTGGTTGAGTTATATGCGTGTTAACCCGAATCTCTATTAGGAATCATTGTTTGGCATAAACGGAACGTGTCTACAACCTAATAGGACTAGTAGCGTGTAATACCGAACTAGGTTAGATGGTTTAAAGCAATAAGTTAGTATTGATGCGTGGGTTTTGCAACCTTACAACAGGTTTGACCTCTCAAGGGATCTCAAGAGGCTTACAACCCCACCAGGCAGTGTACCTGACCGATGTAGTATAGTGTAGTGGTAAGTACGGGGGATTGATCGTTCTCCACAGGGAATAGTGTTCGTTAGGTATGAAAGGCTACTCTAATTAGGTCTAAGGGTTGAGGAAGATTCTTTTTATGTTTTTATAGTTTTTATGAAAGCAAGTAAAATCTCGGGTTTGAAGGAGTGGGCGGAATTAGTTGCTAGTCAACTAACCCAAATTACTACAAATGCAATAAAATAAAATAACAAAATGAAAATGTGGTGAGAAACTTATGTGTAGAGAAATGTGTTTACTTAGATTTCCTTACTCCCTAACTATCTTTTACCGGTTAATTAGTGTGTATTAGTCGCGTGGATGACGGGTGTATTCCTTAATACCATTCGTGGGGTGGCGTACTTACTTCCCCAACTCTACAAGCTCCTACTTCACTCCTATGTCGAGCCGGCTAGGAAGCTCCTAACATGGGATCACTAGAATTCGCTTGTGCATTAAATACAACCATAAAAACCTTTAGTACGCGTTTGGTTCATGTTTCTTAAGACGTTCAAGCAAGTTACCGAATAGGAAGTTAGCCAGTTTTCTTAAGCCTAACATAGATAAACAATCATCCAATACAACTAATAACACACTAATAACCAATAATCAATAGCTAGGTTTCATTAGATCTAAGCAAACACAAGATAATTTAGCCTAACATGTTAAACAAAAGACAAGAATAAGATAGAATCAAACAACACATAGACATATTGAATGATTAATTGATAACTTATCTTTCAATGAAACATGGAAGATCTCAGGGCAAAAAGCCCTGAAAAAGTAGCTAAAATCGTCTTAGGGTTTTATCCCAAAATTCCACACACTAAGCTCTCCCTCATGACAAAAAATTAGAAAACTATATATAGATTTTTGGATCTGACGGCGTCACCTTATGGAGTGTGACGCCGTCACCTCGCCGCTTTTAGGGTTCCCGGATGACCATCTTGACGCCGTCCCTCTTTAGCTCTTCAAAAATCCATTCTGGCTTATCAAAGCTTGACGCCGTCGAACCATGAACGTGACGCCGTCCCCTTATGAATTAAGCCGTGACGCCCTTGATCAACTTAAAGCGTGACGCCGTCAGAATTCCATGCCATTTTCACTGGCCCGTTATGAGTAAATTTCACGTCCAACTTTTCTTGCCAAGGCATGACGCCGTCCAGAGTAAAGTCTGACGCCGTCAAGAGTAACTTTTAGCCGATTTTTGAGACTTTGCCGTTTTCTTCACTTTAATGCTCCAAAAACGTCCAAAATGCCTCCTTTTCCAGATTTCTCCTCAAAAGTACCTAAAATGGCAAAAGGAACGATTTAGGGCAATATTTGATCAAATAAATACGATTTAAGGCTTAAATGACCCCTTAAAAGCGGTACACTTTTCGCTTCATCAAATACCCTTACACTTGAGATTTGCTTGTCCTCAAGCAAATGCGCTTTTATTCTAATCAAAATACAAGTTAGGGGTCATTTAACGCAAATATAAAAGTAATTACAACAAATATTCGTTCCACTTTAATCATAATAAGCACGGAGATTACAAACTAGCACCTCACAAGTAGTGTTTAGATACTCACATCTCTCAAGTGTCATCAAAATAAATCTCATAAATGAAAACGGATAATATCTCTCACTACCTGTCATAGCAAATAGATTACCATAGGCTTGGGAAAGGATCGAAAACCTCCTCCACTAGGCGTAAGCACCTAAGATAAACTATCAAAGAGGGCTTTTAAATGGGTTATAATGTTAGGTGTAGGGAAAAGGAAAACACGGTTTTGTTGGATAAAGGATATTTTACTGGTGGCGAGTTAAAAATCTTGATCAATTACATGTACTATACAATGTTGCTAAGCCAAGACTAGACTCGATCTTAAGCTAGAAACGAAATAACAAAAACATAAAACAAACATAAAATGAAACGGGATGGTAGTCCGTATGTTTTTTCTATTTTTCATTTTCTCATTTTTTGTGTTTTTTTTTTTTTTTTTTTTTTTTTTTTTTTTTTTTATTGACATACACTTTTACCCTACCATCCAAAATAATACATCATAGGGGCATTGCATTCCCCTTACACTTGAACTTTTACATAACTTTACAAATATTAATCTAATGACTCGAATTAAGATAATCAAAACACTTGGAGTACTTTTTAAAACATTTAGCACATATGGGGGTAATAATTGATGTTCTTCCCCATTACTCCATTACACTAGTACTTTACCCATGAGTCCCAATCGTCCCAAAACAATATGTACAAGGATATGACTCGACTTAGCAACCATGTAATCAACTAGATAATTAACTTGGGTTTAAACAAATGTTGTCACAATAATGCACTAAAAATGAGTGCATACAAGGTAGGCTAAGGCGATTTGGGTGTACATTTTAGTGGGGTGTAACAAATTCTTCCTTTAAGTAAAATGCTTAAAGGTCGAAACGAAAAGATAGGCTCTGAGGGGTGTACTAGGGGTATCGTGTACTAAAAATGAGTACAACGCAAAGGGTGTGGGAGAATTACTTGACCAATGTAGCCAACGTAATTATAACAAAAACACAGGTGTAAAACAATGGGTTAATCCTAATGCCTCTTATCATGTAGTAAATCTAACTACACGAATGTAGTCTCACTTGTGGCCTCGGAATGGTCCTAACGCAAGTTCTAGAATCTAAGTGCTACCGGTACACACATCATAGCATAAATGCTTTTCCTACCAATTCTAGGGGCGAACCTCACATATTTGGGGGTGGAAAATTTTTTTAGTGGTACGGTTTTTGTGCTAGTCATATAACTCCTATCCGTGAGACGCTCATTAAGACCAAAGTTTCACTCCTATATGTTGTAAAAAATTTTAAATTTGGCACTAAAATTACCTTAACAAGTATTTATCTTAGTTTTATTACACATCTACTATTAAACAAACAAAAATCAAGCGCAATAGCATTCTCTAAAATCGTACTTTTACCCTCCCCTTACACTTAAGATGAACATTGTCCCCAATGTTCAAATAACAAGATGTAAAAGCAAAAAGTAAAAGAATGAAATCAAATACTCCCCTGATTCGTTCGGTGGATAATGAAATTACACGGTTAAATCTTCCTCCAAAGAGAATGTTGAAGCTCCATGACTAATGCATCGCCATAAGCTTGATTCCATAAACATCTCCTTGTCCAAAATAACCTGTTAAACCTGAGAAAACAAACACGAAAACCTGCATAACATCGGCGGGAAAAAAATCTATATATAAGGATATAATGCTTGTGGACTGATAATTTTGCAGATTCCTGGAGATTATAAGTTGGAGATTTTAATAAAAACTTTTTTAAAAACAAAACTTTCAAAAATTTCTGAAAATTAAATCTGACGCCGTCAGGTTATAAACCCTGACGCCGTCAGAAATGACCTGACAAAAATTTTCATTTTAAGTTTCCGGAAAATTTCTGGAAAAACCTTTACCTTACTTCCTGGAAATCCTGCAAAACATCATTATGACTCGATACAAGCATTTGACTCAAACACACACTAATATGTATGTTAATTTATTATTATTATGATTCATGTTAATTTGTGTTCTAATAAACCGATTTAGATTTCCCTTACACTTAACTTTTGCAAAATACCTTTATATGTAGTTAAGACGAGGTTAAAAACAAAATAAAGCATTTTCACAATTTTAGTTTTGAACATGAATCAATAAGAATAAAAATTAAACACACATACGGAAACAAATAAAATCAAACAAACAAATAAATAAACACACAAAGCAAATAAATAAAATAAAATGAGGCTAGCATGCGATAAATAAAATCAATGTAACAAATGTTTTAAGGCAAACAGATGCCTTCCCTAAATTATTACAGACCATATTGTTTCAACACATACAACCAAATATCAAATTGTTCAAACATCAAAACATCAAATCACAACATCACTGGTGAGGGGGTCCTTGGCGATAGTCATAGCCAGGAGGAAGATGCCCGTAGTACCCGTATGGAGGGTAATCCTGCTCACGACCCGGGAAAGGGTCAATCTGCAGATGCGGGTCCAACTGATCACGTGTGGATAGATGCTGCATCTGACGAACCGTGTGATCGTACATCCAGTCGAACCTGTCGTCCACCCTGGTCCTCCACGTATCAACCTGGCCCATCCAGGTCCCCTGGTGAGCCTGCCAGTCCCCCCTGCTCATATGCCGGTAGTAATCAGCTGTACCGGCCTCGTAACCATCATGCTGCTGCTGCTGGGGCTCCTCCTCCTCATCATCATCCTCATCATCATCATCCTCAGCTCCAACCGGGTGATACCACATAAAGGACCCGTCATGCATCTCCATGATCACCTCCATCTGCTTCAGGGACCTCTCCTTCACCGTCCTGCATTTATCACCACTCAAATACCTCATGACCTCGGGCCTGAGGACTCCATAAGACTGGGCCAGTCGCGTGATAAACATCCCTCCATAAATCCTGTCTCCTTCCCTCTCCCCAACTCCACCATGCATAAAGCTAGCAACCCAAAACGGGATGTTGCAGTAAACATCATTAGAGTAGATGGTGTACAGGTAGAAGAGATCAGAACCAGTGACACGGTGGTGAGAGCTGTGACGCCCTGTCAAACTGTAGGTGAGGCAACGATGAGTCAACCGAACCCTAGGATCCCTGATTTGGGATGCCACAGTGGTCGAGGTATACACCCCATCCCCAATAGTCTGCCAGAACATGGAGCACCTAAAATCATTCTTCATCGACTCCCCACGCAACAACCTCTGCATGAACCCTGCCTGAATGGTATCATGCTGATCATATAACCCAAGTCTCCACCCAAACTCAGTAACAGAACACGTCCTTAGCTCACCCCCCAGCCTGAAATAGATCGTGGTACCGCCCACATCGGTCCTTGCCTCAGCCATGTCAAAATGAAAGGTGGCAAAGAACTCCCGTACCAACTCCTCATATACCGGCTCCTGAATCTTAAACAGTCTTTCCCACTGGGGGCCGGTAAACCCATCCGTCTGAAAACTTTGGAGAAAAGTCTGCTCAAGACCTACTCTCCTCAGAAAGCCCCAGTCAACCACTGCTCCATTCTCGACCTTGTGTAGTAACAATTGTGCATATTTGCTTGTAGCAGCATCGTTGTCAAAGACACCCCAACTGAGGACCGTATCCCCAAAGTTTTCTTGTTGAGATCGGGAAGAACTTCCTCGGCTGGGTCTTTGACGCTTACTCATTATCACGTGAAGATTGGAAGCGGAAATTGGTGAACTTGCCCTGGGAAATTCGGAGGTGGGGTTGGAGAGGATATGGTTTGTGGGGTTTGTGATGAAAGTGATGGAATTAAAGTTATTATTGCTGTGCAGACGGGGTGACGGCGTCACGTTCAAATTATGACGCCGTCAGATTAGCGTATTTTGCTACTTTGTGCCAGTTTACAAATGAGCCCCTCGTACTTTAAGAGAGCAGCTAGTCAGGGTCAATAATCCTGATAGCTAGTCTCGTTAACAAGTTCCTCCTGGGTCAAATGTTTTGTTACTGTCACGGGGTGTAGTAAAATGTTGAAAAGGGTTGGTTGACGTCTTATTCGGGTCCCAATTTCCATTAAGGCGAGTATTCAGGGAGTGAGAGGAATTTTCCCAGGGGGTTTTCAAAATGATGGTGTGCTTTAATTGAGTTCTTCCCACACCTGGCTTAAAGCCAAAAGACCGTTTCCTAGCTTCATGAAAGTTAGGGAGCGTGACAACCATGCTCCCCACGAAAATGCTACGATCTTGAGAGTTTTTCTCGCGAGAGGATCCAAATAAATAAGAGGGTTTTGAAAGTGAAGGCTCGGGGAGGAGGGTTTCATCATCCCATTCGTTGTATGGTTCATTAGGGACCGGGAATTCAAAGATCTTCTCGATCTTTTTGTGTGCGGCTTCTTTCTTAATTTTCTCTTTTATTCTCGAGATGAATTTTTCTGCTAGTTCCATGAACATATCTTGGGTGTTTTTCAAGTGAGTTTCTAATTCCTTGATACGTCTCTCTTGGTCGTTCACGAAAGTTAGCATTATCCCTTCAAATTCATCTTGTCGTGAGAATTGGTGAAACGTATGTTTACCAATTGTATTCACGCACTTATCGGGATTTTCATCAGCCGTAGGTGTCTCAGCTTTCATTAAGCTCTCAACCTGCCTTTTTATGTTTTCGAACAGCTGTTCTTGGGTTGCATTCATGCAATTTAAAATCCCTTCTTCCGAGAATGTTGAGTCATTCCATTCTTCCTCTTCGTATTGTGCTAAGTCCTCAATGACTTCCCAGCACTTATCGACACTGAGCCTGCTCAATCTTCCATTGGCGGCGTAATCTATGGCTCTTCTAGTTTGATGATTGACACCATCATAGAAGATTTGGATTTGCAGCCAAGGATCCATGCCATGGTGAGGGACTTTTCGGAGTAAGTCCTTGAATCGAGTCCATGCCTCGTAGAGAGTTTCGCCTTGACGTTGTTGGAACATCAAGATATCATTCCTTAGCTTGGTAGTTCTTCCCGGTGGGAAAAACTGAGCAAGGAAACGAGTGGTGAGATCATCCCAAGAGGTGATGGATCCTGCGGGTTGACGTTCTAGCCACTGACTAGCTTGGTCCCGCAAAGAGAATTGGAAGAGACGCAATCGGGTCGTCTCTCGAGTGGCAACATCAAGGTCTATAGAATCAACGATTTTAAGAAAGTCCTTGAGATGTTGATTAGGATCTTCAGAACGAAGTCCATGGAATGCGCATCCGCTTTGCACCAACCGGATGGTGTCGGATCGCAAGGGTGTGATGTTGGCTCCTTGAGTGAGCTCAATGGTGTTTCGATAGCCATGGTGGCTAGGACGGGAATACTCTCCTAAAGTACGGGCTCTAGGAGGTGGTTGTGGTTGTTGTGGTGGTGGGTTGTGGGGGTTAAGGATATTACCATCTTCCATGATGTCGGATGGTATGGTTACGAACAGAGACACGAAGAAAATAGATAGACTAAAGAAAACCTAGAAAAATAAAATAAAAATCTCACTAGAAAGGAATCTACTGAGTAGACCTAATAGAAATAAAAATTCAACCTAAACAATAACTATTCCCCGGCAGCGGCGCCAAAAACTTGATGCGTGGGTTTTGCAACCTTACAACAGGTTTTACCTCTCAAGGGATCTCAAGAGGCTTACAACCCCACCAGGCAGTGTACCTGACCGATGTAGTATAGTGTAGTGGTAAGTACGGGGGATTGATCGTTCTCCACAGGGAATAGTGTTCGTTAGGTATGAAAGGCTACTCTAATTAGGTCTAAGGGTTGAGGAAGATTCTTTTTATGTTTTTATATTTTTATGAAAGCAAGTAAAATCTCGGGTTTGAAGGAGTGGGCGGAATTAGTTGCTAGTCAACTAACCCAAATTACTACAAATGCAATAAAATAAAATAACAAAATGAAAATGTGGTGAGAAACTTATGTGTAGAGAAATGTGTTTACTTAGATTTCCTTACTCCCTAACTATCTTTTACCGGTTAATTAGTGTGTATTAGTCGCGTGGATGACGGGTGTATTCCTTAATACCATTCGTGGGGTGGCGTACTTACTTCCCCAACTCTACAAGCTCCTACTTCACTCCTATGTCGAGCCGGCTAGGAAGCTCTTAACATGGGATCACTAGAATTCGCTTGTGCATTAAATACAACCATAAAAACCTTTAGTACGCGTTTGGTTCATGTTTCTTAAGACGTTCAAGCAAGTTACCGAATAGGAAGTTAGCCAGTTTTCTTAAGCCTAACATAGATAAACAATCATCCAATACAACTAATAACACACTAATAACCAATAATCAATAGCTAGGTTTCATTAGATCTAAGCAAACACAAGATAATTTAGCCTAACATGTTAAACAAAAGACAAGAATAAGATAGAATCAAACAACACATAGACATATTGAATGATTAATTGATAACTTATCTTTCAATGAAACATGGAAGATCTCAGGGCAAAAAGCCCTGAAAAAGTAGCTAAAATCGTCTTAGGGTTTTATCCCAAAATTCCACACACTAAGCTCTCCCTCATGACAAAAAATTAGAAAACTATATATAGATTTTTGGATCTGACGGCGTCACCTTATGGAGTGTGACGCCGTCACCTCGCCGCTTTTAGGGTTCCCGGATGACCATCTTGACGCCGTCCCTCTTTAGCTCTTCAAAAATCCATTCTGGCTTATCAAGGCTTGACGCCGTCGAACCATGAACGTGACGCCGTCCCCTTATGAATTAAGCCGTGACGCCCTTGATCAACTTAAAGCGTGACGCCTTCAGAATTCCATGCCATTTTCACTGGCCCGTCATGAGTAAATTTCACGTCCAACTTTTCTTGCCAAGGCATGACGCCGTCCAGAGTAAAGTCTGACGCCGTCAAGAGTAACTTTTAGCCGATTTTTGAGACTTTGCCGTTTTCTTCACTTTAATGCTCCAAAAACGTCCAAAATGCCTCCTTTTCCAGATTTCTCCTCAAAAGTACCTAAAATGACAAAAGGAACGATTTAGGGCAATATTTGATCAAATAAATACGATTTAAGGCTTAAATGACCCCTTAAAAGCGGTACACTTTTCGCTTCATCAAGCGTAATAGCATTCTCTAAAGTATCGTACTTTTAACCCCCCCCCCCCTTACACTTAAGATGAACATTGTCCCCAATGTTCAAATAACAAGATGTAAAAGAAAAAAGTAAAAGAATGAAATCAAATACTCCCCTGATTCGCTCGGTGGATAATGAAGTTACACGGTTAGATCTTCTTCCAAGGTAATGTTGAAGCTCCATGACTAATGCATCGCCATAAGCTTGATTCCACATACATCTCCTTGTCCAAAATAACCTGTTAATCCTGAGAAAACAAACAAGAAAAACCAAAGCATCAAACCGAACAAAGACAACTCACAACTAGGTGTAATTCCAGACTTAGAAATAAAACAATTAAAGATATAATGCTTGCGGAATGAATGTTTTGCAGATTTCTGGAGTTTATAAGTTAGAGATTTAATAAAAACTTTTTATGATTCCGGTAGAAAAACAAAACTTTCAAAAATTTCAGAAAATTAAAACCTGACGCCGTCAGGTTGTAAGGCCTGACGCCGTCAGAAATGATCTGACAGAATTCTCATGTTAAGTTTCCGGAAAATTTCTGGAAAAACCTATACCTTACTTCCTGGAATTCCTGCAAAACTTCATTATGACTCGATACAAGCATTTGACTCAAACAAATACTAATATGCATGCTTATATCTCATTGTTATCGTTCATGTTCAATCTTGTTCTTAAAAACAAATTTGGATTTCCCTTACACTTATCTTTTGCAAAATACCTTTATATGTAGTTAAGACGAAGTTAAAAACAAAATAAAGCATTTTCACAATTTATATTTGAGACATGAACAGTAAACAAAAAGAATAAGAAATGCATACGGAAACAAATAAAATTAAATAAACAAACAATCAAACAAATAAAGCAAATAAAGCTTGGGTTGCCTCCCAAGAAGCGCTTGTTTTTGTTCGAGTCATGAGCCTGACTCTACCCTTATTTAATGGATAAAGGAGAGGTTTTCCCTACACTTAGGATTAAGTGCGGGTGATAGTAGCGATACACACCAGCTCGGTAGGAGTATGCCACGTGAGGAAAGAGTGGTGGATGAATTATATGCTCAAAGGGGTGTGCTCCTTTCATCATAACCTTGCCTAGTTCACTTTGGTCAATGGGTGATTTTGAGTTTCCTCCTAAAAAGGGATCATCTTCTATCAACTTCGAGAGACTCCTAGTTGGGAATCCATCTTGACCTAATAAACCCGGTTTAAACCCATAATGTTTCTTGTGATCAATCATGAATGGGTGATGTAAGTATGTAAGGTCATGTTTCATTCCTATATTGGCTTCCACTCCACATGGCCTAGAGTCTACTACCTTAATCTTAACATTACCCGGACTACATGGTTTGATGGGTGGATCGGGACCTAATTCAATTCCTAAGTTCACATCTAAGGATGGAAGATTAGGTAACGGTTTTGGTTTAGGCTCCGGTTCATCAAAACTAGGAACTTCCATAGAACTAAAAGAAAGGTTATGACTACAAGTATTCAAACCTATTTCTTCTAGTTTTGTTTCTTCCAAAGGTTCTACTTCAATTGGGGTTCCTATAGTCCCTTCTACTTCTTCCGGGTAAGTCACGGGCGGTGTGTATGCCTCGAATGATGGTAGGACTTGTGAGGTACTTAGCGGGCTTATGTTACTAACCTCATCATTCCTTGTGTCAAGATCACCTATATCCTCATCATGTGTTTTAGTAGGATCTAACCCTAACATTTTCCCAAGTATCTCAAGTGCTTCTCTAGGCATCTCAACTTCTATGTCCGAATCATAAGGATCATCCTCAATATTCTGACTGCTATATTCAAACTGCCTAAAAGATTCATCATGTGTTTCTTGAGATTCAACGTCATCAATCACAAAACCTAGGTCTTTTTTATCAATGTGATCATGTTCGGCTAAATCCTCCGTCACATCAAGGTCACCTATGTGTTTGTTTTGTACTATGGCATTACATGACATCCACTTAGGTATCTCAACACTAACATATTCATCCTCAAACAAACTTGTTTCATGATCCTTGAAATTTGTGGTCAATTGACTTGTACTAAAGTTTGTTGGGTTGTCTACCATATAATAATATTGGGCACAATTCTCAATAGCTTCCCATGCTTCCTCAGCACTTAATTCCCTAAGATCCCTGCCGGCAATATGGTAAATGTCCCTTTGGGCATGTCGGTCGACATGATTGTAAAAGATTTGAGTTAGGGACCAAAAATCGAAGTTATGATGAGGGACTTTTTGGAGTAAATATTTAAAACGAGTCCATGCATCATAGAGAGGTTCATCTTTATGTTGTTTAAACATCAAGATGTCATATGGAGTGGGTGAATTACGTGGTTGGTAGTATGGTGGATTCGCGTTCTCCATAATGGTGAACGGAAGAGTCAATGGAAATTACGAACAAACACACAAAGAAAAATAGATAGACTAAAGAAAACCTAAAATAAAATAAAAATCTCACTAGAAAGGAATCTAGTGAGTAGACCTAATAGAAATAAAAATTCAACCTAAACAATAACTATTCCCTGGCAGCGGCGCCAAAAACTTGATGCGTGGGTTTTGCAACCTTACAACAGGTTTTACCTCTCGAGGGATCTCAAGAGGCTTACAACCCCACCAGGCAGTGTACCTGACCGATGTAGTATAGTGTAGTGGTAAGTACGGGGGATTGATCGTTCTCCACAGGGAATAGTGTTCGTTAGGTGTGAAAAACTACTCTAATTAGGTCTAAAGGTGAGGGATGATTCTTTTTTATGTTTTTATATTTTTATGAAAGCAAGTAAAATCTCGGGTTTGAAGGAATGGGCGGAATTAGTTGCTAGTCAACTAACCCAAATTACTACAAATGCAATAAAATAAAATAACAAAATGAAAATGTGGTGAGAAACTTATGTGTAGAGAAATGTGTTTACTTAGATTTCCTTACTCCCTAACTATCTTTTACCGGTTAATTAGTGTGTATTAGTTGCGTGGATGACGGGTGTATTCCTTAATACCATTCGTGGGGTGGCGTACTTACTTCCCCAACTCTACAAGCTCCTACTTCACTCCTATGTCGAGCCGGCTAGGAAGCTCCTAACATGGGATCACTAGAATTCGCTTGTGCATTAAATACAACCATAAAAACCTTTAGTACGCGTTTGGTTCATGTTTCTTAAGACGTTCAAGCAAGTTACCGAATAGGAAGTTAGCCAGTTTTCTTAAGCCTAACATAGATAAACAATCATCCAATACAACTAATAACACACTAATAACCAATAATCAATAGCTAGTTTTCATTAGATCTAAGCAAACACAAGATAATTTAGCCTAACATGTTAAACAAAAGACAAGAATAAGATAGAATCAAACAACACATAGACATATTGAATGATTAATTGATAACTTATCTTTCAATGAAACATGGAAGATCTCAAGGCAAAAAGCCCTGAAAAAGTAGCTAAAATCGTCTTAGGGTTTTATCCCAAAATTCCACACACTAAGCCCTCTCTAATGACAAAAAATTAGAAAACTATATATAGATTTTTGGATCTGACGGCGTCACCTTATGGAGTGTGACGCCGTCACCTCGCCGCTTTTAGGGTTCCCGGATGACCATCTTGACGCCGTCCCTCTTTAGCTCTTCAAAAATCCATTCTGGCTTATCAAAGCTTGACGCCGTCGAACCATGAACGTGACGCCGTCCCCTTATGAATTAAGCCGTGACGCCCTTGATCAACTTAAAGCGTGACGCCGTCAGAATTCCATGCCATTTTCACTGGCCCGTCATGAGTAAATTTCACGTCCAACTTTTCTTGCCAAGGCATGACGCCGTCCAGAGTAAAGTCTGACGCCGTCAAGAGTAACTTTTAGCCGATTTTTGAGACTTTGCCGTTTTCTTCACTTTAATGCTCCAAAAACGTCCAAAATGCCTCCTTTTCCAGATTTCTCCTCAAAAGTACCTAAAATGACAAAAGGAACGATTTAGGGCAATATTTGATCAAATAAATACGATTTAAGGCTTAAATGACCCCTTAAAAGCGGTACACTTTTCGCTTCATCAGACGAATTTTGGGATCCTTTACACACTAAGCTTTCGAAGACAGAAGAACCCTAGAGCCGAATTCAGACGACCAAGCAGCACAAGACACACCTAAACGAAGATACAAGAGCTGTAAGAAGGTCCTGCATGTATTCAATTCATTAAGTAGTTTTGTTTTATTGTATTAGTACACTTTAATTCATCAGGATTGATGGGCTTGTGTCATGTGACTACGGAAAATCATGCACTCCCCTTAATATTGCTTTCCTATCAATTAAAGTTTATATGTTGATGTCTTTGGTGACTTTTATTAGTGCATTGATAACCTCTGTGTCTAGCTGAGCATTGCTTGGGTCGCCATGCCCCTTCCTCGCCTATTTAAGAGACGCTTAATAAATAGGATAGACATAAGTAATCATTAAGAGTTTACTCGCCGATAAGATTAGAGCCAACGAGAAATGTTTAATTACATACACTTCATATAAAACTAGCAATAAAACAAGTGACAAGCTACTTAATTATCAGGACAGGTCTTCTTATTGTCTCAAGTATCTATCTGTGTACATGTGTGCTAATCGCTGATTCGTGCTCATTAGTTTAGTTTACTATTTAATCATAACCAAACCGTGCCAGTCTCTCAGGCTGAACCCCCTTGCTTTAGATTAGGTTGTATAGCTAACTTAGGATATTAAAATACTGATTAGAATAACTAGATAATACGTTCCACTCTTAGTGATCGACACTCTACTTACCATTATATTCATACAGACCGGGTACACTGCTCGTTAAGTGTGTGTGTTATTGATAAGTCGGCTAAATATAAATTTAAACTTGAGTAGGCATTAATACTGCTAAACCGCAACGACACAACATGCGCCCCATCAAGTTTTTGGCGCCGTTGCCAGGAAGTGAATTGTTATTATCTGTTAATTTAATTAGTATTTTAATTAGGTTTTTCTTTTTAATTTTTAGATTCTAACCGCTAACCCTGTTGTATATTATATAGATTGCATTCATTGTATAGTTTGCATATTTTCTGTTTTTGTGTGTTTTTGTTTTCTGTAATTTTTGTTTCATTTTGTTTGTTTTTATTTTTGTTTTTCTCTTTTTTATTTTTTCTGCATTCTGCTATCGTTGTACTGAGCTGATACAAACGATACGGCGCATCTGTTTTCACAGATACGGCGTATTGCGTATAATTTTTATAAAATACAACGCGTTTAATAAATTCGAGTACGACGCATCTTTCCCCAAGATACGGCGTATTGTGTTTTTAATAAAAATTTTTCTAAACCCTAACGCCATACGATGCATCTGTTTTAACAGATACGGCGTATTTTCTATTTAAATTAAAAACAGTTTTTCGAATTTTTAAACAAAAGCGACGCATCGATCTCTATCGATACGGCGCATCTACTAAATCAAAAATCTTGTATTTTGAAACGTAACGAAAATACGGCGCATTAGCTTTTGTTAATACGACGAATTTAATTTGATAAATATAGTTGATTTTTGATATTCACTTTGATCGTTCCATTACTCTCGTGCACAAGTTGGTTTACTTTCAGGATAAATGATGGCTTAAGCATCACTATGGAAGATTACATTCTGAACCTAACCAAGAGACGCTAGCTGGAGTAATCAAACCTTAGATGATTGAAAGGGCTGTAATAAGACGACAAGAGTGGAGGAGAATTCAGTACTGGTAACATTGAGTATCTTAAAATTCTTGAAATAGAATTCCAGGTATCCTCTACAATAATTTACCTAGCCTTATAGAGAGTTCTCTACGAAACCTCTCCCGAATATAATCTCAATTTTGTAAGCTTAAAACGATATTTGCTCCTAACCTTGGAGTAAATCATTATCCACTAAAAAATAAAGATTATAATCATTAATAAAACGGATATGCTTATTGCTCTTATCTTGAATTTATATATATCATATAGTATACCGTTTTACCCCAATTTGATGTGTAAGGAAATGTGTTGCGGAGGCCAAGGTACGTTCCTTATTTAAATTTCGTTCACTAGCACAACAATACGGCGAATCTTAGTATTCTAAGCACCGTATCTCTGACTAATTAACACTTATTGACCAGTCAACGAATTTAGATAAGATACGGCGCATACAATTATGCGATACGGCGCATCGTATTTACCCTATAAATATGAACGAGATGCGCCGGATTTCAACTTCTTACCCAAATTTACACACAGTAATACGCACACCAAATTAAACCCTTTAATCCGAAGTGCTTTTCTCGAATCAAAACCTTCTAATCCAAACTCTAGACCGAATCCTAATCATTATATAAGGTAAATATTCTATTTAATTTTGTTCAATTTAAAAATTAGGGTTTATGCAATAATTCGATTAGGGCTTGAAAGATTTAGGGGATTTAATTAGAACTTGAACTAGATGAATTCCCCTATGTTAATTTTTGATAGACTATTGAATTAAAAGCCAATTTGATTCGAATGAAAATTAGGGTTCGGGGGATTATTTTTAAACTTTGGAGGGAAAATGAAGTAACAGGAAGTTTTAGATATTGATATTGGGATAAATGGAACTGTGATGTTAAGTGGGAGTTTACGTCACGGTCCCGGATTCTTGGAAAACGTGCCTGACCCCTTTCTTTTATACTGATATATTGCTAGATGCGGCGCATCTTTGTTAATTGATGCGGCGTAACGACATATTTCCAATTTAAATACTTCACTATTGTTACGCCGTATTACTTAACTTAGATACGACGCATCCGCATTACGCCGTATTCCAGTGCATGCTACACATCTCTTTGATACAGTCTAGATACGTCGCGCTGATTTATCAGATGCGCCGTATCAACCTTATTGCAGAAACTGTTTTCTTATAGGTGATGTAAAATATAAATTAACAATTAATATTATAAACGCAGCGGAAAAACATCACCATACAAGGATCCATATAGCCATATGATCAATCTAAATTAAAAACAAATTAAACAAACATGTTTTATACCTTTGTAGCGTGATCGGTAGAATCGTATGGTCACCATCACCAATATACACGAACCAAGTATGAAACCAAGTGATCAAAGGAGATCACCTCTATGCTTGATCCACACTACACGTCATCGATCACCACCCGATGCTAGTCTAAACCCCCGTAACACGCGATCTAGCCTTGAACTACATTAGAATAAGGTTAGATGAGATCTAAAACCACAAACCCTAATATGGGTGTGTTTTATTTTGTGGTTATTGAGGAGAGGAAGAGGAGAGAAAGTTGGTTAGTTATTAATTTAATCATCCATCTCTTTAATGACAAATCAATTAGGAGATAATCAAGGAAAAGTTACACTTAACCCCTTGATCTTTCTCTCTTGTTCTCTTAACCATGGCCGGCCTTATGGAGCTTCAAATGGGCTTGCCCATTTGTTGGTCCAATCCAATAAACTAAGTACTAGCTTAGTTATTAGTAGCCCGTTATCGATCCCAAGTTACGTAGTCGTTTATATATTGTAAATACGATAAATACAATCTATAAAATGGTGTCTCTGTGTATAAGTGTGTGACCCCATAGGCTCACATATGTCTAGCCATATAATTAGTAATTATGATACGAGCATACTCCAACAGCTCCCACTTGCGACGTCATAATAATCAAGTAATTATACAAGCAATGGTTAGCGTCTAGCAACACGCCAATGCCCCTAGAAATATGTGAGGTTAGTTTCTTAAACGTCTCATTTTAGATGGTTTATATGTCATCTATCCTTTTGTTACAGATACCGTGTTGAACATTAGACATGGATCAAATGTCATTCTAATAGTTCAACTATTATGTTTCTCGATATAGATATTGAACAAGATTACCAAGTGAATTAAGATTCATCTTAATCTCATTTGGGTACGGCCATACAAACATCTGTTCAATTCATCAAGGGGCCCAATAGTATCTAACTCCAAAACAAGTGGAGGAACAAATCCCATTTTGACTACACGTGTCATTCACATGCTTCATATCACTCCTGATAATGGCTTTTATAACTACCTTATTCAGGATAGCGTTTAACCATATCAAGGAATGAAATTCCACACGTGCTAGACCTGCTTGCATCTCAAGTCTGAGGATAAGAGACATAACCTCTTGTGAGATTCACTATTGACGACGATCCATGTAGTGAATACTCGTAGGTTGGGTCAATCCAATGTTCATCCCAATGAACAACATGTGAGTGTGGCAAATAAATCACCAACACGCTCACATTTGTCTTAATTTGATGATACTCCCGTATCGTAAACCGACAATGGATAATTTTAGAATAAATAAATTATTCATGGATTAAACATGCAAATATAGAACACAGTAGTATAAATGAAGACGATCATACCCGGTATATCAATTCATTGTATAATACGACTGCTTACAGTTCCATTATCCAAATACTAAAAACAGATATGCATAAGACTACTCATAGGTCGGGATCCGATGTTCCCACCATGATCGAATCATGTTGTACAAGACAACAAGTAGTCATCTGAGTAAACTTTGAGAATACTTGTTTCAAAACTCATGAAAGGTTTGAATGATGATTGTCCTTTGTATGTGCACATTCAAGTACAAGACGAGTATCGCAACAATACATTCCATAGGGTGTTTGAAGCCAACAAAACACCTACTTTAGATAGTCATCTGAATAGTTTCTCAAACTATAAAGTATTCTTATTCTTTTAATGTATAACGCATTAATGCTCTCAGTCGAGCACATCTAGTCAGCAATGTCATCATTCATGATGACATCCTACCATGACTAGGGTTGAGTATTATCTCAGTTAAATAAGCATCAGCGTATGCAAACAAAACAGAGCTCCTCAATTATCCGTAAACGTTTGAACATATCTTTGGTCCTATGTAGGTCCAATATAATGTTTGTTTAACAATTATCTAACGACTTTCACTTAGATATTGGTTGTTATCAACTCATCTTGCATTCATGCAAATGATAAATATATAGTCAAATACTTAATATGACTTACATGATGAATCCTTCAGTCAAACTTAAGATTTCCAATCATGTGTTCAATCTCATCAAGTAAGATTGATCATTGAGACTCCCCTCAATAACGTGTCATATTGTGTTTAGACTTAATAACCGCTTATGTTTATTCTAATAAACATATATATAACAAGGTTATATGTTTTATTTTATAAATCCCTCAAGAGAAACTTCATTCCAAGCTAAGGATTAAAGTCTAGCTTAGGTGGAATATTGTTTCTAATATGTCAATGACATATGAGATTCAAGAAAATAAATAAAATGCTCCAACTTGCTCTCAGTGTACTTAGGAGTAATCTTATTAATCAAAATCAAGTTAATGATTTTATGATTAACACAAGATCTCTGCTCCTAGATGCATGATCTAATCCACACATGGATTCTTTTATCTTGTATACTTAATAAAGATTACATGGATTCATAAACCCTTTTGATTACTCATCGTCCTCGCAAAGGTAATCAACAAGAAAAGTGTTTTGATATCCTATTGTCATATTTCATATACATGAAATCAGGTATGACAATTAATCGTCTTTATACATTTAATGTTTGTAGCTAGGAAGATTTAATCATAGTCAATTTATTGAGTACGAGTAAACTCCATTTACTACATGTGCATTAAATGTGTGTACAAGTTTGTCCTTTTGAGTCTTCTCATCAAGAAACTCATTCTTAACCTCACAGTCTAACTGATTAGTAAGAGATCAATCAAACTCCATGAGTGATTGTCTTTCAAGGACTGCATCTTAACATTCATAGTTTTGAGCTACTCATCAGATACAATATCTGATAATGCATTTCAGTAGTTAGCAGGTTCACCATGATCCTCTAACTTATGTCCCTCAGCATTGATATAAAAACTATATCATTCAGGTGCAAGAGGTATCCTTGTGGATTTATGAATGAGAGATATCAATCTATGGTTTAACATATCCATGTTCAACCTTAGTATGACATTAGCAAGTGTACTCAGAAGGTTGTGTATTTAGTTCTTGAACAACTTCAAGGTCTAAAGGTACTCCCACTTGGTTTTGTATGTAGAGACTAATCTCTAGATACTAAGCATCTTGAGTAACAATAAATTGTTTTCAAGTGGGACATCCAAAATACACCGTTAGTTCGTGACTCTAGTTTGTTAATTACTTACTCTTAAGTAGTTAACAAATTCAGAACTTCAATTAAGACATAATGAGATTCATCCCATGCCATAATACAATGGTGTCTTAAATTCCTTCTAGGTTGGAATCATATTGAGTGTACACATGGCACATCGAATTTCTAACCTTGATAGCTTTGGAGGTAAAACAGTTTAAGTTATCAAAGATCAAACAATATCAATAGTGTTTGATTTTCCATGATGGACATACCATAAAGTTGTGGTATTCCATGAGGACTGATGTTGTGAGACTATCACACAACTCATTAGATGAACTTATACTTTTGGGCTTACATATCTACCAACCAAGTCAAACCAGATGGTATTAATAGTAATTTTAGCCTACTGCATACTTTACATCATGTGTATGTTTTGACTAGAAAACATAAACATTCAATATTATACGTCGTAAGTGTACATGTCTTAACACGAAGACATAACAAATCAACGTCTTACTTTACGTTATAAGTCTTTCAACAATTAACGGAAATTATGTTTGTGTCTTTACAAGAGACCTAAACATATTCAACTAAAGTAATTACGAGCGCCGACACTTGGCCTCAATAGTAAATTCAAGTTAATTTCATACTTCATGATTATGGCTTTACAAGAAACATAATCATACTTACTAAACGATTCAGTGAATATGTTGAAGTAGCTTTTCATGTTATCTTGATATTTGTTCTAATTAGGGCAACCTAAATTTTATGTGTAGAAGTCCTAGTAGAATCTTAGTTTCTTACCTTTCAGTCAAGAAAAATTATTAGTCATATTGTTATATGTTGTACCTTGCACACAATTGAGATTTCTCCCACTTGTGCATGGCACAACATCACGAGAGTATACAAGCACCACTACGCTCTTGTGTTTGTATGAGCAATATGACAATGTCTAAGATAACATATGATTTTTAGTCAAAATCAAAATATAGATATGTAGAACTTTATCGTTTTAATAATGAATCATGCACAACAAGTTTATAGATAACATTTCAGGAAGCAACATCAGGAACGCGACAAGTTATCTTATAAAATTTTATGCAATGGTTCTTATATAAACTATGATGCTTAATATGTGGAAAGTAATATATTATTTCAAGACAATCTGGAAATAAGATGGGCAACTTGCAAGGTATTAAAGCTTACAGCTCCCACTGGATTAGACAACATTACATGTGTTTCCTCACCAGTAATATAATCACGTAGCTCCCACTGGATTAGACAACATTTTATGTGTTTCGTCACCAGTGGAGAGTGAGTGGTGATTGGATACTTTCTATCTTTCTTTGAATATCTACACATTATTGCTAATGTGAGTCACTTTGACTAGTAAACATGTACTTAGGAATTCAAGAAAGTGCATCAAGTTCTAACATATAGATGATGGGCTAGCCATCATTGCTATTTTAACTTGAAAATAGGCATGCATTTCCTCCATAATTGGTCTACTTTACCACAATGGTATGTAGGACCTTAGTAGGCTTATTGGGTTAAGACAAACTGCTAGGTAATCATGCTAGTAATTGCCTTTACCACTTTGCGGTTTATTGATATTTTATGTCTTCTAATTAAACTCATTTTAGTTTGGTAGCTATAGAAAACGTGTTCTCTAGTTATCCAAATATCTTATGTTTCATCAATGTTTCAAAACCGAAACTAGGGTTATAAAACAACTTTGAAAGAATAAGATGTGTAACCATACTTAACCGTTTTGACTTTTACAAGACATCACGATTTCTAGAGTAGGTGTTCTTTGAGTTTGATTAGAATTTAAAAAAAAATCAAATATTCCTATTATGGCTTTTCCTCATAAAGAAAAAGGATAGGAACAAGTCTCTTTCTTACAAGGATAGAGCGACTCAGTTCGTACTTTTAACAAGAAAAGAACAAACTTTCGTTTACGGTTGTGTTGCATTAATTCATTAATTGATTTTACAAAGTTCCTTTTTTAGTATTTTCGATAATTATCCTTTTATAAATTAACTACCCCATGTTTATAATATAAAACAATTAATTTACGAAAAGGCTAAGATCCACATTGTGCTTCTACTATCACATCAGTTGATCTGCTAGCAATAGTAGATTCAATTGGTAGGCGACGATCATCAATTGTATTACATGTACAACTCTTAGATCCTTATGGGACTCATGGCATCTAGTGTCAAACAACTAGTGTCATGTAGGCATGTTTAGTCCCATCTTTGCCTCGGGTCAAGGTCTAACCGCTTAACTCGATTAAGTCATCCAATTTGAAAACGTGTGATAATATATCTAGGTCTCACGCATAGAGAATAGTCACCTTGGGTTACAATTCAACCTAGGTCCCACGCATAGGCAAAAAGTAATTGCAAGTGTCCTCAAAATTGGACGGCACGACTTAAATTTTGACGGGTAAAATATTTTGATGTGGATCAAAAGCGTGTACGAAAGAAGCATGCATTCATTCTTCGTAGCACAAGTTAAAAACTTTTCTTAACTTAAGTCTAATCATTGTTTTAATTTATGTGTGTCAAGTTGTCCATTTCAAGACTAATATATATCCTATGTGGATTATTATTTAGTTTGGACAATACAAATAAATAAATAAACAAACAATCTCAACCGGTTTAAGTGTTGTTTATATAGAAAACAATGATTTTAAGTTTCAAATCATATTTAAACTTAGTTAAACTAAATCATAAGACTTAGTTCAAAATGTTTTATGTTTTGTTTTAAGTTTTATGAAAACAATTTTCGTTTTTCATGTAGTCACAACCATACAAAAAACAACCAAACAAACATACAACCACAAATATGCAAAGCCTCAACCGATGAAAATCCTATGCTTGGTCTTGTGAGCCATCACAAGAACCAAGAGTCAACTAGGGACTTATATCACAACCACATGGAGGGCTCCCACTTGCTCCAAGACAATCATGAGCAAGTAAAAAGCCCATAATGCACATGAACTTCAGTTTCTGTCAGCCCAGTTTTTCTGTTTTGCAAGGCCCAAATGCCCAGGAAGATCACCTCCTCATGATTCGGCCCAGTTGACAAAGTTGTAGCCCTATGTCTTGTGGACCTGTACCAAAAATTTTAGAAAAAAATACCTTACCAATCAGCAGGTAATCACGTTTTCCCAACAGGTGTCCAGCAGCAACTTTCAGTCTACAACTCTTCAATCTTTCGCCTTTTGCTTCCAAGCTCTTGTTTACAATATATATAAAGTAAAATACAACTAATCTACTTTGTATCTACTGTAAAATGCCCAAACATTGGCTACGCCAAAAATGAATTACATTACAAAAGTGCCGAAACAATGGCAAACCCCAAAACAAGAAAAACCAACCAACAATCACAATCACAACGCACAAGTGGTCTAGGTTTTCATCGGCTTTGCATATGAACACATAATAATACATTCAAATAAAGATTATTACATGGTGTTGGCTAACTCCATGGACAAACATGCATGTATTTGCCATGGATAACAAAATAAATAGCAAGAAATAAATTGTTAGCCAACGAATCGAAGAAATAATTAACAAGAATTAAAACCCCGAATGGTACGCGTGACAAATGGCCATAGACTCATAACCCACTGATATTAGGACCTTCTTAACATCATTTTACCACAGAAAAATAAGCCTCATGGGCTGATTTGAAATCGGGTTAAAAATCTTCCAAAAAACACGTTTTTAGGCCATTTTACGGGTACCGATCAAGTAAATAAACAACGTATGCATAATAAATGGCTATAGGATCAAAAAGTCCAGATCTTAAGACCTTAATCAAGTCGAAATATTCAGAATATTCAAGCCCTAGGGGCTGTTTTAAAATCACACTTTTAAATCCATTAAAAAACAACGTTTTTAGCCATTTTTACGCATACAAGATGATCATATAACAACATATGATGGCTCGTGATACCACTATAGGTGATGTAAAATATAAATTAACAATTAATATTATAAACGCAGCGGAAAAACATCACCATACAAGGATCCATATAGCCATATGATCAATCTAAATTAAAAACAAATTAAACAAACATGTTTTATACCTTTGTAGCGTGATCGGTAGAATCGTATGGTCACCATCACCAATATACACGAACCAAGTATGAAACCAAGTGATCAAAGGAGATCACCTCTATGCTTGATCCACACTACACGTCATCGATCACCACCCGATGCTAGTCTAAACCCCCGTAACACGCGATCTAGCCTTGAACTACATTAGAATAAGGTTAGATGAGATCTAAAACCACAAACCCTAATATGGGTGTGTTTTATTTCGTGGTTATTGAGGAGAGGAAGAGGAGAGAAAGTTGGTTAGTTATTAATTTAATCATCCATCTCCTTAATGACAAATCAATTAGGAGATAATCAAGGAAAAGTTACACTTAACCCCTTGATCTTTCTCTCTTGTTCTCTTAACCATGGCCGGCCTTATGGAGCTTCAAATGGGCTTGCCCATTTGTTGGTCCAATCCAATAAACTAAGTACTAGCTTAGTTATTAGTAGCCCGTTATCGATCCCAAGTTACGTAGTCGTTTATATATTGTAAATACGATAAATACAATCTATAAAATAGTGTCTCTGTGTATAAGTGTGTGACCCCATAGGCTCACATATGTCTAGCCATATAATTAGTAATTATGACACGAGCATACTCCAACATTTCTAACCTTAAAATTTATTTCAGATGGAATTACCAGCTATTGGACACAGGCATATGTGGCTCTGTTTCGAGACCATGGGACTTACCCCGGACACCGAGGCTGATTATGTACGGAGACTTAGAGCGATTTTCTTTAGGAAAATCTTAAGGGTCCCGGTTTTGGGTTTTACGGATGTTAGTTCGATTGATGGAGGGAACGCAGCTGGTGGTCTTCATGATAGGCTGGAGATGGTTGTGAGGGATGATGATGATGAGGTTGTGTTTAGGTCACATGCATGGGAGAGGTTGTTCAGGATTGACGAGCCTCTGATTAGGGAGCTCATGCTGGAGTTCTTTAGCACGATTCATTACAGGGAGACGGATTTGGAGATTGATACAGCTGACACTCTGGTGTTCAGGTTAGGAGGGGTGCATAGGCAGATGTCGATGAGGCAGTTTATTTTGGCCATGGGGCTACACACATGAGGAGGAGCTTGGATCTGCTGGGTTTGCCAGGTACTGGGCTGAGAGTTTATGGGCTGTTCCAGATAGGATGTTGCTTGGTGATTTCTGGGAGAGGATATCCTCCGGGGGTGATTCTACTGCTTCCACCCCATCCTAGACATTGATCAGAGAGCCTATGAGGAGATTATGCCATAGGATGATTGCATTGACCATCGCTGGGAGGGGTCAGTCACCTGAGAAGGTGACCACTCTTGACCTCTTCCTTCTCAGGAGCATGGATGAGGGATTGGCGGTGAACATCCCTCACTTTTTGGCGCATTTCCTTCATAGGGGTGCTTTGGGGAGAGATAGGAGAAGCCAGATGACTGGGGGGCATTTTGTATCTAGACTGGCTCGTCATTTTGGTGTGATCGGTGATGAGATTCCTGCCGGGTTAGAGGTTGAGGTGACCAGTCTACCAGTTATTGGGCAGGATTATTTGGTCAGGTTGGGGATTTGTGAGATGGTTATGGGGGGATGCTATTGGGTGGCGTTGGGTCCCGCGAGACCAGCAGAGGTAGAGGCAGAGCAGGGAGGTCCCCAGGGAGCTCCGGCTGCTGCTCCAGCCCAGGAGGAGCCACAGGTACCCCCACCACCACCAGTTGCACGCACAGTCGGTCAGAGGGTAGAGCTAGTCGAGGGGGAGGTTAGAGCTTTGAGGGGCGTCGTTGATGGTATGAGGGCTGACCTCACTGTAGTCAGAAGGGATTTAGGTTGCCTGGTCAGGAGTGTGAGCCAGATTCTGGAGGGTCAGGGCACGAGCCATACTCGCCCTGATGGTACTTTCGTTAAAGGGATGATCACATACTCCCGGCTACCCACGCGCAGAGTCTGACCTAGGACAGATGATGCCAGCACCTCAGGGACTCACTCAGCTGCAGGAGACGACTCCCCACACCCTTGATCTCATATGTTTGATCTTATAGACATTGTTCCACATACATTTTTATTCTTCTTGGGATTGTACTGAATTTTATTATCATGTATTTATTTGATGTTTCAGTTTATGTTTCTTATTGTGTTTGATGAAGACTGGCATTAAGTTCAGCATGAGTGATCGAGAGAACCCGAGAGGTAAACCGTGGAACGAGCCCATTTTACAACAGACTGTTAGCAATCTGTTTGGTAAATACATGCGCCGCATCTAGTAAAACAGATGCGACGCATCCTATCCTTTATTTTATTTTATTTCGTATTTATTCCAGGCTCGATACGGCGTATCTTTTTCCATAAGATACGGCGTATCGACTGACCTGATGATTTACAGTTTAATTTTTTAGGTTTTATTTTTACTAACTACTAATGTATTATGCAAGTTTGAACCTTCTTAACTCAGGTGTGTTAAAGTCTTAATGGTATTATAGATTCCTGCATTTATGTGGATACATCATCTATGAAGCTTAAACGTTCTCATCCACAAGAAAGTTGATTTTTGCTCTTATACGAATAATGGAGGATCATACCGAGCAAATCTCAGGGGAGTTTTTCTGTTCTAATTCTTTTATTTTCCAGTTTTTAACCTTTGACACAAACAACGAGGACGTTGTTTAACTTAAGTGGGGGGATTGGAGAATTAGAACACTTACTTGTCCTAAACTTTTTCAAAATATGCTTAAAATGCGCTTAATATATCAAAATTTAAAATTTTTAGCATGTTTTTGTTTAAAGTCTAAATTACATAGCCGCACACATAACTCTATTCTTTCAAAAATATTAAAACTTTAGTGTGCTGGTGACTTGTAAACTTTAGAACTTGGCTTGTATACTATTCGAGACCACCATAATAAGTATTATTAATATAATTGGAGTGACTTGTCTAACTTGGTAAATTTCTAGGATTACACCCAAATAGTCTTTATATGTTATGTGATATTAACTAACTACACTGGTTAGTTAACCCCCGTATAAACCCTTTGTTACTCTCACTTTTAGAGTAAGATACCCCTAGAAAAACCCTTAGAGCCATTCCTTTCGTTTCTTACACCTTTGTTATAATGTTTCGATACACCCTTACACCTTAGCCTACCCTGTAGATTAAAATCCGTGGTTAATTGCTTTAGGCAAAGTGTGTTTCCTTACATTACCTGTGTTCGCGTGCGTAATTCATTATCTTTGGTTAGGTGGAGAAATTGCACAATGCAATTGGTATGAAAGTAAATATTGTATATCTTTTAGTTTATTTTTCGTGTGTTTGCTACTTTCGCTATTACAGTTATTTCTGAAAGTATGAAGAGTATGGAAAAATTATCCGGAAAAATAAGTGATATAAAAGTTGTGAAATTTTACACATATATGTTAATGTCTAAAAAAAAAAATTGAAAAAATAGAAAAGAAAAAGAAAAAGGAAAAGTTGGAAGTTTGTTTTAACCAACTTATGTAAAGTTTTGTATTAAGTGGGAGATATCACCACTATTTGTTGTATATTATATTTATGGATTGAATGGGAGTTGGCCGTTATGGGAACGGCAACTAAGGTTATTCTTTGATTGAGATCTTGTTGAGTATAATTCGTGTCTACCTAAAGCGTGTGTTTCAAGTGTTAAAGCGTGAGTTATTCAATGATATGAGTCTTATTCATGGGATGGTTGGGATAGTGATTAACCACACTTAGGATTTTAATTTATCTGTTTTGTTTATTTTTTTATTTTACACCAAATTGTATCCCAAATATTATCCATACCCTATATCATTCTTCATCCAAACCTTTGATTTATTGAGATTAGGGATTTGAGCAATCTTAAGTATCGTAGTCGTGGATTCGGCTATGTATTTATGATTTTGTCGCCCTTTTTGATATAATATTATTGGTGAAGATTACTTGGTCCTATCTTTAGCCTATTCGAGTTAAGGATTTGAGCAATTGCAAGTATCGTGGTCGTGGATTCGATCATGTATTTGTAATTTTATCGCCTTTTCTGGAATTTGAGATCGATAGAGATTAAAAAGGATGATCAACCCATAAGCCTCAAAACCCTTTTTACCGCTTTAGACTTGTTATTCCTTGGCTTTAGTGGGGGAGATGCGTATACTTGCCAATCATATGATAGAATATTCGTCACAACTAAGCAACTAAACGATTTAGAATTGTTTTACATTAAAAATTATTTTGGTTTCTACTTCGTTAAGTGTTTGGTTGTGTGATTATGACAAAACGAATACATGCTTAAATATAAAAATAAATCCTAACATCTTTTAGGATACATTTTCATACGATTAATTCTAAGGTTTACTTAGGATACATTTTCATACACTTTAATTCATTAGGATACATTTGGTTGTGTGATTATGACAAGTAAATTGATATTGAGATTGAATTTTGTTGACTTTTTGAAAAAATATTGACTTTGTGTCGAAATTCTAGTGTTAATACTTAAAAGTGAAGATAACGAATAATATAACAACGAAACCATATTCACAACACTTGATATATATATATCACAAAAGTATTTTTGCACATATAAATAGTTAGTGGAATATTTGAGTAAAGTTTGCAACACTTGGGATAAATGGAAACGTTGTATAAACGAATGGGTCATGCCCAAATTTTCTAAAAATCCAACACTTAGAATATTTTTGTGAAAACATTAACTTAAGTAAACTTTATAGAATTACTTAACAATACTTGTTTTCTTATAATAAAAGTTGCATTTGAAATAATAAACGATGTTTTTAATATAATAATTCTTCACTAACTCTATTATATTAACTCTTTTTCAAAAGCTTGTTTAATTAATCTCCATTAATTGAATACATAAGTAATTAAGTTACATACACACACACACACACACACACACACACACACACACATACACACACACACACACATATATATATATATATATATATATATATATATATATATATATATATATATATATATATATATATATATATATAAATGTACGAGTAAATGTATATGTATAACACTTGCACATCTAAGCCGCGAATACTAGCACGGATGTTCCGTTACGTATTCCCACTATGCACTTTCACCATGAGCAATCGCCAAGAGTCACAATAACAAATCATTTCAAAATATATTTTACCACACAGCAAGCAAGAAATACACGAGCACTGGTCAAACGTAAAACTTTTCAAATATAATAAAGACACATGAGACACGAATATTTTGCTGAGACTTACCGTACTGATTTAGGGTGCTGAACGGCGCGGTTGCATTATTTTGATTGATTAGCTGATTTGCCGTATTTTAAAGGTGAGTTTATAGCCCCATATTTTTATATGATTTGTTTTTAAAGCTTGGGGTGAAAAACATGCAAAACTGTTTTCGTGGACCAGAAATGAATTTGCTTTTAAGATCACACTAGTATGCAGAATCCTAAGTTTGTTGAATCCCATTTTGTGCCCACTATCATCTGCCGTTAATTCCTGTTTAGGAAGCCGTTTGTTATAAATAGATCTATTGGGAGTGACGTCCCCGTTCGATTGACTCGGCATAGCCAAGGCGAACGTATACCAAGTCAGGTTTTTGGCCGAGTGTCTGGGGATTAACACTCGCGGGCACCCTTATTTATTTTGCTAACGCTAGTCGTGCTGCATTGTCATAGCATCGGTAGGATGAGGCTTAGTGTTTGCATAACGGATAGTTTGTATCTGCAGAATTGTTTTTGTGACAGTGCTATTGGTCCATATGTGTTATTTATTTAAACCTATGAACTCACCAGCGTTAGCTGACTTTTAGCATGTTTTTCTCAGGAAACTGAGGTGCGTTTAGCCGGGTGCAGAGCATGGCGTCGGTCACAATAAATGATGGAAATGTTTTTAATGCGTTTACTCTGACAATTGGACCTTTTTAATTTAAATGGGCTTCGTTTTCATCTAAAATGGAATTTATGTATCGCTACATGACTTGATTTATGTAATATATTTTAAAACGGATTTTTAATCCGTTCCCTATATCTTATGTTGTGATTATTAATCCAGTAGCACCCAAAGAGTATGCTTCCGCAATATTATGATTTTGGGGGTGTTACAGGGACACACTTACTATCACAAATATTATATTATATGTACCATCAAATGATCTTCTAACCAGATTTGTGATGAACTCAAATAAGTACATTTTATTATCATCATTTATCCTATTTATTTGACTTGTTTTATTATATTATCTATGAGAATCGATACGTTAATGTTTACTTTAGTAATTCTCAGGTAAAAACAAGCATTATGTGAAACTTGGCGATTTTGGACTAATTATGGAGCAAAACAAGCAAGATGTCAAAAGCCTAATGAAATCCAGAAGATCAAGCTCGTTCTACTCCAGATACGCCGCAACATACTTCTAACATACGGCGTATCACTATCAAGATTTCACAAGTTACGATCCAAGTACATGCGCCGCATACAAAGTCAAGATACGCCGCATCTTAAGACGGTGTACGAATATTCCAGAATATATTAATCTTGGACCCCACACGAAGTTAAGTCAATGCGCCGCATCTATTCATTCTGTACGCCGCATCGACCCGTCAGATAGAAACTATAAATACCCCAAGGCCAGACGAATTTCGGGATCCTTTACTCACTAAGCTTTCGAAGACAGAAGAACCCTAGAGCCAAATTCAGACGACCAAGCAGCACAAGACACACCTAAACGAAGATACAAGAGCTGTAAGAAGGTCCTGCATGTATTCAATTCATTAAGTAGTTTTGTTTTATTGTATTAGTACACTTTAATTCATCAGGATTGATGGGCTTGTGTCATGTGACTACGGAAAATCATGCACTCCCCTTAATATTGCTTTCCTATCAATTAAAGTTTATATGTTGATGTCTTTCGTGACTTTTATTAGTGCATTGATAACCTCTGTGTCTAGCTGAGCATTGCTTGGGTCGCCATGCCCCTTCCTCGCCTATTTAAGAGACGCTTAATAAATAGGATAGACATAAGTAATCATTAAGAGTTTACTCGCCGATAAGATTAGAGCCAACGAGAAATGTTTAATTACATACACTTCATATAAAACTAGCAATAAAACAAGTGACAAGCTACTTAATTATCAGGACAGGTCTTCTTATTGTCTCAAGTATCTATCTGTGTACATGTGTGCTAATCGCTGATTCGTGCTCATTAGTTTAGTTTACTATTTAATCATAACCAAACCGTGCCAGTCTCTCAGGCTGAACCCCCTTGCGTTAGATTAGGTTGTATAGCTAACTTAGGATATTAAAATACTGATTAGAATAACTAGATAATACGTTCCACTCTTAGTGATCGACACTCTACTTACCATTATATTCATACTGACCGGGTACACTGCTCGTTAAGTGTGTGTGTTATTGATAAGTCGGCTAAATATAAATTTAAACTTGAGTAGGCATTAATACTGCTAAACCGCAACGACACAACATGCGCCCCATCAAGTTTTTGGCGCCGTTGCCAGGGAGTGAATTGTTATTATCTGTTAATTTAATTAGTATTTTAATTAGGTTTTTCTTTTTAATTTTTAGATTCTAACCGCTAACCCTGTTGTATATTATATAGATTGCATTCATTGTATAGTTTGCATATTTTCTGTTTTTGTGTGTTTTTGTTTTCTGTAATTTTTGTTTCTTTTTGTTTGTTTTTATTTTTGTTTTTCTCTTTTTTATTTTTTCTGCATTATGCTATCGTTGTACTGAGCTGATACAAACGATACGGCGCATCTGTTTTCACAGATACGGCGTATTGCGTATAATTTTTATAAAATACAACGCGTTTAATAAATTCGAGTACGACGCATCTTTCCCCAAGATACGGCGTATTGTGTTTTTAATAAGAAATTTTTCTAAACCCTAACGCCATACGATGCATCTGTTTTAACAGATACGGCGTATTTTCTATTTAAATTAAAAACAGTTTTTCGAATTTTTAAACAAAAGCGACGCATCGATCTCTATCGATACGGCGCATCTACTAAATCAAAAATCTTGTATTTTGAAACGTAACGAAAATACGGCGCATTAGCTTTTGTTAATACGACGAATTTAATTTGATAAATATAGTTGATTTTTGATATTCACTTTGATCGTTCCATTACTCTCGTGCACAAGTTGGTTTACTTTCAGGATAAATGATGGCTTAAGCATCACTATGGAAGATTACATTCTGAACCTAACCAAGAGACGCTAGCTGGAGTAATCAAACCTTAGATGATTGAAAGGGCTGTAATAAGACGACAAGAGTGGAGGAGAATTCAGTACTGGTAACATTGAGTATCTTAAAATTCTTGAAATAGAATTCCAGGTATCCTCTACAATAATTTACCTAGCCTTATAGAGAGTTCTCTACGAAACCTCTCCCGAATATAATCTCAATTTTGTAAGCTTAAAACGATATTTGCTCCTAACCTTGGAGTAAATCATTATCCACTAAAAAATAAAGATTATAATCATTAATAAAACGGATATGCTTATTGCTCTTATCTTGAATTTATATATATCATATAGTATACCGTTTTACCCCAATTTGATGTGTAAGGAAATGTGTTGCGGAGGCCAAGGTACGTTCCTTATTTAAATTTCGTTCACTAGCACAACAATACGGCGGATCTTAGTATTCTAAGCACCGTATCTCTGACTAATTAACACTTATTGACCAGTCAATGAATTTAGATAAGATACGGCGCATACAATTATGCGATACGGATCCTCGTATTTACCCTATAAATATGAACGAGATGCGCCGGATTTCAACTTCTTACCCAAATTTACACACAGTAATACGCACACCAAATTAAACCCTTTAATCCGAAGTGCTTTTCTCGAATCAAAACCTTCTAATCCAAACTCTAGACCGAATCCTAATCATTATATAAGGTAAATATTCTATTTAATTTTGTTCAATTTAAAAATTAGGGTTTATGCAATAATTCGATTAGGGCTTGAAAGATTTAGGGGATTTAATTAGAACTTGAACTAGATGAATTCCCCTATGTTAATTTTTGATAGACTATTGAATTAAAAGCCAATTTGATTCGAATGAAATTTAGGGTTTGGGGGATTATTTTTAAACTTTGGAGGGAAAATGAAGTAACAGGAAGTTTTAGATATTGATATTGGGATAAATGGAACTGTGATGTTAAGTGGGAGTTTACATCACGGGCCCGGATTCTTGGAAAACGTGCCTGACCCCTTTCTTTTATACTGATATATTGCTAGATGCGGCGCATCTTGGTTAATTGATGCGGCGTAACGACATATTTCCAATTTAAATACTTCACTATTGTTACGCCGTATTACTTAACTTAGATACGACGCATCCGCATTACGCCGTATTCCAGTGCATGCTACGCATCTCTTTGATACAGTCTAGATACGTCGCGCTGATTTATCAGATGCGCCGTATCAACCTTATTGCAGAACTGTTTTCTAACCTTAAAATTTATTTCAGATGGAATTACCAGTTGTTAGACACAGGCATATGTGGCTCCGTTTCGAGACCATGGGACTTACCCCGGACACCGAGGCTGATTATGTACGGAGACTTAGAGCGATTTTCTTTAGGAAAATCTTAAGGGTTCCGGTTTTGTGTTTTACGGATGTTAGTTCGATTGATGGAGGGAACGCAGCTGGTGGTCTTCATGATAGGCTGGAGATGGTTGTGAGGGATGATGATGATGAGGTTGTGTTTAGGTCACATGCATGGGAGAGGTTGTTCAGGATTGACGAGCCTCTGATTAGGGAGCTCATGCTGGAGTTCTTTAGCACGATTCATTACAGGGAGACGGATTTGGAGATTGATACAGCTGACACTCTGGTGTTCAGGTTAGGAGGGGTGCATAGGCAGATGTCGATGAGGCAGTTTATTTTGGCCATGGGGCTACACACTGAGGAGGAGCTTGGATCTGCTGGGTTTGCCAGGTACTGGGCTGAGAGTTTACGGGCTGTTCCAGATAGGATGTTGCTTGGTGATTTCTGGGAGAGGATATCCTCCGGGGGTGATTCTACTGCTTCCACCCCATCCTAGACATTGATCAGAGAGCCTATGAGGAGATTATGCCATAGGATGATTGCATTGACCATCGCTGGGAGGGGTCAGTCACCTGAGAAGGTGACCACTCTTGACCTCTTCCTTCTCAGGAGCATGGATGAGGGATTGGCGGTGAACATCCCTCACTTTTTGGCGCATTTCCTTCATAGGGGTGCTTTGGGGAGAGATAGGAGGAGCCAGATGACTGGGGGGCATTTTGTATCTAGACTGGCCCGTCATTTTGGTGTGATCGGTGATGAGATTCCTGCCGGGTTAGAGGTTGAGGTGACCAGTCTACCGGTTATTGGGCAGGATTATTTGGTCAGGTTGGGGATTTGTGAGATGGTTATGGGGGGATGCTATTGGGTGGCGTTGGGTCCCGCGAGACCAGCAGAGGTAGAGGCGGAGCAGGGAGGTCCCCAGGGAGCTCCGACTGCTGCTCCAGCCCAGGAGGAGCCACAGGTACCCCCACCACCACCAGTTGCACGCACAGTCTGTCAAAGGGTAGAGCTAGTCGAGGGGGAGGTTAGAGCTTTGAGGGGCGTCGTTGATGGTATGAGGGCTGACCTCACTGTAGTCAGAAGGGATTTAGGTTGCCTGGTCAGGAGTGTGAGCCAGATTCTGGAGGGTCAGGGCACGAGCCATACTCGCTTTGATGGTACTTTCGTTAAAGGGATGTTCACATACTCCCGGCTACCCACGCGCAGAGTCTGACCTAGGACAGATGATGTTAGCACCTCAGGGACTCACTCAGCTGCAGGAGACGACTCCCCACACCCTTGATCTCATATGTTTGATCTTATAGACATTGTTCCACATACATTTTTATTCTTCTTGGGATTGTACTGAATTTTATTATCATGTATTTATTTGATGTTTCAGTTTGTGTTTCTTATTGTGTTTGATGAAGACTGGCATTAAGTTCAGCATGAGTGATCGAGAGAACCCGAGAGGTAAACCGTGGAACGAGCCCATTTTACAACAGACTGTTAGCAATCTGTTTGGTAAATACATGCGCCGCATCTAGTAAAACAGATGCGACGCATCCTATCCTTTATTTTATTTTATTTCGTATTTATTCCAGGCTCGATACGGCGTATCTTTTTCCATAAGATACGGCGTATCGACTGACCTGATGATTTACAGTTTAATTTTTTAGGTTTTATTTTTACTAACTACTAATGTATTATGCAAGTTTGAACCTTCTTAACTCAGGTGTGTTAAAGTCTTAATGGTATTATAGATTCCTGCATTTATGTGGATACATCATCTATGAAGCTTAAACGTTCTCATCCACAAGAAAGTTGATTTTTGCTCTTATACGAATAATGGAGGATCATACCGAGCAAATCTCAGGGGAGTTTTTCTGTTCTAATTCTTTTATTTTCCAGTTTTTAACCTTTGACACAAACAACGAGGACGTTGTTTAACTTAAGTGGGGGGATTGGAGAATTAGAACACTTACTTGTCCTAAACTTTTTCAGAATATGCTTAAAATGCGCTTAATATATCAAAATTTAAAATTTTTAGCATGTTTTTGTTTAAAGTCTAAATTACATAGCCGCACACATAACTCTATTCTTTCAAAAATATTAAAACTGTAGTGTGCTGGTGACTTGTAAACTTTAGAACTTGGCTTGTATACTATTCGAGACCACCATAATAAGTATTATTAATATAATTGGAGTGACTTGTCTAACTTGGTAAATTTCTAGGATTACACCCAAATAGCCTTTATATGTTATGTGATATTAACTAACTACACTGGTTAGTTAACCCCCGTATAAACCCTTTGTTACTCTCACTTTTAGAGTAAGATACCCCTAGAAAAACCCTCAGAGCCATTCCTTTCGTTTCTTACACCTTTGTTATAATGTTTCGATACACCCTTACACCTTAGCCTACCCTGTAGATTAAAATCCGTGGTTAATTGCTTTAGGCAAAGTGTGTTTCCTTACATTACCTGTGTTCGCGTGCGTAATTCATTATCTTTGGTTAGGTGGAGAAATTGCACAATGCAATTGGTATGAAAGTAAATATTGTATATCTTTTAGTTTATTTTTCGTGTGTTTGCTACTTTCGCTATTACAGTTATTTCTGAAAGTATGAAGAGTATGGAAAAATTATCCGGAAAAATAAGTGATAGAAAAGTTGTGAAATTTTACACATATATGTTGATGTCTAAAAAAAAATTGAAAAAATAGAAAAGAAAAAGAAAAAGGAAAAGTTGGAAGTTTGTTTTAACCAACTTATGTAAAGTTTTGTATTAAGTGGGAGATATCACCACTATTTGTTGTATATTATATTTATGGATTGAATGGGAGTTGGCCGTTATGGGAACGCCAACTAAGGTTATTCTTTGATTGAGATCTTGTTGAGTATAATTCGTGTCTACCTAAAGCGTGTGTTTCAAGTGTTAAAGCGTGAGTTATTCAATGATATGAGTCTTATTCATGGGATGGTTGGGATAGTGATTAACCACACTTAGGATTTTAATTTATCTGTTTTGTTTATTTTTTTATTTTACACCAATTTGTATCCCAAATATTATCCATACCCTATATCATTCTTCATCCAAACCTTTGATTTATTGAGATTAGGGATTTGAGCAATCTTAAGTATCGTAGTCGTGGATTCGGCTATGTATTTATGATTTTGTCGCCCTTTTTGATATAATATTATTGGTGAAGATTACTTGGTCCTATCTTTAGCCTATTCGAGTTAAGGATTTGAGCAATTGCAAGTATCGTGGTCGTGGATTCGATCATGTATTTGTAATTTTATCGCCTTTTCTGGAATTTGAGATCGATAGAGATTAAAAAGGATGATCAACCCATAAGCCTCAAAACCCTTTTTACCGCTTTAGACTTGTTATTCCTTGGCTTTAGTGGGGGAGATGCGTATACTTGCCAATCCTATGATAGAATATTCATCACAACTAAGCAACTAAACGATTTAGAATTGTTTTACATTAATAATTATTTTGGTTTCTACTTCGTTAAGTGTTTGGTTGTGTGATTATGACAAAACGAATACATGCTTAAATATAAAAATAAATCCTAACATCTTTTAGGATACATTTTAATACGATTAATTCTAAGGTTTACTTGGGGAAAAGTAAAGTTCAAGTGAGGGGATATTTGATGAACTCAAATAAGTAAATTTTATTATCATCATTTATCCTATTTATTTGACTTGTTTTATTATATTATCTATGAGAATCGATACGTTAATGTTTACTTTAGTAATTCTCAGGTAAAAACAAGCATTATGTGAAACTTGGCGATTTTGGACTAATTATGGAGCAAAACAAGCAAGATGTCAAAAGCCTAATGAAATCCAGAAGATCAAGCTCGTTCTACTCCAGATACGCCGCAACATACTTCTAACATACGGCGTATCACTATCAAGATTTCACAAGTTACGATCCAAGTACATGCGCCGCATACAAAGTCAAGATACGCCGCATCTTAAGACGGTGTACGAATATTCCAGAATATATTAATCTTGGACCCCACGCGAAGTTAAGTCAATGCGCCGCATCTATTCATTCTGTGCGCCGCATCGACCCCTCAGACAGAAACTATAAATACCCTAAGGCCAGACGAATTTCGGGATCCTTTACACACTAAGCTTTCGAAGACAGAAGAACCCTAGAGCCGAATTCAGACGACCAAGCAGCACAAGACACACCTAAACGAAGATACAAGAGCTGTAAGAAGGTCCTGCATGTATTCAATTCATTAAGTAGTTTTGTTTTATTGTATTAGTACACTTTAATTCATCAGGATTGATGGGCTTGTGTCATGTGACTACGGAAAATCATGCACTCCCCTTAATAATGCTTTCCCATCAATTAAAGTTTATATGTTGATGTCTTTGGTGACTTTTATTAGTGCATTGATAACCTCTGTGTCTAGCTGAGCATTGCTTGGGTCGCCATGCCCCTTCCTCGCCTATTTAAGAGACGCTTAATAAATAGGATAGACATAAGTAATCATTAAGAGTTTACTCGCCGATAAGATTAGAGCCAACGAGAAATGTTTAATTACATACACTTCATATAAAACTAGCAATAAAACAAGTGACAAGCTACTTAATTACCAGGACAGGTCTTCTTATTGTCTCAAGTATCTATCTGTGTACGTGTGTGCTAATCGCTGATTCGTGCTCATTAGTTTAGTTTACTATTTAATCATAACCAAACCGTGCCAGTCTCTCAGGCTGAACCCCCTTGTGTTATATTAGGTTGTATAGCTAACTGAGGATATTAAAATACTGATTAGAATAACTAGATAATACGTTTCACTCTTAGTGATCGACACTCTACTTACCATTATATTCATACTGACCGGGTACACTGCTCGTTAAGTGTGTGTGTTATTGATAAGTCGGCTAAATATAAATTTAAAACTTAAGTAGGCATTAATACTGCTAAAACGCAACGACACAACACGCGCACCAATTTGTTAACTATCTAAAACGGCGTACCATTAAATTATGCTCAAACAAGGAGTAGGAACCCGTCACGCTGCGGCAGGGCCTTTTCCATTTCTTCTGGTTAGTCCAAGTGTAGAACAGCATGGTATCATCGTACGAAAAACTGCATTTATGTTATGACGGCTTGTCATTACAGAAAACTGCATGTTCCAGACATAGTAGCGTGGAACATGCGCGTTAACAGCCTAACAGATAGGTCCCACATGTGGTATACATATTACAGAAGTTACATCCTAACGGCTACTGTACATATTAGACAAACCGTCTTAGATGTGCTTTCGATCTTATGCTCTTTCTTTTCTGCAGGTTCGTCATCCCAGCCCGTCTTCTTTGCACAAAATGTCTGTCATCTAACATGGATAGTTTAGAGCTTGTTACTGGAAATATAGTCTATAGTTAACCACTGATAACGCTCAAATTATGCACGTTTTTAGTAGCGTTATTGTTGACCCCAGTTGAGCTTCACGATCTTATTAATTACTTTAGATATAAACCTAAAGCAATCGGTATAGAAACTGATCTTGAATTGTATATCAAATATTATGCGGAAATTAATATTTGATCTTAAGAAGAATTAAACACAAACAAATTCTCAAACAACACTTCAATATATTAATACGATTGCTCGATAGCAATAGGGTTACAAGAAACCTTGAAGTGTAAAACAATAACGATACGTGTCTAAAATCTAACCCTAGACCCTCCTTTTATAGACTAAGGAGTCCTAGTCGGTTACAAAACTTTCTATACACGAAAAATATCTTTTCGTATCTTTTCTATACATATCCTTAACATGCTATACATATCTAATAAGCAGCAGCATAATCTTCCTAGCAGCAGAGTCTTCGTGACTAGCAGCAGAGTTATACTAAGCTTATTATCCCAATCCAGCAGAGTTACCAAACAGCAGAGTTATAGTCTAATCAGCAGAGTTACTTAACTAATCAGCAGAGTAACACTTAGTGTATTTCCCGAACAGCAGCATCTTTAGACCCAACAATCCTCCCCTAAACTTGATATTTCTTCTTAAAAACATCAAGTTTTCTTTAAACCCAGCTAATCACCAGGAGGATGCTTCCAAACACTTTACTGTTTTGAGGTCTTTGATTCCAGCACTTTTCTATACCTCTCCACTAACTCAAAAGCTTGATGATCTGATAAAAATGGTCTTTGCAAACTCAGCATTCCAGGTTGTAGCATATTAGTCAGAAGAGCAGTATTCTTGAACACAGGATAATCTTTCTCTGTTAACATGTATAAACACAAACCATTACTTCCAGTCAATGCATGTACTCCACATGATTGATATAGATACCATCTGATAACTTTGCTTGAACTTATCACATTCTTCCAATCAAGACTTCTTTCATCAGGTTCAAACATATTCTTCAAATAGTAATAGTTAAGTCTTTCATGCACCACCTCTGGTCTAGTATCACCATAATTCATCTTGTAAAGCTTCCAGAGTTGTAGAATATCATCCCTATCCATGTAGTGCAACATTTGAGAAAAACTGATATATGCCACACTTGAACCATTTGATCTCTTAATCCCCCAGCATGCTTGACTACCATCTAGAACATCATGTGAGTAGGAAATGATTGGGTATTTTGTTGACAAAGGAACTACATTAAGTAACTCAGGTTCTTCTCGAGGTTTATGAACTGTGAAATCCATAATCCTTTTCATATCATCTGCAGTCACTTCTTCAAAATTATGCTCATCACTATCCTCTTTCTCTGAATCACTCATCAATACTGACTGAGTTCTTGATGCGTGGGTTTTGCAACCTTACAACAGGTTTTACCTCTCAAGGGATCTCAAGAGGCTTACAACCCCACCAGGCAGTGTACCTGACCGATGTAGTATAGTGTAGTGGTAAGTACGGGGGATTGATCGTTCTCCACAGGGAATAGTGTTCGTTAGGTATGAAAGGCTACTCTAATTAGGTCTAAGGGTTGAGGAAGATTCTTTTTTTATGTTTTTATAATTTTATGAAAGCAAGTAAAATCTCGGGTTTGAAGGAGTGGGCGGAATTAGTTGCTAGTCAACTAACCCAAATTACTACGAATGCAATAAAATAAAATAACAAAAATGAAAATGAGGTGAGAAACTTATGTGTAGAGAAATGTGTTTACTTAGATTTCCTTACTCCCTAACTATCTTTTACCGGTTAATTAGTGTGTATTAGTTGCGTGGATGACGGGTGTATTCCTTAATACCATTCGTGGGGTGGCGTACTTACTTCCCCAACTCTACAAGCTCCTACTTCACTCCTATGTCGAGCCGGCTAGGAAGCTCCTAACATGGGATCACTAGAATTCGCTTGTGCATTAAATACAACCATAAAAACCTTTAGTACGTGTTTGGTTCATGTTTCTTAAGACGTTCAAGCAAGTTACCGAATAGGAAGTTAGCCAGTTTTCTTAAGCCTAACATAGATAAACAATCATCCAATACAACTAATAACACGCTAACAACCAATAATCAATAGCTAGGTTTCATTAGATCTAAGCAAACACAAGATAAATTTAGCCTAACATGTTAAACAAAAGACAAGAATAAGATAGAATCAAACAACACATAGACATATTGAATGATTAATTGATAACTTATCTTTCAATGAAACATGGAAGATCTCAAGGCAAAAAGCCCTGAAAAAGTAGCTAAAATCGTCTTAGGGTTTTATCCCAAAATTCCACACACTAAGCCCTCCTTAATGACAAAAAATTAGAAAACTATATATAGATTTTTGGATCTGACGGCGTCACCTTATGGAGTGTGACGCCGTCACCTCGCCGCTTTTAGGGTTCCCGGATGACCTTCTTGACGCCGTCCCTCTTTAGCTCTTCCAAAATCCATTCTGGCTTATCAAGGCTTGACGCCGTCGGATGTTGAACGTGACGCCGTCCCCTTATGAATTAAGCCGTGACGCCCTTGATCAGGTTAAAGCGTGACGCCGTCAGAATTCCATGCCATTTTCACTGGCCCGTCATGAGTAAATTTCACGTCCAACTTTTCTTGCCAAGGCATGACGCCGTCCAGAGTAACTTCTGACGCCGTCTGGGGTAACTTTTAGCCGATTTTTGAGACTTTGCCGTTTTCTTCACTTTAATGCTCCAAAAACGTCCAAAATGCCTCCTTTTCCAGATTTCTCCTCAAAAGTACCTAAAATGACAAAAGGAACGATTTAGGGCAATATTTGATCAAATAAATACGATTTAAGGCTTAAATGACCCCTTAAAAGCGGTACACTTTTCGCCTCATCAAATACCCTTACACTTGAGATTTGCTTGTCCTCAAGCAAATGCGCTTTTATTCTAATCAAAATACAAGTTAGGGGTCATTTAATGCAAACATAAAAGTAATTACAACAAATATTCGTTCCACTTCAATCATAATAAGCACGGAGATTATAAACTAGCACCTCACAAGTAGTGTTTAGATACTCACATCTCTCAAGTGTCATCAAAATAAATCTCATAAATGAAAACGGATAATATCTCTCACTACCTGCCATAGCAAATAGATTACCATAGGCTTGGGAAAGGATCGAAAACCTCCTCCACTAGGCGTAAGCACCTAAGATAAACTATCAAAGAGGGCTTTTAAATGGGTTATAATGTTAGGTGTAGGGAAAAGGAAAACACGGTTTTGTTGGATAAAGGATATTTTACTGGTGGCGAGTTAAAGATCTTGATCAATTACATGTACTATACAATGTTGCTAAGCCAAGACTAGACTCGATCTTAAGCTAGAAACGAAATAACAAAAACATAAAACAAACATAAAATGAAACGGGATGGTAGTCCGTATGTTTTTTCTATTTTTTCATTTTCTCATTTTTTTTTTTCTTGATTTTTTTTTTTTTTTTTTTTTTTTTTTTTTTTTTTTTTTTTTTTTTTTTGACATACACTTTTACCCTACCATCCAAAATAATACATCATAGGGGCATTGCATTCCCCTTACACTTGAACTTTTACATAACTTTACAAATACTAATCTAATGACTCGAATTAAGATAATTGAAAAACTTGGAGTACTTTTAAAACATTTAGCACATATGGGGGTAATAATGTTGTTCTTCCCCATTACTCCATTACACTAGTACTTTACCCATGAGTCCCAATCGTCCCAAAACAATATGTACAAGGATATGACTCGACTTAGCAACCATGTAATCAACTAGATAATTAACTTGGGTTTAAACAAATGTTGTAACAATAATGCACTAAAAATGAGTGCATGCAAGGTAGGCTAAGGCGATTTGGGTGTACATTTTAGTGGGGTGTAACAAATTCTTCCTTTAAGTAAAATGCTTAAAGGTCGAAACGAAAAGATAGGCTCTGAGGGGTGTACTAGGGGTATCGTGTACTAAAAATGAGTACAACGCAAAGGGTGTGGGAGAATTACTTGACCAATGTAGCCAATGTAATTATAACAAAAACACAGGTGTAAAACAATGGGTTAATCCTAATGCCTCTTATCATGTAGTAAATCTAACTACACGAATGTAGTCTCACTTGTGGCCTTGGAATGGTCCTAACGCAAGTTCTAGAATCTAAGTGCTACCGGTACACACATCATAGCATAAATGCTTTTCCTACCAATTCTAGGGGCGAACCTCACATATTTGGGGGTGGAAAATTTTTTTAGTGGTACGGTTTTTGTGCTAGTCATATAACTCCTATCCGTGAGACACTCATTAAGATCACAGTTTCACTCCTAAATGTTGTAAAAAATTTTAAATTTGGCACTAAAATTGCCCTAACAGGTATTTATCTCAGTTTTATTACACATCTATTATTAAACAAACAAAAATCAAGCGCAATGGCATTCTCTAAAATCGTACTTTTACCCCCCCTTACACTTAAGATGAACATTGTCCCCAATGTTCAAATAACAAGATGTAAAAGCATAAAGTAAAAGAATGAAATCAAATACTCCCCTGATTCGCTCGGTGGATAATGAAATTACACGGTTAGATCTTCCTCCAAAGAGAATGTTGAAGCTCCATGACTAATGCATCGCCACAAGCTTGATTCAATAAACATCTCCTTGTCCAAAATAACCTGTTAAACCTGAGAAAACAAACACGAAAACCTGCATAACATCGGCGGGATAAATCTATATATAAGGATATAATGCTTGTGGAATGATAACTTTGCAGATTCCTGGAGATTATAAGTTGGAGATTTTAATAAAAACTTTTTATGAAAACAAAACTTTCAAAAATTTCTGAAAATTAAATCTGACGCCGTCAGGTTATAAACCTTGACGCCGTCAGAAATGACCTGACAAAAATTTTCATTTTAAGTTTCCGGAAAATTTCTGGAAAAACCTTTACCTTACTTCCTGGAAATCCTGCAAAACATCATTATGACTCGATACAAGCATTTGACTCAAACAAATACTAATATGTATGTTAATTTAATATTATTATGATTCATGTTCATTTGTTCTAATAAACCGATTTGACTTTCCCTTACACTTATCTTTTGCAAAATACCTTTATATGTAGTTAAGACGAAGTTAAAAACAAAATAAAGCATTTTCACAATTTTAGTTTTGAACATGAATCAATAATAATAAAAATTAAACATACATACGGAAGCAAATAAAATCAAACAAACAAATAAATAAACACACAAAGCAAATAAATAAAATAAAGCTTGGGTTGCCTCCCAAGAAGCGCTTTTCTTTATTAACGAGTCTTGTAGCTAGACTCAAAGTCACGTACATTACGTGACTCCATCATTCATAATGACGTATCCCTGATAGATATGATCCTTGTTATCAGGGTGGTGGTGTCTCAATCGCTCGACATTCGCAGTTACTTCACCTCCTCCTTTGCTGGTCAGGCTTACTATCCCATCTTGGTGTAAACTTTTAATTGTGAATGGTCCGTACCACCAGGGACTTAGTTCATTGGTAGGTGCTTCTGTTTCTGAATGCCTTAGGAGCACTGAGTCTCCTTTTGTAAATTCAACGGGGTTATTGGGTTGCTCATCAGCCTCAATATAATCGTTATTTCCATCCTTACATTCTCTAATCTTATTTTCCATATAACTCTTAATCCTTGCCTCCCATGCAAGAATTTTCTCTCGAACATTACCACGGACTATATTAGGGTTAGCCTCCATCTTCTTCTGCAGAGCAACATCTCGTATATGTCGTGGGATCGTTGGGAAGTTTACTGTTTTCTTCCCCTTCTTCATTTGGATGGTGCTATTTTCGTAATTGATTTGTGCTCTAGTGGTAGCGAGAAAGGGTGCCCCAAGGATTATTGGCATATTCATATCATTTCTCTCAATGATCATGAAGTCGACCGGATACAGGAATCCGGCAACGTTGACCAACACATCTTCTGCAATTCCTAACGGATATTCATAAGAATGCTTTGCAAAGGAGAGTTTAGTATGGGTGATGGATGGCAACTTATCGGTTAACTGAACATAAATGGATAAAGGCATCAAATTTACGTCGGAACCTTGGTCAGCTATCGCATCCAGATACTTGCGTTTTCCAATGCTGCATGGTATTTCAAAGACCCCGTAGAATTTCTGCTTTTCCACTAACTTTTGTCCTATGAGGCATTCATACAATTGCCCACCGGGTAATGTGTCAGATTTATCATCCGGTTCCACCTTCTTGGACTTCTTGTTGGGTAGATGAGTACGTCGATAGTTTCTCACCCAATCGTTTATGGTCTCCTTGTTTATTTCGTGCTTCAAGTAATGCTTCACTTGTTGTGACACTGGCGGTTCAACCAATTGGCGCTCCTCAAAGGGCGCCTCCTCTCCCTTGTCGGAATCGCATTTGTAAGCATTGGTGTTTCCATTATTAAGTGGGATGAGGTCAATTTTGTTAACTTCCATAGTTATGGATTTCCCTCTTCCATCATTTCCGCCCTCTTGGACGACGGAGGTGGCCTTGACAAATTTAGTGTTAGGAACATCAACGTCATTCCTCACCAACACTTTTTCAGGGGCTTTTGTATTTGTGTATTCTTTCAAAAGATTCATCATCTCCGCCATTTTCTCTTCCATTTCCTCCTTTTGTTTGTAGACGGCTTCCTCAAATTTTGCTAACCGTTCGGAGTGTTTTGACATGTACTCTCTCATTCGAGCTTCGAATGTTGGACTAAGTTCCTGAGGTGGTGAGTTGGGTGGAGCGTGCTTATGGAAGGGTTTAGTAATTTCCCTACGGGGTGATTCGGACAATGGTATTTGCCTAACGCTTGAGACTGAGTTAATTGTCGCTTTTTGTGGACTTAAGGGTCTCTTTTGCTTTTCCATAAGATATGCAACCCTTTTCTCAAGTTCACTAACGCTTTCCTCAGTGATTTGATTGGCTGTATCGGGTGATGAATATGTCTTGACTGCCGAGCGCACGTCGTGGGAGACTTGCCACAATTCATCATCGTCGGATGCAAGCTCATCAATGATCTCCCATGATTCCTCGGCGCTTTTGTCGCGCAATCTGCCCCCGGCGGCTCGATCGATGGCACGCTTGGTGTGGTAATCAACATGGTCATAGAAGATTTGGATTTGAAGCCATAGATTTATGCCATGGTGAGGGACTTTTTGAAGTAAGTCCTTGAATCGAATCCATGCCCCGTAGAGGGTTTCGCCTCGACGTTGTTCAAACATCAAGATATCCTTCCTTAGCTTGGTAGTTCTCCCCGGTGGGAAAAACTGAGCAAGGAAACGAGTGGTGAGATCATCCCAAGAGGTGATGGATCCTGCGGGTTGACGTTCTAGCCACTGACTAGCTTGGTCCCGCAAAGAGAATTGGAAGAGACGCAATCGGGTCGTCTCTCGAGTGGCAACATCAAGGTCTATAGAATCAACGATTTTAAGAAAGTCCTTGAGATGTTGATTAGGATCTTCAGAACGAAGTCCATAGAATGCGCATCCGCTTTGCACCAACCGGATGGTGTCGGATCGCAAGGGTGTGATATTGGCTCCTTGAGTGAGCTCAATGGTGTTTCGATAGCCATGGTGGCTAGGACGGGAATACTCTCCTAAAGTACGGGCTCTAGGAGGTGGTTGTGGTTGTTGTGGTGGGTTGTGGGGGTTAAGGATATTACCATCTTCCATGATGTCGGATGGTATGGTTACGAACAAAGACACGAAGAAAATAGATAGACTAAAGAAAACCTAGAAAAATAAAATAAAAATCTCACTAGAAAGGAATCTAGTGAGTAGACCTAATAGAAATAAAAATTCAACCTAAACAATAACTATTCCCCGGCAGCGGCGCCAAAAACTTGATGCGTGGGTTTTGCAACCTTACAACAGGTTTTACCTCTCAAGGGATCTCAAGAGGCTTACAACCCCACCAGGCAGTGTACCTGACCGATGTAGTATAGTGTAGTGGTAAGTACGGGGGATTGATCGTTCTCCACAGGGAATAGTGTTCGTTAGGTATGAAAGGCTACTCTAATTAGGTCTAAGGGTTGAGGAAGATTCTTTTTTTATGTTTTTATAATTTTATGAAAGCAAGTAAAATCTCGGGTTTGAAGGAGTGGGCGGAATTAGTTGCTAGTCAACTAACCCAAATTACTACGAATGCAATAAAATAAAATAACAAAAATGAAAATGAGGTGAGAAACTTATGTGTAGAGAAATGTGTTTACTTAGATTTCCTTACTCCCTAACTATCTTTTACCGGTTAATTAGTGTGTATTAGTTGCGTGGATGACGGGTGTATTCCTTAATACCATTCGTGGGGTGGCGTACTTACTTCCCCAACTCTACAAGCTCCTACTTCACTCCTATGTCGAGCCGGCTAGGAAGCTCCTAACATGGGATCACTAGAATTCGCTTGTGCATTAAATACAACCATAAAAACCTTTAGTACGCGTTTGGTTCATGTTTCTTAAGACGTTCAAGCAAGTTACCGAATAGGAAGTTAGCCAGTTTTCTTAAGCCTAACATAGATAAACAATCATCCAATACAACTAATAACTCGCTAACAACCAATAATCAATAGCTAGGTTTCATTAGATCTAAGCAAACACAAGATAAATTTAGCCTAACATGTTAAACAAAAGACAAGAATAAGATAGAATCAAACAACACATAGACATATTGAATGATTAATTGATAACTTATCTTTCAATGAAACATGGAAGATCTCAAGGCAAAAAGCCCTGAAAAAGTAGCTAAAATCGTCTTAGGGTTTTATCCCAAAATTCCACACACTAAGCCCTCCTTAATGACAAAAAATTAGAAAACTATATATAGATTTTTGGATCTGACGGCGTCACCTTATGGAGTGTGACGCCGTCACCTCGCCGCTTTTAGGGTTCCCGGATGACCTTCTTGACGCCGTCCCTCTTTAGCTCTTCCAAAATCCATTCTGGCTTATCAAGGCTTGACGCCGTCGGATGTTGAACGTGACGCCGTCCCCTTATGAATTAAGCCGTGACGCCCTTGATCAGGTTAAAGCGTGACGCCGTCAGAATTCCATGCCATTTTCACTGGCCCGTCATGAGTAAATTTCACGTCCAACTTTTCTTGCCAAGGCATGACGCCGTCCAGAGTAACTTCTGACGCCGTCTGGGGTAACTTTTAGCCGATTTTTGAGACTTTGCCGTTTTCTTCACTTTAATGCTCCAAAAACGTCCAAAATGCCTCCTTTTCCAGATTTCTCCTCAAAAGTACCTAAAATGACAAAAGGAACGATTTAGGGCAATATTTGATCAAATAAATACGATTTAAGGCTTAAATGACCCCTTAAAAGCGGTACACTTTTCGCCTCATCAATACTGACTGAGTTCTTCTCTTCTTCCTAGCCACCTGCTTTACTCTCCTCCCATATTTTTTTATACCAACAGAGGATTCAGTCTTTACTTCAGCTTCTACAATAACCTCTTTCTCCTTTTCAGCATCGGACACTATGGGCTTTTTAACACTTGACTCAGGATTCATGTAAGCATTTTGATAACGTATAGTCCGTATTCGGGTCACGAACCCGACCCATACTTAGGTCCATCACGAATGGACTCAAGCCCATTACGAATGGGCTATCACAATAGCGGTTTGGGCTCACGATGGCCCAAACCCAAAGCTATTTATGGTTTTGATATAGATATCCCTTATTTATGGATATATATCATATAACGGCCCTATGCGGGATATTCTGAGGAGTGAAGGACACGAAACCAACTAGGGTTTCGTGTGTATATAAAGAGTCCTTCGACTCTCATTAAAGGTACGATTGACATACCCTAACTCTTCTACAAACCCTAAAACCGATTACTTACTCTCACGCCGGAGGATAATCGTGGGAGACAATCCCACGATAAGCCTAACGGTGTCTTTTTGTTTTCTTAGTGCGCAGGTCTCAAGCATTAAGATCTGATTGGTACGGAATCAAGGAACGCCCAACTTTTGTATCAACAAGTGGCGCCATCCGTGGGACCCTACACTAAGAGCTTTGCTAAGAACTAGAATGACGAAGCACGGAAAGGAGCGAACTCCGCATGCGAAGAAAACGCATGACGATTTACTAGGGAAGAAACAGCAAACTGATGCGGCCTCTAAGCAGGCCTCTGGGACAACCAGCACGCCTAGAAGCTTAGGAGCGTACTCAGATCTGCTCTTTACTCCAACAGAATCGCTCACTATGACTACCAATGCTACTACAACAAGTACTAGCGCGGTAGACCTACAGCGCACTCCTCTCACCATACTAGAAGTAAACTTCACTGAGCCACCAAATGCGCCTATCCGAAACAAGGATCTTGTTTTGGAAACAGACTCCATCGCACTAGAAGGAGTCATGCCTGAACTAGCGCCAAGCGACTTCGTATCTCAAAACTACGAAGCCTTGGCTACGCTCATGCGAGAGGAGGCAAAAAAGAGGTCAAGCCAAATTCTGCACGCCAGGCTCAACTTCGACCCTGAGCATGAAGCATCCCCACCGCGCTACCGAAAGGAAAAACGCGAGAGGGATAGCCGCAAACACCCAGTGTTTACCAGGATTGGAAGGAAGGTGGTGGATGATGAAACAGCCGACTTTCAGCATCTGGAGGAGCATGAAGATGGGGAACGGCGCGCCAATGTCCACGCTAGGCTTGGCAGTCGCAGGGTTCAGGATAGGCTTGGGCGACGGTGCTCCCCAAGTGAAAGCCCTTCAAGCTCTGATTCCGAGGATAGTCGGCGCAAGCGCCACAGAGGAGCAAGCTCAGATTCTGATGATAGTCGACGCAAGCGTCGCAAAAGAGTAAGCCCATCCTCAAGTGATTCCTCGGACAACGAGGACAAAGAAACTGGACACTGGAAATCAAGAGGAAAATACCGCGACTAGGAAGATGAAGACATGTCTCTTCCCTGGCGTCGTAAAAAAGTTGATGCGTTTACTAGGCGCATCAGCGATTTTTCGGAAAATAAGAGAAGGCGCATGCCTGCTAATGTCAAAACATATGATGGGACAGGTGACCCTGATGATCACCTAAAAATTTTTGAGTCAGCAGCTACTATCGAAAATTGGCCACAACCTGTGTGGTGCCATATGTTTAACTCTACATTAGTAGGGAACGCGCGCAATTGGTTCAATAAGCTTCCACGCAGAAGCATCGGTGGGTTTGAAGAGTTGCGAAAGGCGTTTCGTTCAAACTTTACTCAAATAAAAAAGTGCGCCAAAAACCCTGTTGAGCTCGCTAGGGTAAAACAGCGACAAGGGGAATCCACAAGCGCTTTCATGGAGCGCTATAAGGACGAATGCATGCAAGTCAAATCGTGCCCAGAGATACTAAAAATATCGGGTTTTATGAACGCAATCAATAACCCAGATTTGATAAAAAAGTTAAACGATAGGGTTCCCCACACCTTTGACGAACTCATGAAGCGCACGAGGTCCTTCGTCCAAGGAGAAGCAGCCGCTGCGGATAGCAAAAAAGGCTACTCGAACCATAGGTCACAAGAAGAGTCAAGGAGACAATCCAATGACCAGAGTGGCAATCGCAACAAAAGTTATCGCACCCAAGGGAGCGGAAGAGGAAACGACAAGTACACCCCATTAACAAAAACTCCAAAGGAGATATTCGCGACGGAAGGTGCGAACTTTCCAAGGCCCCCACCTATGCGCACCTCGGAGGATCGGCGCGTAGGGAACGGATACTGCGAGTATCACGCACAGAAGGGCCATACCACTAATGAGTGTGTCCAGTTACGCCAACTAATCGAGAAACTAGTGAAAGAAGGCAGATTGGACCACCTCGTTAAGAATATTAAGGAGGGGAAAGACAAGCAGAGAACCGGAGGCAAGAAAGAAGCGCCTAAGGAAAAAGCTGATACTATCTACATGATACAATCATGGCAGCGAAAGACTAGGCAAAAGGTGAGCCAAAAATTCTCTCATGGAAGCGAAATCTCCTTCCCCACCTTGACTGCGGACAACGCAGCGGCAGAACCACTTACCATTGAAATAAATGCGGGGGGTCACGACATCCACCGCATGTATGTCGATGGGGGCGCATCAGCGAATATAATGTATGAACATTGCTTCAAGAGATTGCGTCCTGAAATACAAAGACAGTTAAGTCCAGCCAAGACTGCGCTTACTGGCTTTACAGGAGAAAAGATATGGCCTATGGGGCAACTGCGCCTACTAGTCGCTGTCGGTAATAAGGAACACTCCACGACAGCCTAGATGAACTTTATGGTGATCAAATCTCCTTCGCCATACAATGGCATTATTGGAAGGTCAGGAATCTCGGCGTTGCGCGCGGTACCATCCACAACGCATGGGATGCTCAAATTCCCAGTAGAAGGCGGCATCGTCACCATTTACAACAACGCTGCGCCACCAGAAGAATGTAACACGATTACATGTGAGACAACGCATGTCCCAGAACAGAGCGCAGCTAAAGTCCCAAATTTGAAGATCGCAATTCACCCTGACTACCCAGAGCAAGAAATATCAATCGGAGGATCGCTGTCTGACAAAGGCAGAGCCGCCGTGTGCGCACTCTTACAGAAGAATCTGGATATCTTTGCCTGGGAAACAAAGCACATGACTGGTGTGCCACGCTCGATCGCAGAACACAAGCTAAAAATCCGACAAGGATATTCCCCAGTGCGGCAGAAAAAGCGCGACCAAGCTCCAGAGCGCGCAAAAGCCATTCTGGAAGAAGTACACAAACTTGTAGATGCAGGCATCATGCGTGAAGTCTATTACCATGACTGGCTCTCTAATCCAGTCATGGTCAAGAAGGGTGATAGCAGTTGGCAGATGTGTGTGGATTTCACGGATCTCAACAAAGCATGTCCACAGGACTGCTATCCGCTGCCAGAGATAGACTGGAAGGTAGAATCTCTGTGTGGATATCCATTTAAATGTTTCTTAGACGCATACAAGGGATACCACCAAATCCAAATGGCCAAGGAAGACGAGGAAAAAACAGCTTTTCACACAAGCCAAGGGGTCTACTGTTACACAAAGATGCCTTTTGGCCTGAAGAATGCGGGCGCCACCTACCAGCGATTGGTAGATAATGCATTTGAAAAGCAAGTGGGCCGCAACTTAGAAGTTTATGTGGATGATCTTGTCATAAAAAGCCATACTGAAGACGAAGTGGTGCGCGATATAGAAGAAATATTTAGAACGCTACGGGCGATCAACATGAAGCTAAATCCCAAGAAGTGTACTTTCGGTGCTACAGAAGGCATGTTCTTGGGATATCTGATAGAACCAGATAGCATTAAGCCATGCCCAGAAAAAACAGAGGCTGTTATCCATCTTCCTTCACCACGCACGCTGAAAGAAGTTCAGTCTCTAAATGGGAAACTAGCCGGTTTGAACAGGTTCCTGTCCAAATCAGCGGATAAGTCACTCCCTCTTTTTAAAACACTCAAGAAGTGTAAAAAAGGGAGACTTTCGTTGGACTGCGGAAGCGGAAGAGGCTTTCACACAGCTCAAGCAACATATAGCAGCGCTTCCTAAGCTTGCCGCACCCCGACCAGGGGAGGAATTAATCGTGTACTTATCTGCGACTCATGGAGCAGTCAGCGCAGTACTACTGACAGAGAGGAACTCTGTACAAACACCGGTTTACTTCGTAAGCAAAGCGCTCAAGAAGAAAGAGATTAACTATAGCCCAATGGAAAAGTTGGTCTTAGCATTAGTGTTCGCCGCCAAAAGATTGCGCAGATACTTTCAAGCGCATTCAATAACAGTAATCACAGACCAACCAATCAAACAAGTTATCTCTAAACCTGACGCATCGGGGCGATTACAAAAATGGAGTGTGCTGCTAGGCGAATATAACATTTCCTATAGGCCACGCACTGCGGTCAAGGGACAAATACTAGCAGATTTCATCATCGAAAAGCCAAACACCGATGCCGCACCTCCACCAAACAAGGTAGAACTACAAGAGCCATGGATCTTATTCACGGATGGATCTTCATGCGTGGATGGGTCGGGCGCTGGCCTTATACTCACTAATCCAGAAGGAATGGAGTTCACTTACGCACTACGTTTTGAATTCACAGCCACGAACAACGAGGCAGAATATGAGGCCCTAATCGCTGGTTTGCGCATTGCAACTCGAATGGGTGTACGCAACCTAGAAGCAAACGTGGATTCTCGATTAGTAGCCAACCATGTGTTGGGAGAATATGTGGCTAAAGAGGACAACATGGTTCAATACCTTGAAAAGACAAAGTCACTAATTCAAAGTTTTGATAGGTTTACCATCAAACAAGTTCCTAGAGGGGAAAACAAAAAAGCAGATGCACTGAGCAAGATTGCATCTACAAGCTTTGCGCACCTGTCAAAACAAGTATTGGTGGAAATTCTAAAGAACAAGTCCATCTCGGAGATGGAGATATCAACGGTGATAGAAGAACAGGATCCTACATGGATGACCCCTATCATCGATTTTATAAACAAGGGCAAATTGCCCGAGGAGCAAAAAGACGCTCGACGGATACGACGCACGGCGCAGAGGTTCGAACTTAGAGATGGTATCCTATATCATCGCTCATTCCTACAACCATGGCTTCGGTGCGTTGGACCTCTTCAGGCAGATTACGTACTCCGAGAGATCCATGCTGGTTCATGCAGTATGCATTCAGGACCACGGTCCGTCGTAGCGCGCGCATTGCGCTCAGGATACTACTGGCCTACTATGCACCAGGATGCGCGCGATGTGATAAGGAAATGCAATGACTGCCAAGTTCATAGACCCATCCCGCGCAGACCACAACAAGAGCTAACGCCTATTACTTCTCCATGGCCATTCTATAAATGGGGCATTGACATTGCGGGTCCCTTCCCTGTCGCAGCAGGAGGACTGAAATTCCTTATTGTGGCAATAGATTACTTTACTAAGTGGATTGAGGCAAAAGCAGTTGCGACAATCACAGGAAACCAAGTAAAACGATTTGTTTGGGAAAATATTGTATACCGCTTTGGATTACCTGGGGAAATCGTTTCGGACAACGGAAAACAATTCCGTGATAACCCGTTCAAAGACTGGTGCGCGGAGTTAAATATCACACAACACTTCGCATCAGTTAAACACCCACAAACCAATGGTTTAGTTGAGCGCGCAAATCGCAGTCTAGGCGAAGGAATTAAAGCGCGCCTGGACAAACACAAAGGAAGATGGGTGGACGAATTATCGCATGTCTTATGGGCGCATCGCACGACGATCAAAGTTAGCAATGGAGACACTCCTTTTTCCCTCGTCTACGGGACAGAAGCTGTTATACCAGCTAAAATTGGGATGCCAACTATCCGCACCGCGGAAGTTAATGTCGCGACCAATGACGACGAACGACGGATAGATTTGGACCTGCTGGAGGAAAGGCGCGAGCGCGCAGCCATACGAGAGGCAAAAACCAAGTCAAAGATGAAGGGATACTACGATGCTAAAGTTCGAAGCACCTCATTCAGACCTGGCGACTTTGTGTACCGCGCTAATGATGCAAGCCACGCAGAAGACACAGGAAAACTTGGACCAAAGTGGGAAGGACCCTATGAGGTCATTGAAGCACTAGGACAAGGCGCGTACAAGCTGCGCGACATGGAAGGCCGTGAGCTACAACGCACATGGAATATCTCCAATCTCAAGAGATGCTATCTTTAGGAAAGGTTACGACCCAATGCATGGACACATACGCACTTTAGTAAGTGCCAAATAAATATCCGTGTATTTACATTCTTTGTTTTATTTAGACAAATGTTTTTTATCTTTTTACAAAAACTTGCAAGTATTAATAAAATGTTGCGGTTTCTAGCTAACTCCGTGACACACTTTACTTTATTGCTTACATATAATTTATGTCTCAATATTGTTTGTTATATTATCTTTTGCCTACATGGCGTGCATGCACTAATTAAAAACCCACGATGGTAAAAGGATGAGTAAACCTAATAAATGACTCGTTGAGTAAGAGGGTTGCAAACCCATCAACATCGGATCACGAATCCTTGTTAAACACCTTATTCTCAAGACGTTGGAGTAAGTTCCATGCGTACCCCACGACGGATACACATCAATGCACACTGTGCGCGTTTAACAAATTAGGAGTTAAGACAACTAACCCCTTAGTATGGTCTTAGTAGCACGCTACAATCCATACACTTGTGCACCCCACGATGGGTACACAGCAACTTGTAAATTTCATACACAATTAAGTCATGAATTTCATACACGATTATGATATAAGTGATCTTAGTAAATCTTTTTTAAATGTGTTTATACAGACGGTTTGATTCTTAGACATCTTTCACGTAAAGACAAAATAAACTAAGTACAAACATTATAACCACAACCACTCTTGATACAATACGCGTACAATCGCATTTTCAAACCAAGACTTTATTATGGATTACGAATTCATACATGAGGATAGACTTAACATGCACACGTGCAACAAAAATGTTAATCTATTACAAAAAAGTTCTAAGACAAAAAATCTAAAGGCTACGGGTACGCTTGAGCCTAGAACTGCTAACACCACCTTGGGGCGAGACTGTCGGTACGCTGACAGGTACCCATCAGACCTTAGGAGATGCGCAGCACCAACACCGCAAAGGATGGCCTTCCCCTTCACGCCCTGCTTCTTCGCCAACCTCATAGCATGAGCCTCTAAGGATTGCTTCAAGGGGATTTCCGTCTCAAGGGCAAATGGATCTTGGACGTTGCGAGGATGGACAAAAATAGGTACCTGCAGCTGTGACACGTCCGGCTTGAGGAAATAGTCAGCCTCTTCCTCTGCGCCCTCTGCTGAATGCTTGGCCAAGGTCAACCCCTCCATGATTACACTAATGGGGTAATCCTGGTCGCGCTCAAGTTGAGCGATATGAGGAAGATCCAGCAGCTTCATCTTCTCCATAGCCACTACAAGCTCATCAAAAGCATTAGCATTGTAATTAGGCACTTGCGCGGAAGGCACCTTCAGCAGTCCGCTCTCAGAGAGCTCCTCTATAGCTTGCGCCTTGCCACGTGCAAGCGCGCACTCCACAACCTCTCCAAAGGCCTCTCGCACCTCTCGGGACTCCAAAGTACCCATGGCAGCAAGGCGTAACCCATGGCTAATGAGCCATCTGCGCTCAGCAATGGTGGACACCAAATAAGGGTACAGCTCCTCATCATATTCGATGCTGAGCTTACGCAGCTTGCGCTCCTGGTTCTCCAGCAAACTCTCCACAGTCTTGTGGAAACCATCCATGTTTGAGATGAGTTTGCCCTTGTTCAGCTCCATATATCTCAAGGCCCAAAGGCAGGAGGCCTTGTATTCTCTTGCTCCATTGCGCTCCTGAGTCAGTTCAGCCATGAGCAACATCTTCTCATCAGCAACTTTCTGGGCATACACACCAGAAGCCCTCACTTCAGCCTGCGCTTCAGCCAATTGCGCCCTCAGAATGTCAATTTCTTTGTCCTTCCGCTCAACCAAGCTACCCTCACCATTATATTGAGTCTGTAGCCGCTCAACCAACGAAGCCAACTCCTCTATAAGACGACCTGTTGGTGCATCTTCAGCAGAATTTTCCTCACCCACTGGACTCTTGGGCATAAACTCACCAGAACCAGCCTTGGGTGGCGAATTCTCAACTTGCGCACCCTCATCAATAACAGCCTCCAAACTGCGCGCAAGTAACAAAAAATCAACAAATGACAACAATATCAAAACGGAATAAAAGTCTAAAGACAGAAGTTTCAGTACTTACTTGAAGGAGGAGTTCCAGAAGCATCCTTCTGCGATGCACCCTCCTCAGATGATTGCCTGACAGAAATAGCAGGGCGCTTACTTGAAGTACTTGCGCCATCATCACCAGATGATCTCTTGCGCTTTAACCTTTGGCTCTCCTCCTCCTCTTCCTCAGACTCATCCATGGCACTCCCCGAAGAGTCTATGTGTAATACCTCCACAGGGATCTGAGACCCAGAAGCGGGAAAGCTACGCAGAGGAGTAGCCATAGTGACACCTGGGGGGATCTCCCCTGTCTCACCTGTCTCCTCTGGCTCTTCCTGCGCAATGACCATTGTGCGCCCTGCAGTAGCCTGTAGAACCGGCTCTTCGCCATCCTTCAAAGGCCGCACCCCTACAATCACTTGTTTTGGCTTCTCCAAGCGAACAACGCTAAATAGGTCCATTTCTGCGCAACAAGCAACAAACAAACACAAAACTAAGTTAGATAATTTACAAAGGGAGGAGCGCTTACAAATAATAATCGAAAAGGAAGGAAGGACGAGCACCCACCCCGGCTATTTTCATCCAAAAAAGTTGGCACCTCTTCTGGACTACCGAAGTAGTTGCGACTGATGCCCATGTGCACCAAAAACTCTTCTGGATACGCTTGTATCGGAATGCGATTAGTATTTATCGTGTCCGCATCAGCCTTGTTATACAACCTGGGGTCTGGGCGCTCATCCTTCGGCAATGATTCTTTGGTATAAAACTCGAAAACCCATGGAAAGAAGGCACTATCTACCCAAAAGAACTTTTCCCTCCAAACCCTCAGTGCATCTAATTTATCCGTATAGCATTGCAATGTCCCGGCGCGCTTAGCAAAAGACACCCATCCATTCGACCACGTTATATGGTAGAACGCGCGGAATAGATGGACTGTGGGTTCAATCCCCAAAAGGCGACAATTTACTTCGAAATTAGTTATTTTTACTGCACCTATACAGTGCAGCTGAGAAATATGAAGGCGATAGTGATTGAGAATATCGCATAAAAATAGGGAAATGGGCGCACGTTGGTTCGCAAATTCGAAGAAACGAGTGTAAACCCCCACCTTCCCTTGAGGAAAGTTCGCGATTGACGCATTAGCAACCGGAACAACCGGGTGCAAAAAGCCAGGGATGTAATAATCAAAGGCGAATTGACGAAGATCGTCCTCAGATAAATCGGAGTGAATCTCAGACAACTGCAGAACCATTATTCGAATTTAAAGAATTAAGAAGCACATGCGCTATTTACCTTAACTTCTGTTGATTTTTGACTGCTACTCGAAGGTTTAACAATGGTGGAATGTGATGATTTTTTACTGTGGTAGCCACAGAGAAATGACGGCTTCACTTTATATAGGGTACACATATTCGTGGATGTACGACATGTGTACCCCACTTGCTCTAATCGGACGGTTGGGAACTCAAAAGGTAAAGCACTTTTCACCCACCACACACGATTTTCGAAGAAGATACTTGGACTAGGTTAACTCACTACTTTTGGCGGGAAGTACTTAAAACTTCCCCGGTACGCATCGAGGAATATTTTTTTAAGTTGTTAGTCTAGTACCCGCAATCACGCATTGCGCACACTAGACTGGGGGGACATGATGACGTATAGTCCGTATTCGGGTCACGAACCCGACCCATACTCAGGTCCATCACGAATGGACTCAAGCCCATTACGAATGGGCTATCACAATAGCGGTTTGGGCTCACGATGGCCCAAACCCAAAGCTATTTATGGTTTTGATATAAATATCCCTTATTTATGGATATATATCATATAACCGCCCTATGCGGGATATTCTGAGGAGTGAAGGACACGAAACCAACTAGGGTTTCGTGTGTATATAAAGAGTCCTTCGACTCTCATTAAAGGTACGATTGACATACCCTAACTCTTCTACAAACCCTAAAATCGATTACTTACTCTTACGCCAGAGGATAATCGTGGGAGACAATCCCACGATAAGCCTAACGGTGTCTTTTTGTTTTCTTAGTGCGCAGGTCTCAAGCATTAAGATCTGATTGGTACGGAATCAAGGAACGCCCAACTTTTGTATCAACACATTTGGTGCTACTTTTATTCTTGTAAGCTTAGCAACCTCATCATCATTCAGTGGATCAATTTTTCTTTCTATCTCCTTCCTTGCTGCTTCATACTTCTTTTCAACATCTTCATATGATAAAAGCTTCAAATATTTTAATTTCCAATTCTTCATATGTCTCAGATAATATTCTTGATGAGTTCTGAGTTCCCTTCTTGTAGGAGGTTTAAGCACTTTCTTTTTCTTCCTCTGATTGACCAACTTCTTCTTCTGTTTTGCTTTAAACTCTTCCAAGAAGTCAAACTCATTTATAGCAGCAAAATCATCTTTTAACTCTTCTTTCACCTTAACCCATTTGATAACAGCCTCATTACTTGCTTGTTCATCTTCCCAGTTTTCAAGTAATGCTCTGGTTTTTGCCTCATTCTCAGCCAGCTGCCGTTGTCTTTCAAGCTCTTTTTGCTCATCTTCTTCTACCAATTTTCTTGCAGCATCTGAATCATGCCTAGATTGATCCTCTTTTGACCAGAATTCAAAATGAATATGCCATGGGAAAGAGTCATCTAATTTGCCTTTACCTTTACCAGTGTATGTTGGTTGTGTAGGTTTAGACACTGGTTCAGGTTCTCTTATGGTAACTCCTTTGGCTTTTGGTCTTGTAGGCTGTGGTGCAGGTTTAGGTGAAATCTGTTTGGTGTAGGTGTTTTGGTTCCAAGGTTTAGCAATACTTGGGCTAAGGGTAGTGTATCATCATCTGGTTCAGCAGAATCCTTTTCTCCTGCACTCTTCTCTGTATTTGCAGCAGAGTCCTTTAACCCATCAGCAGAGTGTTCTGCTCCAGCAGCAAAGTCAATCTGTGCATTTTTATCACCAATATCAGCAACATTTTCACTTGTTTCTTTTACAACCTCCCCTGAACCTATTATATCCTCCTGATCATTCCTCCCCTGTTTGGAAGCATCTTCCTCCAAACATGGTTTGGAACTCTTCCTCTTCTTGGACTTCAGAATGTGAGGAAATCTTGCTCTTTTCCATCGAACACTCTCCAAATGCTTAACCCTTAACTTCAGTCTGTGAATGATTGCATCTTGAGAGTGTTGAGTATTCTTCATAACCTGCAACTCTTCAGTAAGAGCAAGAACTTCTGTTGACAATTTGGTACATTTATCCGTCAATTCATGAAGTTGTTTCAGAATAGTCTCACCACTTCGGTCTGTGTTACCTGACCCGAGAGGTGGATCATTGACATTGACATTTTGTACAAGTGGAGTAGCCATCAATTCAATATGTGGATGTTCAAGACTAGCCTCAACACTTCGACCTGTGTGACCTGGTCCGAGAGGTGTATCATAGGCATTGACATTTTGTACTGTATCATCCATCAATTTAGTAGTAGTTTCATGTCTGTCCTCATCACTTCGGGATGTGTTAACTTCCCTGAGAGGTGAATCTTGGGACAAAAACTTAGTCTCAACCCTAGGTTGAACATCTGAGCCCCCCATATTAGCCAGTTGGCTGGGGTTACCATCTTGTGCAGTAGGTTCAAGTGAACCTTCAGCATTAGATGTTGCCAAGGTTGGGGTCTTACCTATGTTGACACTGGCCTGCTCAGTTACTAAACCAGAGACAGTAGTGTCAGCCCCTTCCTTCATGCCATCTCCATCACCTATGGCAGCCTCATCTGCTACCATACCAGCACTAGTCTGAGGTAACTGAGTGCCCTGTTCATGTGAAAACCTAGGTGAATGGGTATTTTGAGGTTCATTAGAGGATGATTCATTCAAACTTGAAGATGAGGATGTGTGATGGGAAGCTGTGGGAGTGCCAGCCTCTTCATCCTCATTAACAGCAGCCACAATGTCCAACATGTATTGAGATAGGGGAGTGATGGTGCCAGAGAAACCTTTCCCATTTTTCTTTAGAAAAGCAAACATTTTGATTGCCATTCTGCTACTTGGCTCAATATTTGTATGTTCCAAAGGTTCTTTTAGTTGATGGTTTATAATGAGCTGTAAAAACCTTGGATACAAATAAAACTGCTTTTTGACATATTTCTTCATACCTTCAAAAATCATGGATGAAAAATCAAACGGTTGTCCTGTGGCCAAACAAACTAAGGCCATGGCTTGAGGAGTACTAAATTCATTCCATCCACCTACTTTAGGAAACAAACAATGTTGAATAGTATGCAAAAGAAACTTCCAATGTGGGCAAAGAAGACCTTTATAAAATGTTCCAGTAGCCTCAGGCCTCTCATACCCAATTTTCTCTAGCTCAGTCAAAATAACATCTGTGGTAAGATTAGGAGGTGTTGGAACACTTGATAGACGAAGACTTCTCTTAATAGATGTTTCACTAACTACAATACTCTCTCCATCTACACTACCAATCAACCGTTCCTCCCCGTCGAGTGTATCAAGCTTAACAGTTGACCAAAACTGGTGCATATGAGATTTAAATATAGGAGGATCAACTGTTAAAGCATACCTTAAGCGTGATGCACTGAGAAAATCCATGACTTCATGAAAACCTTCAGCAGCCGAAACCTTGCTAAGAAAAGCAATCTGATTGTGCTCATCAGGAAACTTTCTTCGAGCCATATTGATTTTGGGGGTTTTGGATTTAGTGAGATGAATTAGTGTTTTTGGGTGAGAGTTGGATGTAACTTTGAGCAATTAAAATGTAATGAGATCGAATTGGTGTGTGAGACCGTTTTGATCTAATTAGGTTTTAAGACGCGCCAAAATTTTCAATTTTACCCCTTTACTTTCAAACTCAGCAGCAGAGTTATGAAAAGTTTGACCAAAAGTCAACTTTCCCAAAATCTCCAAATTTAATTCCTCAAGCAGATTAAATACGATACCAACTCCTCATTTAAGTCTATAAATCCCTTGACATCTTAGCAAATCCCCAATTTCACAAACCCTAACACAAAAATCAAATAACCATGAGTGCATCAAAAACACCGATCATCGAAATTTCCTCTGATTCCTCTTCCGATACTTCACTAGGATGGGAAAATTATTTTCCCCCAATTTCATCTTCTGCACAACGCAAAGGTAAAGCTATTGTTGAAGACGAAGTGTCTGACCCGCTTCCATCTACTCCATCTTCCTTTGAAGACTCCAGCTGTGATGAAGAAACAACAGCATGGCCAAAATCATTGACTTATTATCAAGGTACTTGGGAAATAGATCCTCCTCATCATCCCTTGACTGTCGAGCTCACAAGACAAATGGAGAAAGCTGTTGCCGCCTTTGGAAAGAGTGTCGATCCGCCTCATCCAAAGCCACGTACGGTGGAGCAGGAACTCCCTGTTCCAAAGAAGAAGCCGGAGAAGAAACAAGTTCCATCCTCAAGTCAACAGCAGAGTCCATCTCCAAGACCAGTGATACTGGCACTTCCCTGCAAGCAGGTGTCTGAACACATGGGTAGCAGAGGACCCCGCAGCAAAGTCGTGCCTGACTTTGTTGGAAAAGGAAAAGGAAAAGCTTGATTAGGGATAGGTTTGTTTAGGTTGTGAAATCTTGGGCCTTGTTTTCTTTCGAACTTCTTTTGAACCGAAGCTTTATTTTGTACTTTGCTTTTGTGATTAATGAACTTTGAAATTTCCTTGCTTTACTTGATGTGTATTCATGTATATCTGCAAAAGGTTAGTAGAAAACCACAAAAACACAAGCAAAGATTGCCCATAATACATATAACCACATAAGACAATATAGCAGCAGAGTAGCATAGCAGCAGACAATTCAAGAAATAACAAACTTTGACTTAACAACAGCACAAATCCTTACACAATTTTACAAAAACATACAGAGATAAGATGTTTAAAGATTAAAGATTTATCATGCCAATACTAGCAACTAAAAATTGAAATCTACTTATATCAAAACTTTTTGTAAGTAGATCAGCAACATTATTGTCAGTATGTATTTTAACCACTTGAATTAACTTTTTCTCATAACAATCTCTAATAAAATGATGTCTTATCTCTATGTGTTTTGTTTTAGAATGAAAAACAGGATTCTTGATTATACACATTGTGCTGTTATTATCAATATAAATTTTGGTGTTCATGAAATTGCACCCATAATCCAAGAGTTGGTTCTGAATCCAGAGTACTTGTCCACAGCAACTGGAAGCAGCTACATACTCTGCCTCAGTTGTTGAGTTAGCCACCACAGTCTGTTTCTTGCATTGCCATGAGATTAGCCTATGACCAAGGTATTGACAGCCTCCAGTGGTTGACTTTCTATCCAAACTAGCTCCAGCATAGTCACTGTCTGAGTATGCTATCAAGTCAAAGGGTGAATTATTTGGATACCAAAGGCCCAATTATTTTAAAGTCCGAAGAAATACTTGCGAAAATATTTCCCCGAGTCGTTCTCCCAACGAAGGTTTGACGGCGTTTTAATTGATTCGGTGTCGTGACAATGTGAAGTGAATTAGTGAACGTGAAAGATTATTTTGGTATTGTTAAAACTAAAATATGGAAAATTAAAAGCGACAATCTACGTTATCAAATAAATGCACATAAAAAGAAACCAATTAACGCAAATCCCGGGCTAATCCCGAGACTTATAAGATTATTAGTGAATTTATACTAAAATGAAAACCAACTTATAAAGCACTTTTCAAAAGCTTATAATTTGCTCAATTCTTGACCAATTTTGAAAACGTAAACTGATTTGGAAAGCTTAACCAGCAGAGATTACCAAAATCCAAAAAAAAAACCCTATCACAAACACTTGATTGCTAGCTTAATTTGAAGCAAAAACAGACAACCAAACCTTAAACATGCACAAACTTAGAAACAGCACTATAATAAGCTAAAACTCAGATCCCAGATATTGTACTTCAAGCAAAACAATGAAATAAGCAACTACAATCAACTTCGAAATGAAATGAACATCAAATTTCAAATTTCAAGCACAAAATCACACTAGCAGCCCCAAAACTATGAAATCAGAACCTAGTTTCAACCACACAACTTATCAAATCTAACAAGCTATCTAAATAAGCTGAGTAGTGAAATCTTATGGGGGCAAAACATCTACTGACCTACTGAGATGCTAAAACTACAAAGATCCCCATGAGAATCTCCCAATTACTAGCCTAATTTGAGCTGAGAACAGGTCCCTATTGAACTAACTTAGCTGATTCAGTTGACTTTTAATTGGCATATGAACTTTGACTATCTTCAATTTCAATGACTTAGATTATGCCCTAGATGTATAATAATAATGTTTAAGCATAAAATTCATAATCACAAACTTAAAACTTAACTAATCTAAGACAGCAGCTAGCTCAGAATACAATAATGCAAGTAAAAGTTAACTATTAGCTAATTTTGACTTTCTAGTATTTTGATCTACCAAAATAGTGTGCTACTAATCTATATTCCACTACTATAGGCTACTGATGCACTAGTTTCCTCAACATGACCTCAAAACAGCTTAGTGCAGTGAATGCCAAACACCCTTTATGACTATCTGTTTCAAATTTTGATTAAGCAAACAAGTGACACACCAACCCAAACAACCTAATCTGCAATCTTAATGTTCAAACAAGCCAAAGTGAACCAGAATACCAGACTACAAACACAATAAAAGCACAAATCACAGAGTTGCAAAATTATGACAAATTCAAGACAGTAAGTTCAAATAGGAATGCAAACTATTATATTAAACTATAAACTACCAAAGTTAAGCTAAATACTGATTATACTACTGAATTGAAACAGAAATAAGCTACAATAATCAAGTTTATACTACTGCTACTATATTATGCTATTTTAGAGAAAATTTAAATGAAAACTCACAAGGAAAATCCCCCTCAGCTCAAACAGAGGGGGTTCACTAAGCTTGCCTGTCTTTTGACAGGCCAATTGGACTCCTTATTGGCTGCCTTTACTCCTCAAATAAGCTGGCTTATTTGAATAAGCTGAGTTTGACTTTGTTTGACTTTTTTTTTGTGAATTTGATAAAAACTGATTAAGGACCAAAAATAGAGTTTCACAAAAGCTATGAGAAGTTTAAATGAAACTAGAGAAACAAAAACTAAGCTTATTGAAGTTTATATGAAACATTTTTATATTTTTTTTAAAAGGTATTTTTATATATTTTTGGATTTTTGAGATGAAATAAACAAAGTAAAAATGAAAGGATGGAAATAAGCTAGAGATGCTGTAAATAAGCTACTGGCAATTTTAACAAGCTAAACTTATAACAAAAATGAAAATGAACAAGATCAAAGTGACATGAAAATAAAATTTCATTAACTAAAAACTTCAAAGTTACAAAGTTACAATGAAAGTCTGAAAACAATAATTCTTAAACTAATTCGACAGCATAACTTTAACCTAAAAAATTACATGTCGAAAATGGGGAATAACCCTCCTCTATTTATAGGCCTAAACCGAACCTTCTGGGTCTTGCCACGCTGGCGATCCTCGTGCTTCTTAGCTCCATATCCACCCTTAGATCACCTTGCTCTTCAATCTTCCTTTGCTAACCGTACGATCACAAATACGTGTGTTCAGACCAATGGGAGCCTGCCATGTGTCATTCGCTCTGTCAGGGTCTTCTAGAAGATCCAATCATTGACTATTGTACCCTTAATTGCCGTAAAATTATGTACGGTAATTCTAGGGTTTTGAGGGATAGTGGAAATGGGGGAAAGGGGTGAATTGGGGATCGGATTTGGAAGTGTGAGGGATAAAGAGAGGGTAAAGTGAGTGTTTATTTATTATTTTTTTTTTATCTTTCTTTGACCGAGTGAAATATTTGACCCGGTGGTTTATTTATTTGGGGATGGATCGGGTTATAGGGATTAAGTTGGGCTCGGGTTTTATTAGTGAAAGAGGTTGGGCTTGGTTGGGTTTAGGATAAGAGTAGATTGGGTTAATGGAAAAGTATGGATCCGGTTGTAAGGTTTTTTAAAAGAGTTTAAGGTTTTAATCTTAGGGACTATTTGTGTAAGTTCTTGGATTTTCAAGTGACCTTTGCTGCCATATTTTTAAAGATGATCCAAGGGCTGAATTTGACAATCACTTATACTAGGAGGACCACGGTTGACTTTTTGAAAATATATTCTTTCCCGGTTCCGGTTCTGAGCCTATTCCGTATCTCGTGCTCGCTTTCTTGATTTTCTTGTGTCTTTTGTCGATTTTTGAAATATCCTTCCCTGCACAATTAAAAACACAAAAACACAATATCTTTTGGCATTATAGACGGGTTTTTGGTCATTTTGGTCCGGTTTTGGTCAAGAAAAGGTATGTGTTTAAGCACATACCAAATTCCCCCAGACTGAGCTATTGCAATGTCCTCATGCAATGTTATAGAAATTCCCCATTTTTCCTTTTATTCTATTTTTGTATTTTTCTTATTATTCATGTGACGGCTTTTGTCGACAATCATTATCTAACGATAACTTTTAGGGTCTTCGAGCAGGAAACACGACTCATAAAGAAGTGACCATACGGATAAAATTCGTCGTTCCTGATTTTTCACGAGTCCCCAAACTAAGCTTAAAAACGAGATCATTGTCAATTACAAGTTAGATTGCCAACACTACTCATAAAAGCTAATTGTGTATTACTTCTCGTTCCCAAATTCCTATTTTCCTCTATTTATTTTATTTTTGGTGAGAAATGAATTTCTCCAAATTCTCATTTCGATAATTTTTAATCCGATAAAGATACCTAGTTTAGACGCTAAGTAGTTTCCAAACCTTCCCTCGAAAACCGTTGCATACAAAAATGAGGTCCACATCAAGGTCTCTGATTTAACACGATTTTGAGAATATCCCTTTTATTTGCGACCGAAACAACTCATCTACGAGTCCAGAGACAGAAGCCTTTATTAGGATACCTCGGAGTCAAAATTTGGCATTATTAACATTATTAAGCACATATTATTATTGATCCTTGGCCCTTTATAACAATCACAACATCGGCTGCGAACCGGCAAGATGTGATAGTCTATTATGACCTTGGAATTATTCCTCTGCCTTTATTAGAAGTCTACAACATCGGCTGCGAACCGGCAAGATGCAGAAAACTTTTTATGGCTTTGGATTATTATTATTATTCATTATTCTTTATATATTTTGCCAAATTCCGAGTCCTACGGCTTTTATAACAATCCCAACATCGGTTGCGAGCCGGCAAGATGGAATAGTCTATTACACCGTAACACTGACAGTACCTTGATGTGTACCCGAATCTTATAAGCAAGGATTCTCTTAAGAAGGATTAAAAACTAAATTTCGCCAAAACCAAAATAGCTTTAATTATTCCTAGATTTCTATTTTTGAGCGAAACAAGCTTATGGGAACAAAAAGCCACAAATAACTTCGATGAGCTTTAAAGAGATCCAACTACTCCACGTTTAGCAATCTAACTTATAAACAACTCTATCATTTCTCGTTCTTCGCAAATTTAAAATCTTAAATAATAAGATCCGCGAATGCTTAGCCAAATAATCAAGCAGTGCATATATAAAGTCAAATACGGGAACTTGCAAACTCTTAAAAAGAATTCGCATTTTCTAGCTCCTTGTGTAAAAGACTAGCACGAGCTTATAGATTATAAATGGTTAAGGAGACAAGCTAGGGCTCAACACGCCCGGTCAAGTCAGAATTTTATTCCTACTCTCACCAGCGGAAAGTTAACAAAAATGTCAAAATTTATTATATTTTTGGACAAAAATTTTTAAATTTTTCTCATTTTTTTGGATTTTTTAAATTTTGGAGGAAAAACGGGGTTGCATGAGTAAACATCAAAAAAGTGCAAGGCAAAAATCAAATCGCAAGATTACCCCCCCCCCCCCCCCCAGACTAAAATGAGACATTGTCCTCAATGTTTTAAAGGTAAGGGTTCTCTACATAAATCTAAGGCTGTTTATTAATTATGCCAAAAGATAGATGTAAAACGATAAGATTTAGGATATCGATAAGCAGCGAATGATGAAACTCGAGTAGCGTGAAGGAAACTACGAGCACGAGAGTCTTCATCATCGGGCATTCCTGGACATATCACAGAAAACACGAAACACAAGATATGGAGAAGGGATCCCTCCTCATGTTTTATTAGAAATAAGATAAGAGGATAGATGGATAAGCATGGGGTGCCTCCCACGAAGCGCTTGTTTTTGGTAACCGAGTCACATGAGCTTGACTCGACCCCGAATTTATTTGTCCTTGGGGGAGCAAGTGGAAGAAATAATCTCAATCGGACTTTCGTTCAAGATGTTTGGATAAACATTGAAGCACACGAAAGTTCCACTCCGATTGAGATACCCACGGCTTTAGAAAATGAAAGCGGTGATGCCGGGGTCAAAAACTTTGTCTTCGTTTCCGGCTGGAAACGATAGTAAAGTTTCAAGCAGAGATGACTCCGGACAGAATGGGATTTTTTTAGTAGAAAGAAGCAGAGAGGAATCATTTTTCTTCAGAAATAAAAGTTCCTTAGATGAGGCAGGAAACTTTAAATTCTTAGCACGAGTCAATTTCATCAAAGGATGAATTTCACCATCAATGAGTAAGCCTGGCTTAAATACTTTGTCCTCACAAGGAAATTCAGCAGGGTACTCAATGGAGGACTCAAAAAAGAAATCATCCTCGGGAGAATGAGGAGCTAAGTCATTAGAGACAATTGAAGCATCCTCGGTTATAGATTCAATTTTAGGGCCGTTTTCATCATTAGGTTTGCCATATAAAATATTTCTCCATTCGGTTTGATCGGCCCTAAAATCGAAGAGATCATCATCATCTTGTAAAGCATTAAGCTCGGTGTAAGAATCAGATGATGGAGCATGGTACAAAAGATCTTCAACTTCCTCAAGATTAGCATGGAAGTCAAAGAGATCATCATCATCTGATGGAAGAGGATCATCGTGAGCGAGTTCATCGGCGAACTCCTCGTGATAAGAATCACATTTCGATGGATCATGATTCAGCAAAATTTCCAATTCTCTTAAGTCAGATTCAAAATCAAAGTTATCGTCCTCATCCCCCGGTGGGATTGGATCGATGTGAGCGAGTTCATCGGCGAACTCCTCAAGAAGAGAATCAATATAAGAAGTGGTACTGCCACTACTTTGCTCTTCTGATTTTGAATCAACAATTTGAACGGATTTAGGCAGCTTTTCATTAATATCTTCCAGGGGAAATAATGGTTCATCAAATTTCAAGACATCTTCCCCTGGATCACTATTGGTCTCAACAATTTCCGGTGAAATTGGAGGATTAACAGACAACACCTCGAGCTCTTCCCTCGAGATTTCACTTCCCTCAATCGGAGGAGAAGGATGGGAAGAGTCAGAAAGAGCAGAATCAACCATCTCTACACGATAAACCGTCTCCGGAGGTGGGACAAGAGGTGTGCTCTTAGAGCTAGCAATTTCCACCTTTTCCGTTGTGGTCTCCGAATCAGATTCATCATCATCAAGAATACTCTTAGTATTTGCAGCACAACACTCAAACCATTTGCTAGATCCAGGATTAATTTTCATGGCCTTGAGTTCAGCACGTTTTTCTGACATACTCTTGACCGTGAATCTTGAAAGGTTTGGATCAATTCTTTTAGGAGCAATTACGGGATCGGACTTTTGATCAACCGTAGCGACATTGTATTTGTCGGTTTGAGGTTTCGAGTTTGGATTAATTTGAAACGTAACTTTATCCTTATCAACCCGCAAAGTAATTTCTTCACCATAGACGTCAATCAAAGCACGCCCGGTCCTCAAGAATGATCTTCCGAGAATAAGAGGAACCCGGGGGTCGGCGTCAAAATTAACAACCACAAAATCTGCAGGAAAATGGAACTTCCCCACTTTAACGAAGACATCCTCGGCTATACCTTCGGGACGGGTTACGGAACGATCCGCAAGCTCGAGGGTCATGCAAGTGGGGGTAAGTTTGGGCAGAGAAAGTTTTTGCCATACTGACAACGGCATTAGGTTGATGCTAGCACCGAGATCGGCCAAGGCGGAGCATTCAACCATTCCCGGAAATTCACATGGAATAAGGAATTTTTCGGGATCTCCAAGCTTTTCCGGAAGCTTTTTGAGAATTGCCGCTGAGCAGTTTTCGTTCAGAGGAGTTTTTGCTAATTCGATTAATTTTTCCTTGTTACTCAACAAACTTTTGAGAGTGGAAACAAACTTAGGCATCAAAAGTAAAGCATCCGCGAAGCTTATATCGAAATGTAATTCTTGAAAAATTTGGAAAAATTTTTCCATTTGATTTGAAGCTTTATCGCGGAGCTTTTGATCATTCATTCTTGAAGGATACGGAAGGTTTGCTTTGACGGGAGCTTTTTCGGGAATTTCTTCGGGCTCCAGCACAACCTTTGGTTCAGATGGATGGATGACCGGAGGTTGGACGTCTTTGGTTCCTCCGTTGTTAGTAGGAGGTTCCATGTCCTTGGTCGCCTCGGGTTCACGGTCGACTACCTTGGGAGGTAGAGAAGAATCGGTAGTCGGAACCGTGGGTCCATCATATGAAACACCGCTCCTAGTCGTGATCGCCTTAGCATCGCCCCTCGGGTTAGCGATCGTGTTGCTTGGGAGAGAAGTAGTCCCTGAACCCGAGGGTCGATCATTTATCTGAAAAAATCCGCTCATCATTTGCTTAAGGTCGTTTGTTTGTCGATTAATCGTCGTATCAATCTCCTTCCGAAAGTCAGTTCTCATATTGTTGATTTGACCTTGCATAGTTCGTATGCTAGCATCGGTTGCTTTCATATAACTCACAAAGTCGGGAGGAAGTGGAACTTGGGGAGGAGGAGGTTGATAGACTTGTTGCGGTTGAGCTTGATAATTGTGTCCTCGATTTTGGTTGTAGCTTTGATTTTGATTGTAACCTTGATTGGTTTGAGGTAAACGATTTTGGTTGTTTTGGACGGGTGTAAAACCGGGTGGTCCCATTTGGTTGCTAACTCGGTAGTTAACTTCACCTTGAGGACGGAATCCTTGATTTTGATTGAAGTTTGCAGCTGCTGCAGTAGCATTGCAAACTTGGCTATCGGTAGCTTGACAATCATAATACGGATGGGGACCACCACAAATAACACAATTTTCTTGCACCGCTTTCACTTGAGCGGGTGGAGAAGATTGTTTCTTTTGTGAGATAAGGAAAGCTTCGAACATATCTGCAAGCTTGTCGATCTTAGCATCACTGCTAGAAGCTTGGGTACTCACCTTAGAAACAACCGGTTTGTTCCTTGAGGTAGGTACCTTAGATTTGTTCTCAATAATTGAAAGAATTTCTCTCGGCATTCGACTCATGATATTGCCACCGGCGGCTGCATTGAGTGAATCCTGATCTGATTGAGTTAAGGCATTGTAGAACATATCGATTTGATGTAATTCCGAGAATCCGTGATGTGGGCATTTCCGTAGGAGATCCTTGAATCGTTCCCATGCCTCACCGAAATTCTCATCAAATCGTTGCTGGAAATTTGTGATTTCATTCCTAGCATTGGTCATTTTAGATGGAGGAAAGAAATAGTTCACGAATTTATGGACGAGATCTTCCCAAGTATGGATTGATTGAGGAGGTTCTTTCTCGAGCCAAATTCGGGCCGCCCCCTCGATCGAAAATGGGAATAACATCAATTTGATTGTTTCGTGAGGGACATCCTTATGGTAGTGTGTTGAGGTCAATTTATTGAACCATCGGATGTGATTGTGAGGATCCTCCCGATCAAAACCATGAAATTGATTTCCCGTGACAAGTTGGATTAAACCGGTCTCGAGTTTAAAATTTGTATTTCGAATCGGGGGTATGACAATAGCATCTCCGTATCCCACGGTGGGACATTGGAGTAACTCTTGCATAGTGCGGAGATCGGGAGCTTGCCCTTGATTGTGATTGTCAACACCCACCGGCGGGGGTTGATTGTGTTGGTTGTTGGCCATTTCCTCAACGGTTGAGAAATGAACACGGTTGTTTTGACGGATAATCCTCTCGGGATTTGAAAGTGGTGAAAGAAGAGGGTTAGAAGAAGAAGAACGGGTGTGCATACACCAAAAAGGAAACAAAAAATAAAAATCAAAAATCTTTTTGTATTTTTGGTTGGGAATTATTTTTGGCTTGAAAAAAACAAAAGACTTTATTTTCTTTTTGGTAACCGTTACGTTAACCGTAACCGTTTCCTTTAAAACTACGCGCAGCGTGGCGGGAAGGCAAAGGTAGCTCCGAAGATGCTTAAAAACCCGCCTTCTTCAGCTCGACAATTTAATGTCAAGCTTCCTTAAACCCCGTAATTAGGTTGTAGTAATAAAGTAATCCGATAACGATTAATTTCACGATTTGTTTTGTTGTTATTTGGAATGGTTTACAACCGCCCTCCTTCAACGGAAGACCGAGGATATTTATTTTATTTTTGTATTTTTGAAAACACTTTAGGAAAAGTGTTTTATTTATTTTCTTTTTGTATTTTTATTTTTTATAAAATGATAACTTCCGAGGAAGGGTCTTCAAAACACAAAATACGAAATGAATCAACGACAACGTTTCAAGCCTTCCCCGGCAGCGGCGCCATTTTGATTTATTTTATTTATTTTTTTATTTTTGATTCCAAAGAAATTGTAACGAATACAATTCCCCGAGTCGTTCTCCCAACGAAGGTTTGACGGCGTTTTAATTGATTCGGTGTCGTGACAATGTGAAGTGAATTAGTGAACGTGAAAGATTATTTTGGTATTGTTAAAACTAAAATATGGAAAATTAAAAGCGACAATCTACGTTATCAAATAAATGCACACAAAAAGAAACCAATTAACGCAAATCCCGGGCTAATCCCGAGACTTATAAGATTATTAGTGAATTTATACTAAAATGAAAAAGTAAAAACCTAAGGGACTAAAAATGTCACTAATTAAAACTAATTTTATAAAAGAAAATTAAAGAAAACAAAAAGTTAAAAAGTTTAGGAACTAAAGTGTGAAAACTGAAATTATTTTAATCTTACACTAAGACAGGGACTAAAAGTGCCAAATACCAAACTGTTTTATTACTAAAACCACCAGCCCCGATTTAAACTAAAACAGAAGGTTTAGGGACCAAATTTGACAAACTCAGAAACTTTAGAACACCAGTTTATCACAGAAAACCAACTTATAAAGCACTTTTCAAAAGCTTATAATTTGCTCAATTCTTGACCAATTTTGAAAACGTAAACTGATTTGGAAAGCTTAACCAGCAGAGATTACCAAAATCCAAAAAAAAAACCCTATCACAAACACTTGATTGCTAGCTCAATTTGAAGCAAAAACAGACAACCAAACCTTAAACATGCACAAACTTAGAAACAGCACTATAATAAGCTAAAACTCAGATCCCAGATATTGTACTTCAAACAAAACAATGAAATAAGCAACTACAATCAACTTTGAAATGAAATGAACATCAAATTTCAAATTTCAAGCACAAAATCACACTAGCAGCCCCAAAACTATGAAATCAGAACCTAGTTTCAACCACACAACTTATCAAATCTGACAAGCTATCTAAATAAGCTGAGCAGTGAAATCTTATGGGGGCAAAACATCTACTGACCTACTGAGATGCTAAAACTACAAAGATCCCCATGAGAATCTCCCAATTACTAGCCTAATTTGAGCTGAGAACAGGTCCCTATTGAACTAACTTTGCTGATTCAGTTGACTTTTAATTGGCATATGAACTTTGACTATCTTCAATTTCAATGACTTAGATTATGCCCTAGATGTATACTAATAATGTTTAAGCATAAAATTCATAATCACAAACTTAAAACTTAACTAATCTAAGACAGCAGCTAGCTCAGAATACAATAATGCAAGTAAAAGTTAACTATTAGCTAATTTTGACTTTCTAGTATTTTGATCTACCAAAATAGTGTGCTACTAATCTATATTCCACTACTATAGGCTACTGATGCACTAGTTTCCTCAACATGACCTCAAAACAGCTTAGTGCAGTGAATGCCAAACACCCTTTATGACTATCTGTTTCAAATTTTGATTAAGCAAACAAGTGACACACCAACCCAAACAACCTAATCTGCAATCTTAATGTTCAAACAAGCCAAAGTGAACCAGAATACCAGACTACAAACACAATAAAAGCACAAATCACAGAGTTGCAAAATTATGACAAATTCAAGACAGTAAGTTCAAATAGGAATGCAAACTATTATATTAAACTATAAACTACCAAAGTTAAGCTAAATACTGATTATACTACTGAATTGAAACAGAAATAAGCTACAATAATCAAGTTTATACTACTGCTACTATATTATGCTATTTTAGAGAAAATTTAAATGAAAACTCACAAGGAAAATCCCCCTCAGCTCAAACAGAGGGGGTTCACTAAGCTTGCCTGTCTTTTGACAGGCCAATTGGACTCCTTATTGGCTGCCTTTACTCCTCAAATAAGCTGGCTTATTTGAATAAGCTGAGTTTGACTTTGTTTGACTTTTTTTTTGTGAATTTGATAAAAACTGATTAAGGACCAAAAATAGAGTTTCACAAAAGCTATGAGAAGTTTAAATGAAACTAGAGAAACAAAAACTAAGCTTATTGAAGTTTATATGAAACATTTTTATATTTTTTTAAAAGGTATTTTTATATATTTTTGGATTTTTGAGATGAAATAAACAAAGTAAAAATGAAAGGATGGAAATAAGCTAGAGATGCTGTAAATAAGCTACTGGCAATTTTCACAAGATAAACTTATAACAAAAATGAAAATGAACTAGATCAAAGTGACATGAAAATAAAATTTCATTAACGAAAAACTTCAAAATTACAAAGTTACAATGAAAGTCTGAAAACAATAATTCTTAAACTAATTCGACAGCATAACTTTACCCTAAAAAATTACATGTCGAAAATGGGGAATAACCCTCCTCTATTTATAGGCCTAAACCGAACCTTCTGGGTCTTGCCACGCTGGCGATCCTCGTGCTTCTTAGCTCCATATCCACCCTTAGATCACCTTGCTCTTCAATCCTCCTTTTCTAACCGTACGATCACAAATACGCGTGTTCGGACCAATGGGAGCCTGCCATGTGTCATTCGTTCTGTCAGGGTCTTCTAGAAGATCCAATCATTGACTATTGTACCCTTAATTGCCGTAAAATTATGTACGGTAATTCTAGGGTTTTGAGGGATAGTGGAAATGGGGGAAAGGGGTGAATTGGGGATCGGATTTGGAAGTGTGAGGGATAAAGAGAGGGTAAAGTGAGTGTTTATTTATTTATTTTTTTTTATCTTTCTTTGACCGAGTGAAATATTTGACCCGGTGGTTTATTTATTTGGGGATGGATCGGGTTATAGGGATTAAGTTGGGCTCGGGTTTTATTAGTGAAAGAGGTTGGGCTTGGTTGGGTTTAGGATAAGAGTAGATTGGGTTAATGGAAAAGTATGGATCCGGTTGTAAGGTTTTTTAAAAGAGTTTAAGGTTTTAATCTTAGGGACTATTTGTGTAAGTTCTTGGATTTTCAAGTGACCTTTGCTGCCATATTTTTAAAGATGATCCAAGGGCTGAATTTGACAATCACTTATACTAGGAGGACCACGGTTGACTTTTTGAAAATATATTCTTTCCCGGTTCCGGTTCTGAGCCTATTCCGTATCTCGTGCTCGCTTTCTTGATTTTCTTGTGTCTTTTGTCGATTTTTGAAATATCCTTCCCTGCACAATTAAAAACACAAAAACACAATATCTTTTGGCATTATAGACGGGTTTTTGGTCATTTTGGTCCGGTTTTGGTCAAGAAAAGGTATGTGTTTAAGCACATACCAGTGAATTATTAGGATACCAAAGGCCCAATTTAGGTTGACCCTTTAGGTACCTAAAAATTCTTTTGACCACTTCCAAGTGTGAAACTTTTGGGGACACTTGAAATCTAGCACAAGCACACACAGAAAACATGATATCTGGCCTTGAAGCAGTCAGATACATCAATGAACCAATCATTGATCTATAAAGATGTACATCAACCTCTTCCCCATCTTCATCCTTGAGCAAAGGTTTGTTTTTATCCATTGGTGTCTTAGCTGCCTTCACATCATTGAAACCAAATTTCTTTAACATATCAGCCACATACTTGTCTTGGCTAATAAAAATCCCATCTGTTTTCTGCTTGACTTGAAGCCCCAAAAAGAAAGTGAGTTCCCCCATAGAACTCATCTCAAACCTTTTGTGCATAAGCTTTTCAAATCCTTCACATAACACCTTATTTGTAGACCCAAAAATGATATCATCTACATAAACCTGAACAAGTAGGATATCCTTTTTGTCTTTCTTAATGAACAATGTTTTGTCAATGGTTCCTCTGCAAAAACCATTGTTCAACAAATACTTGGATAAGGTGTCATACCAAGCTCTAGGAGCTTGATGTAGTCCATACAGTGCTTTCTTCACCTTGTAAACCCTATCAGGATACATAGGATCTTCAAAACCAGGTGGTTGCATCACATATACCTCTTCAGGAATCTTTCCATACAAGAAAGCACTTTTCACATCCATTTGATACACAGGAAAATTCTTGTATGAGGCATATGCCAAGAATAGTCTGATAGCCTCAATTCTTGCAACAGGGGCAAATACCTCATCATAATCAATTCCTTCTTCCTGAGTGTAAGGGGGCCGGCCACGCTCCCTGCCACGCTCCAGTATGTAAAACCCTGAAATTCGGATTCCTAATTTTACGTCTAAATTTAACTTTTACCTAAGTTGGTAACAATGATTTTGACATCCAAACAAAAAAAAAAAAAAAAAAAAAAAAAAAAAAAAAAAAAAAAAAAAAAACTATATGTTATAAATATTATGACAAATAATATAACATAACCTAGTCACACAATAATAACATTAAATTGCTACATAAATTAAATCTACCTAAATCAACACACGTTAACAAGCTTATTATACCCAAATATTATATTTCTTTTTACACAATCCAAATCCACAAATCTCGGCCTAGTATCCCATGTATAACCGACCCTAATCAAACCCATTTAATGGGAAATTTATTACCTAAATTAAAAGGAGACGCTCCCCTATTATTTTAGTGATACGTTTGCATTTTTTTCCTCATTCCATACGACAAACCACAAGAGAATAAACACAAGTCTGCCGTTAGTTTCCCCTCTAAGATCAAATAGTTGAAGGTTGATGGTGCAGGGATCACTGTGTTGCTGTTCGTGATTGTGGGTATAAAATTCGTGGGTTCATTGCTCTCGTTCTCTTTTTCTTCGTCTCGTTATCACAAGGTAATACTCATCATATTTTCTTTGATCCATTCGACATATATATTCATATCTAATAAAACCAGTGCAATCTAAAACTCTAATCATCATATGTCAATCTAAATCTATTATCCTTGTTTTCAATTCGTTAACCGGTTTTAAAACCATATGAATATGCCACATAAAACTATGGGAGATGGTACATGAACTAACAAACCTAAAACCCTAATATGTGAACCTAATGCATCTTGTTTTCGACCCTATAATACGCATGTTTCTGACCTCAAAATACACGACTAAAGGCTGTTGAAACTAAGCCCATTCGAACAGAAAATAAAAGAAGGAAAATGCATGTTTGTGTGTCAGTTTTGAACCCATGCTGTATTATAACTAAGGGGGTGTCGACTAGGGTAAGAAATCATGATTTTATGTGGGCATTAAAGGGTGTCGGGTGGTGTTAAGTGTGTGTCGATAGGGCGGTGTTCTCATGTGTGTTTCCTGTATCGATGGGGGCTGGAAAGAGTGTTTCATGCTTGTTCCTTCCTGTTTTCAAATCGCATCATAATAAATATAAAAGGGTGTCGCGGATTTGTTTTGTATCGCGAGGGTTGAGTCGACCTTGTTTCCTGCTGTGAACTTTTCGAAACTGTTGTATATGTACGAAAATGGTATTAAACATGTATACGATAAGAGATATTAAATGGATCAAGATAAAGGATGGAGGCATGCATGTTTTCAGTTAGAAATCACATAATGTAATGAATTGAAAAACCTAAACTAATAAGCTGTTCGTTGTACTTTCGACCCCTTTTCGACCCGTATATTTTCCGTTTGAATTGCCTTAAAATCGAGCTAACATATGAATGTTACAACAAAATGTTATCGAGCTGGAATAAAAAAGGGGAACGCATGAAACATAATGTTATCGAGCTGGAATAAAAAGGGGAACACATGAAACATTTTTGAAAACTATTTAACTCGTGCTATATCTCGTTTTCGACTTATATAGAATCCAGTTGCATTTCAATCAACCATGATAGCATATAATGATACAATTTATATAAGTAACCCTAAATTATTAAATTGTCACAACTAAACCCTAATCTAATATATTGGTCATTCTAAGCATTTAACTTATTAAATGGTGATTATAATCCTATTTTAGCCAAGCTTACTGGAATTGAAAACTTTTTAACTTCAAGTAATATATGGATATTTAATTCGTATAGGTTTCGTGAAGCGGGAGTGATCTTCTTGTGACGTTTCTTTTCTTGTTTGCTTGCTTTGAATAAGGTACAGATATTCTGCTTCTTTGATAAGAGGCCTTCATTCTCTTATTATGACTTCGATTATTGAACCACCATGATATTGAATCTTTTATGATTATGAACCTTTCATTCATGAACCTTTGCTTATGAACCTTGACCATGAACCTTTGCTTATGAACCTTTACATATGAACCATGATTATGAACCATGATTATGAACTTATGAAACATGATATTGACCTATGCAAGTAAACTTAAAACATGATTCATGATACTTGACCTTTACCCTCAGTTTGATACTACGAGCCACTCACTAGGCATGAGGGTTTCATGTCCATGTCAGTCGATGCACCGATGGCATGACTCTAGGGCAGGAGAGTGATGACCTGTCCCGTCCCTGCATGTTATGTTACGTAGAGGCAGATTATGGCCACCTGGGGCGTATGGATGCATCCTAGATTTGTTCATGTTCATGTTATGTTATGTTATTCATGGTGACTGATGGTGTGTGCGATACACGTCTTTCACACTCCGGGAGCTAGCTACTCCAACCCATGATTGAGGACACCCCTCATATTTACAAGATACCCATGATGAGGACACCCCTCATATTTACAGGATACTAAGAGGTCTCCCCTCTACATGTTTATGATTATGATTATGATTATGATTTCATGTTATGGGCTCGTAGTGGATTACTGACCTTTCTTTACCATGCACCTTTGTCCTTTCCCTTATGATACCATGTATCCTTACCATGTATTCTTACCATGTATTCATGCTTCCATTCTCATTTACTCATGTATTATTCATTATGCTACTGCTTTGTTTCCGTTATATCTGTTCACTGGGCTTTTTAAGCTCAGCCGCACGTTTTCTTTTCGTGTGCGGCAGATTATAAGCAGGACGACGGGTTTGGGTATAAGTGAAGAGACTTTTGGACTTAGAAGACTTTGAGTAGAAGCCATTAGAAGAGAAGTACTTATGGATTTAATAGGCAGCTTTTATTTTCCTTTGTAACCCTTGTATTGCAAGATTTCATTTGTAACCTTTGAGAACCATTGTATTACTTTTGATTGTATGCTATGTTTATCTGATATGAAACCATGTATTTGTGATATCTCTACCCTTGTGGGGTCGGGGTGTTACAATTATGGTTTCAGAGACAGGTTGCGATTCGTAATACATTTACCCTTGACCTGTGTAAGTTAGGACCACTAAGTTTCCCTGTAAGCGCTCATAAGATAACCTGTAAGATTTGCTTTAGGATCTCCCTATATGAACCTAAATTTGACCAGTGAGGAATGGGTAGACTAAGACATGTATGTGAGTATCATTGCTTCCGCATCACTCTGATTTATGCCCTGTTTGTTGAGATCACTTTTGGAGATTGAAAGCTCACGCTTTGCACCACCTAAGATTCCGATTCCGACCTCTGATTCCTTTGTTAATCATTATGATGTCTCTGCGGGTATTCTGAGAATCTCCATGACGATAACCTACTTGATACATTCTGTTATTTGCTTTTGATAATCTATGAATCTTCTGACCCTATCTGAGTTCATCTTAAATATCTCCGTTTTCATGAGAAGTCTGGTGGTGTTTTAACCACGAGTCTAAGAATGTCTTCCTCTCACTTCTGAACGATAAGACTTGCGTTGTCGATCTGTTTTCATTGAATAGTTAACTTTGATTTTTATTCTGATAAAGGATAGGTTGATTGATCATTGACGACTACCCTCCTATGGTTCACCTTCGGTGTTTGAAAACCATTTTGAAATCCCCTACCATGATTCCGATTGTTAAACTTTTGCTATCCCTACCTGGTTTTGATTTTCATTTCTGACCTGTTTGATAAGCAGTTTAATACTCCTCTGACCATCCCGAAGGTCATTTGACCTTAATGTGTTTGACCCATTCTGTGAATTAAATTACCCATGCTAGATATAAAAGGTATCATCTGATATTACTCTGTCCTTGCGAAATCCATTACTACTCCTATGAGAACTCTGGTGATTATTAGCCATGGATATGACGATAATTTTGTCTCGATGAGAAATGGTTAACTGAGCATGATGAAACTGATGACTGGTATTCGATATGCCTCACTCTTGACAGTTATACGATGTTTGTAATTCCGATGACTCACAACCTACCTGCCACTTATGCTAAATAGCTAAACAAGACTCCAACACCTTGAATTGTTTGTTTATCTATCTCAACACTTTGTTGAGCCATGTAATTGACCTTGATATATGAACTACCTATCTGTTTTACGACTGTACTTATCCTACGAATCCGCTTACTCTCGATATATTTGATGTTGAGGTCCTTAAGTTATGTATTGGCTGGCCTTCATAAGCTGCCAGGGACTACCATATCTGATAGGCGACTTTTGGAAATCTATTTTCATCCTACTTTGTTATGATAACCTTTAACCGCTCCAATCTGTTAAGCTTAATGCTGTTATGGAAACATTTACCTCGATCTCATTTGATTATTGATTGTCTCCTGACACCTATTATCCACTCTTAGAAAACTTGGTATCGGAAGTTTTGTCGTACAAATATTCTGGTGGTTCTGATGAAACTCTTGAGTTTCCCTCCTGTTTAAGAAGTGAAATTAAATTTGAACCGATCTCAGTTGACGAAACATGATGCTATAGAAGTTGAGAGATTGAAGAAGCTAATGGAATATGAACTTGTTCACCTCAGTGTTTACTTTGAATACCCCTATTAGTTTATGAAAAAGAAAGAGAAAATTTTGCGTCAGCGTATCAACTATCGTAAAACTTAACCGTACCACTACCCGTAATCATTGTTTCATTTCTGCGTGCCAAGGAATGATTCGTTCTATCTTTGTAAATTCCGTATTAGACGACCTCATTAAATGTTTGAAGGACTGAAGAAGCAACCACAAGAACTTCTAAGAAGGTAGATGACAAATTGAGAGTAACCTCCGTGAAGCATTTCAGTTTTATGCATGAAGAGGAAGATAGGTGATGTGAAGTAGATATGAAGCTTTCCCTGAAACGATTCATGAAACTGTTTTCGTACTCGTTGTGATCATTATGAGTTTAAGTAATGCCAATTGTATTGGCTCATGTTTTCGCGAGTAGTTGGACAAATTATCATGGTATGACAGTATGTTTATGCTCAGAGATGAACAAGAAACACGTAGATCATCTTCATATTTGGTATAATGACTCCTTGTTCTGGAAAAGAGTAGATTTGATTGGCGTCCAGAGATTGTAGCAGACAACACTACCACGTATCAGGTGACGACAGCAGTTTGAGTTGGCGAATTTCGAACTGTGCTGGAAGAACTGTCTAAGACACGCAATCTTGTTTCTCTATTCACTTTAGTTGTACTAAGATGAATTGAGAGCAGAAGCAGGCTCGCGAATGGAGGATGCACAGTGATCGTGTCAGAAACTCCCAATTGCTACACCACAATTTCAAGAAGAAGTGCCAAAGGCTTGAGGGACCAGACTCAAGTTTATCATTCCCTTCTCACCGTATGATCAGATGGACAAGCGTAGACAGGCTACTCGGACTTGGAAGAAATTGTGAAATCATGTATATGAGTGGACATTTGGAATAAACTTTGTGGTTGAATGAGTTGATTCTGCGAAGGATGAAGTTATCGATGACGTATTCACTTCTGTTTAACCCACTTAAGCTCCCGTTACCTGACGATAAGATCATTCCAATGATTCGGGTTCTCCATTAGTATTTTCGTTTTGTGTTCTTCTGCATATGTTGGATGGCAGTTTTGATATGAGAATTTTGAGGGATTGTGGAAAACCTGACGCCTTCGACGAGGTGCTTCATTTGATGCTTACTAAGTTTCGTTACGTTACCTATACGATCTGTCTCCTTATTTTCTAATCCGCAATGATGACTGTTCAGGCCGACCCTAGGAGGTAGAAGGACTGTCAGGTGGTTAAGATAAGTTGCTTGTTTCACGACTTGAGATAAAGTATGGTCATCATGAGGGCATATTTATATGATGCTAGTATTATGACGTCTGGCCAACGTGATAATACTTACATCATATAACGTGCACTTATTGTGATCATAGGATATTTCGAGGAGTGCCTTAGAAACCTTAGAATTTCTGATATCTGCTTGAGACTTTAGGTTCATTCTACCTATATGCTTAATCTGCCTTCACCGTTATACGATTTGATATGTTTGGATTCTCGTCGCGCGTTTACTGACCTCTGTACTTCCGATAAGAATCTTAGGTTCGGTTGTAGAGCTTTCTTCCGTTCGATGTTATCGTACAATCTGTTTTCTGTCTATATGGATTCGACCTGTACTAGGAAGGAGTACACCTATGTTTTGCTATATATACGTCTCACATTCGATAAATCTGTTCATGATGATCTGTTATGAATTAAGGTATGAGATTTTAGATTCTGAGAAATTATGACCTGTCCGTTATGAGAATACCTTTGAAAGGTTATATTGAAGACGAGATTTTTTTTTAAATCTGAAGAGTTAAGCATATTTATCACCCTTATAATTCTGCGATTCGGTATGTTCTCATCTGATTTGTCTAATCAAATTCCACAGACAATATATCAGTCAAATCCTACGTCTTCCATGTATCCCTTCTGAGGGGATACAATTATTATCCGTTACATGTGACTTCTTATCCGTTTGATCAGATTCAACCTGATATATCTCTTTCTGAAAAACCTGAAGCTATTTTAGATCGACATGATCGAGTCATGAGAAACCATTTTGTTTGAAGACCCTCCCCGAGCGTGAGGTTAATCGTGTCGTTCTTTTGTGATTCGCTACATCTCCGTCGAACCTTCGCGACTTCAATTTTCGGGGACGAAAATTTTCTTTTAGAGGGGAAGAGTTGTAAAACCCTGAAATTCGGATTCCTAATTTTACGTCTAAATTTAACTTTTACCTAAGTTGGTAACAATGATTTTGACATCCAAAAAAAAAAAAAAAAAAAAAAAAAAACAAACTATATGTTATAAATATTATGACAAATAATATAACATAACCTAGTCACACAATAATAACATTAAATTGCTACATAAATTAAATCTACCTAAATCAACACACGTTAACAAGCTTATTATACCCAAATATTATATTTCTTTTTACACAATCCAAATCCACAAATCTCGGCCTAGTATCCCATGTATAACCGACCCTAATCAAACCCATTTAATGGGAAATTTATTACCTAAATTAAAAGGAGACGCTCCCCTATTATTTTAGTGATACGTTTGCATTTTTTCCCTCATTCCATACGACAAACCACAAGAGAATAAACACAAGTCTGCCGTTAGTTTCCCCTCTAAGATCAAATAGTTGAAGGTTGATGGTGCAGGGATCACTGTGTTGCTGTTCGTGATTGTGGGTATAAAATTCGTGGGTTCATTGCTCTCGTTCTCTTTTTCTTCGTCTCGTTATCACAAGGTAATACTCATCATATTTTCTTTGATCCATTCGACATATATATTCATATCTAATAAAACCAGTGCAATCTAAAACTCTAATCATCATATGTCAATCTAAATCTATTATCCTTGTTTTCAATTCGTTAACCGGTTTTAAAACCATATGAATATGCCACATAAAACTATGGGAGATGGTACATGAACTAACAAACCTAAAACCCTAATATGTGAACCTAATGCATCTTGTTTTCGACCCTATAATACGCATGTTTCTGACCTCAAAATACACGACTAAAGGCTGTTGAAACTAAGCCCATTCGAACAGAAAATAAAAGAAGGAAAATGCATGTTTGTGTGTCAGTTTTGAACCCATGCTGTATTATAACTAAGGGGGTGTCGACTAGGGTAAGAAATCATGATTTTATGTGGGCATTAAAGGGTGTCGGGTGGTGTTAAGTGTGTGTCGATAGGGCGGTGTTCTCATGTGTGTTTCCTGTATCGATGGGGGCTGGAAAGAGTGTTTCATGCTTGTTCCTTCCTGTTTTCAAATCGCATCATAATAAATATAAAAGGGTGTCGCGGATTTGTTTTGTATCGCGAGGGTTGAGTCGACCTTGTTTCCTGCTGTGAACTTTTCGAAACTGTTGTATATGTACGAAAATGGTATTAAACATGTATACGATAAGAGATATTAAATGGATCAAGATAAAGGATGGAGGCATGCATGTTTTCAGTTAGAAATCACATAATGTAATGAATTGAAAAACCTAAACTAATAAGCTGTTCGTTGTACTTTCGACCCCTTTTCGACCCGTATATTTTCCGTTTGAATTGCCTTAAAATCGAGCTAACATATGAATGTTACAACAAAATGTTATCGAGCTGGAATAAAAAAGGGGAACGCATGAATGATGAAGCGAAAAGTGTACCGCTTTTAAGGGGTCATTTAAGCCCGAAATCGTATTTATTTGATCAAATATTGCCCTAAATCGTTCCTTTTGTCATTTTAGGTACTTTTGAGGAGAAATCTGGAAAAGGAGGCATTTTGGACGTTTTTGGAGCATAAAAGTGAAGAAAACGACAAAGTCTCAAAAATCGGCTAAAAGTTACTCTTGACGGCGTCAGAAGTTACTCTGGACGGCGTCATGCCTTGGCAAGAAAAGTTGGACGTGAAATTTACTCATGACGGGCCAGTGAAAATGGCATGGAATTCTGACGGCGTCACGCTTTAACTTGATCAAGGGCGTCACGGCTTAATTCATAAGGGGACGGCGTCACGTTCATGGTTCGACGGCGTCAAGCCTTGATAAGCCAGAATGGATTTTTGAAGAGCTAAAGAGGGACGGCGTCAAGATGGTCATCCGGGAACCCTAAAAGCGGCGAGGTGACGGCGTCACACTCCATAAGGTGACGCCGTCAGATCCAAAAATCTATATATAGTTTTCTAATTTTTTGTCATAAGGGAGGGCTTAGTGTGTGGAATTTTGGGATAAAACCCTAAGACGATTTTAGCTACTTTTTCAGGGCTTTTTGCCTTGAGATCTTCCATGTTTCATTGAAAGATAAGTTATCAATTAATCATTCAATATGTCTATGTGTTGTTTGATTCTATCTTATGCTTGTCTTTTGTTTAACATGTTAGGCTAATTTTATCTTGTGTTTGCTTAGATCTAATGAAACCTAGCTATTGATTATTGGTTGTTAGTGTGTTATTAGTTGTATTGGATGATTGTTTATCTATGTTAGGCTTAAGAAAACTGGCTAACTTCCTATTCGGTAACTTGCTTGAACGTCTTAAGAAACATGAACCAAACGCGTACTAAAGGTTTTTATGGTTGTATTTAATGCACAAGCGAATTCTAGTGATCCCATGTTAGGAGCTTCCTAGCCGGCTCGACATAGGAGTGAAGTAGGAGCTTGTAGAGTTGGGGAAGTAAGTACGCCACCCCACGAATGGTATTAAGGAATACACCCGTCATCCACGCAACTAATACACACTAATTAACCGGTAAAAGATAGTTAGGGAGTAAGGAAATCTAAGTAAACACATTTCTCTACACATAAGTTTCTCACCACATTTTCATTTTTGTTATTTTATTTTATTGCATTTGTAGTAATTTGGGTTAGTTGACTAGCAACTAATTCCGCCCACTCCTTCAAACCCGAGATTTTACTTGCTTTCATAAAATTATAAAAACATAAAAAAAGAATCTTCCTCAACCCTTAGACCTAATTAGAGTAGCCTTTCATACCTAACGAACACTATTCCCTGTGGAGAACGATCAATCCCCCGTACTTACCACTACACTATACTACATCGGTCAGGTACACTGCCTGGTGGGGTTGAAAGCCTCTTGAGATCCCTTGAGAGGTAAAACCTGTTGTAAGGTTGCAAAACCCACGCATCAAGTTTTTGGCGCCGCTGCCGGGGAATAGTTATTGTTTAGGTTGAATTTTTATTTTATTAGGTCTACTCACTAGATTCCTTTCTAGTGAGATTTTTATTTTATTTTTTTAGGTTTTCTTTAGTCTATCTTTTTCTTTGTGTGTTTGTTCGTAATTTCCATTGACTCTTCCGTTCACCATTATGGAGTACGCGAATCCACCATACCACCAACCACAAAGGCCATTCTACCCTATTGACATCTCGAATTTCAAACAATATCAAGATGAACCCATATATGATGCATGGACTCGTTTTAGAAATTTACTCCGAAAATTCCCTCATCATAGTTTCGCTTTAGCATCCCTAACCCGAACCTTTTACTATCGTGTTGGCCAATATGACCAAATGCGCATTGAGGATTTTGCCAATGGGGACTTTAGGGAATTAAGTGCTGAAGAAGCATGGGATGCCATAGAAGATTGTGCCCAATATTATTATAGGGTAGACAACCCAACAAACGTTAGTACAAGTCAATTGAATATAAATTTCCTGGATCATGAAACAAGTTTGTTTGGGGATGAATACATTAGTGTTGAGATACCTAAGTGGTTGTCATGTAATGCCATAGTACAAAACAAACACATAGGTGACCTTGATGTGATGGAGGATTTAGCCGAACATGATCACATTGATCAAAAAGACCTAGGTTTTATGATCGATGATGATGAATCTCAAGAAACACATGATGAATCTTTTGGGCAATTTGAATATAGCAGTCATAATATTGAGGATGATCCTTATGATTCAGATATAGAAGTTAAGATGCCTAGAGAAGCACTTGAGATACTTGGGAAAATGTTAGGGTTGGATTATAATGACACACATGCTGAGGATATAGGTGATCTTGATAAGATGGATGATAAAGTAGAAAATCCAAGCCCGCCAAATACCCCACAAGTCCTACCATCACTTGAGGCACATACACCGCCCGTGACTTACCCGGAAGAAGTAGAAGAGACTATAGGAACCCCAATAGAGGTAGAACCTTTGGACCAAACAAAACTAGAAGAAATAGGTTTGAATACTTGTAGTCATAACCTTTCTTTTAGTTCTATGGAAGTTCCTAGTTTTGATGAACCGGAGCCTAAACCAAAACCGTTACCTAATCTTCCATCCTTAGATGTGAACTTAGGAATTGAATTAGGTCCCGACCCACCCATCAAACCATATAGTCTGGGTAGTTTTATGTTGAAGGTAGTAAACTCTAAGCCTTGTGGAGTGGAAGCTAATATAGGAGTGAAACATGACCTTACATACTTACATCACCCATTCATGATTGATCACAAGAAACATTATGGGTTTAAACCGGGTTTATTAGGTCAAGATGGATTCCCAACTAGGAGTCTCTCGAAGTTGATAGAAGATGATCCCTTTTTAGGAGGAAACTCAAAATCACCCATTGACCAAAGTGAACTAGGCAAGGTTATGATGAAAGGAGCACACCCCTTTGAGCATATAATTCATCCACCACTCTTTCCTCACGTGGCATACTCCTACCGAGCTGGTGTGTATCGCTACTATCACCCGCACTTAATCCTAAGTGTAGGGAAAACCTCTCCTTTATCCATTAAATAAGGGTAGAGTCAGGCTCGTGACTCGAACAAAAACAAGCGCTCTTGGGAGGCAGCCCATGCTTTACTTGCTTTGTGTGTTTATTTGTTTGTTTGTTTGATTTTATTTGTTTCCGTATGTGTGTTTAATTTTTATTATTATTGATTCATGTCAAAAACTAATTTGTGAAAATGCTTTATTTTGTTTTTAACTTCGTCTTAACTACATATAAAGGTATTTTGCAAAAGATAAGTGTAAGGGAAATCTAAATCGGTTTATTAGAACACAAATGAACATGAATCATAATAATAATAAATTAGCATACATATTCGTGTTTGTTTGAGTCAAATGCTTGTATCGAGTCATAATGATGTTTTGCAGGATTTCCAGGAAGTAAGGTAAAGGTTTTTCCAGAAATTTTCCGGAAACTTAAAATGAGAATTTTTGTCAGGTCATTTCTGACGGCGTCAGGTTTTATAACCTGACGGCGTCAGATTTAATTTTCAGAAATTTTTGAAAGTTTTGTTTTCATAAAAAGTTTCTATTAAAATCTCCAACTTATAATCTCCAGGAATCTGCAAAATTATCATTCCACAAGCATTATATCCTTATATATAGATTTATCCCGCCGATGTTATGCAGGTTTTCGTGTTTGTTTTCTCAGGTTTAACAGGTTATTTTGGACAAGGAAATGTTTATTGAATCAAGCTTTTGGCGATGCATTAGTCATGGAGCTTCAACATTACCTTGGAGGAAGATCTAACCGTGTAATTTCATTATCCACCGAGCGAATCAGGGGAGTATTTGATTTCATTCTTTTACTTTATGCTTTTACATCTTGTTATTTGAACATTGGGGACAATGTTCATCTTAAGTGTAAGGGGAGGGTAAAAGTACGATTTTAGAGAATGCTATTGCGCTTGATTTTTGTTTGTTTGATGGTAGATGTGTAATAAAACTGAGAGAAATACTTGTTAGGGCAATTTTAGTGCCAAATTTAAAATTTTTTACAACATATAGGAGTGAAACTTTGATCTTAATGAGCGTCTCACGGATAGGAGTTATATAACTAGCACAAAAACCGTACCACTAAAAAACTTTCCACCCCAAATATGTGAGGTTCGCCCCTAGAATTGGTAGGAAAAGCATTTATGCTATGATGTGTGTACCGGTAGCACTTAGATTCTAGAACTTGCGTTAGGACCATTCCAAGGCCACAAGTGAGACTACATTCGTGTAGTTAGATTTACTACATGATAAGAGGCATTAGGATTAACCCATTGTTTTACACCTGTGTTTTTGTTATAATTACTTTGGCTACATTGGTCAAGTAATTCTCCCACACCCTTTGCGTTGTACTCATTTTTAGTACACGATACCCCTAGTACACCCCTCAGAACCTATCTTTTCGTTTCGACCTTTAAGCATTTTACTTAAATGAAGAATTTGTTTACACCCCACTAAAATGTACACCCAAATCGCCTTAGCCTACCTTGTATGCACTCATTTTTAGTGCATTATTGTGACAACATTTGTTTAAACCCAAGTTAATTATCTAGTTGATTACATGGTTGCTAAGTCGAGTCATATCCTTGTACATATTGTTTTGGGACGATTGGGACTCATGGGTAAAGTACTAGTGTAATGGAGTAATGGGGAAGAACATCATTTATTACCCCCATATGTGCTAAATATTTTAAAAGTACTCCAAGTGTTTTGATTATCTTAATTCGAGTCATTAGATTAGTATTTGTAAAGTTATGTAAAAGTTCAAGTGTAAGGGGAATGCAATGCCCCTATGATGTATTATTTTGGATGGTAGGGCAAAAGTGTATGCAAAAAAAAAAAAAAAAAAAAAAAAAAAATCGAAAAAATCAAGAAAAATACAAAAAAAAATGAGAAAATGAAAAATAGAAAAAACATACGGACTACCATCCCGTTTCATTTTATGTTTGTTTTATATTTTTGTTATTTTGTTATTTCGTTTTTAGCTTAAGATCGAGTCTAGTCTTGGCTTAGCAACATTGTATAGTACATGTAATTGATCAAGATTTTTAACTCGCCACCAGTAAAATATCCCTTATCCAACCAAACCGTGTTTTCCTTTTCCCTACACCTAACGTTATAACCCATTTAAAAGCCCTCTTTGATAGTTTATCTTTGGTGCTTACGCCTAGTGGAGGAGGTTTTCGATCCTTTCCCAAGCCTATGGTAATCTATTTGCTATGACAGGTAGTGAGAGATATTATCCGTTTTCATTTATGAGATTTATTTTGATGACACTTGAGAGATGTGAGTATCTAAACACTACTTGTGAGGTGCTAGTTTGTAATCTCCGTGCTTATTATGATTGAAGTGGAACGAATATTTGTTGTAATTACTTTTATGTTTGCATTAAATGACCCCTAACTTGTATTTTAATTAGAATAAAAGCACATTTGCTTGAGGACAAGCAAATCTCAAGTGTAAGGGTATTTGATGAAGCGAAAAGTGTACCGCTTTTAAGGGGTCATTTAAGCCCGAAATCGTATTTATTTGATCAAATATTGCCCTAAATCGTTCCTTTTGTCATTTTAGGTACTTTTGAGGAGAAATCTGGAAAAGGAGGCATTTTGGACGTTTTTGGAGCATAAAAGTGAAGAAAACGACAAAGTCTCAAAAATCGGCTAAAAGTTACTCTTGACGGCGTCAGAAGTTACTCTGGACGGCGTCATGCCTTGGCAAGAAAAGTTGGACGTGAAATTTACTCATGACGGGCCAGTGAAAATGGCATGGAATTCTGACGGCGTCACGCTTTAACTTGATCAAGGGCGTCACGGCTTAATTCATAAGGGGACGGCGTCACGTTCATGGTTCGACGGCGTCAAGCCTTGATAAGCCAGAATGGATTTTTGAAGAGCTAAAGAGGGACGGCGTCAAGATGGTCATCCGGGAACCCTAAAAGCGGCGAGGTAACGGCGTCACACTCCATAAGGTGACGCCGTCAGATCCAAAAATCTATATATAGTTTTCTAATTTTTTGTCATAAGGGAGGGCTTAGTGTGTGGAATTTTGGGATAAAACCCTAAGACGATTTTAGCTACTTTTTCAGGGCTTTTTGCCTTGAGATCTTCCATGTTTCATTGAAAGATAAGTTATCAATTAATCATTCAATATGTCTATGTGTTGTTTGATTCTATCTTATGCTTGTCTTTTGTTTAACATGTTAGGCTAATTTTATCTTGTGTTTGCTTAGATCTAATGAAACCTAGCTATTGATTATTGGTTGTTAGTGTGTTATTAGTTGTATTGGATGATTGTTTATCTATGTTAGGCTTAAGAAAACTGGCTAACTTCCTATTCGGTAACTTGCTTGAACGTCTTAAGAAACATGAACCAAACGCGTACTAAAGGTTTTTATGGTTGTATTTAATGCACAAGAGAATTCTAGTGATCCCATGTTAGGAGCTTCCTAGCCGGCTCGACATAGGAGTGAAGTAGGAGCTTGTAGAGTTGGGGAAGTAAGTACGCCACCCCACGAATGGTATTAAGGAATACACCCGTCATCCACGCAACTAATACACACTAATTAACCGGTAAAAGATAGTTAGGGAGTAAGGAAATCTAAGTAAACACATTTCTCTACACATAAGTTTCTCACCACATTTTCATTTTTGTTATTTTATTTTATTGCATTTGTAGTAATTTGGGTTAGTTGACTAGCAACTAATTCCGCCCACTCCTTCAAACCCGAGATTTTACTTGCTTTCATAAAATTATAAAAACATAAAAAAAGAATCTTCCTCAACCCTTAGACCTAATTAGAGTAGCCTTTCATACCTAACGAACACTATTCCCTGTGGAGAACGATCAATCCCCCGTACTTACCACTACACTATACTACATCGGTCAGGTACACTGCCTGGTGGGGTTGAAAGCCTCTTGAGATCCCTTGAGAGGTAAAACCTGTTGTAAGGTTGCAAAACCCACGCATCAATGAAACATAATGTTATCGAGCTGGAATAAAAAAGGGGAACACATGAAACATTTTTGAAAACTATTTAACTCGTGCTATATCTCGTTTTTGACTTATATAGAATCCAGTTGCATTTCAATCAACCATGATAGCATATAATGATACAATTTATATAAGTAACCCTAAATTATTAAATTGTCACAACTAAACCCTAATCTAATATATTGGTCATTCTAAGCATTTAACTTATTAAATGGTGATTATAATCCTATTTTAGCCAAACTTACTGGAATTGAAAACTTTTTAACTTCAAGTAATATATGGATATTTAATTCGTATAGGTTCCGTGAAGCGGGAGTGATCTTCTTGTGACGTTTCTTTTCTTGTTTGCTTGCTTTGAATAAGGTACAGATATTCTGCTTCTTTGATAAGAGGCCTTCATTCTCTTATTATGACTTCGATTAATGAACCACCATGATATTGAATCTTTTATGATTATGAACCTTTCATTCATGAACCTTTGCTTATGAACCTTGACCATGAACCTTTGCTTATGAACCTTTACTTATGAACCATGATTATGAACCATGATTATGAACTTATGAAACATGATATTGACCTATGCAAGTAAACTTAAAACATGATTCATGATACTTGACCTTTACCCTCAGTTTGATACTACGAGCCACTCACTAGGCATGAGGGTTTCATGTCCATGTCAGTCGATGCACCGATGGCATGACTCTAGGGCAGGAGAGTGATGACCTGTCCCGTCCCTGCATGTTATGTTACGTAGAGGCAGATTATGGCCACCTGGGGCGTATGGATGCATCCTAGATTTGTTCATGTTCATGTTATGTTATGTTATTCATGGTGACTGATGGTGTGTGCGATACACGTCTTTCACACTCTGGGAGCTAGCTACTCCAACCCATGATTGAGGACACCCCTCATATTTACAAGATACCCATGATGAGGACACCCCTCATATTTACAGGATACTAAGAGGTCTCCCCTCTACATGTTTATGATTATGATTATGATTATGATTTCATGTTATGGGCTCGTAGTGGATTACTGACCTTTCTTTACCATGCACCTTTGTCCTTTCCCTTATGATACCATGTATCCTTACCATGTATTCTTACCATGTATTCATGCTTCCATTCTCATTTACTCATGTATTATTCATTATGCTACTGCTTTGTTTCCGTTATATCTGTTCACTGGGCTTTTTAAGCTCAGCCGCACGTTTTCTTTTCGTGTGCGGCAGATTATAAGCAGGACGACGGGTTTGGGTATAAGTGAAGAGACTTTTGGACTTAGAAGACTTTGAGTAGAAGCCATTAGAAGAGAAGTACTTATGGATTTAATAGGCAGCTTTTATTTTCCCTTGTAACCCTTGTATTGCAAGATTTCATTTGTAACCTTTGAGAACCATTGTATTACTATTGATTGTATGCTATGTTTATCTGATATGAAACCATGTATTTGTGATATCTCTACCCTTGTGGGGTCGGGGTGTTACACCCTGAGCCACCAATCTAGCCTTGTTTCTTATAACAATGCCTCTTTCATCTCTTTTACATCTGAACACCCATTTTGTACCAATTGCTCTTTTTACATTAGGCAAATCCACCAATGTCCAGACTTCTTGAAGCTTGAACTGCAGCAACTCCTCTTGCATAGCTTCAACCCAACTTTCATTTTTCATAGCCTTGTGAATGGTTTTGGGTTCTTCTTGAGATAAGAAACAGGCAAACATAAAATTTTGTAAATCCTTGTGGCTATTCCTCTTTTTAAGAGTTTGAGCAAACAATCCCTGATCAAGCAAATCACTCAAACCTTTTGATTTACTTCTGGTCTGTACAGCAGAGTAAACATCACCAATAATTTGCTCCTTTGGATGATTCTTGTGGATTCTGGTTGTTGGAGTGGGACTAACAGGTATATCAGTCTCCAAATTGGATAAATCAGCTTCAGCACCAAAGACATCAACAATTTCATCTTCAATGTCCACATACACTTCTTCTAATTCGGGCATCTCTTCAGAATAATCATCATTAGAATCACCATCTTTATCAGCAGTAGAGTCCTTGGGCACAGCAGCAGAGTTACCAAGCTTAACAGCAGAGTATTTTGGCCTAACAGCAGAGTGTTTTGGCCTATCAGCAGAGTGTTTTGGCCTGGCAGCAGAGTTGAGAGAACTGCTGCTATGTTTATTCCCTTGGATTCCATCAATTTGTGACTCTTCATTTCTTGCCTTATCATCATTCTTGTCATCATGAGAAGGTTCATCAGCACCTTCTGCATTAACCTTTGGTACTTCCTTATGAACAGCATCATCATCTGAACTCTTTCCTTCTTTATCTGTTGAAGTGAAGAACTGATCAAACTTCCACTTTTCAATCAAAACAAACTCCTCTGCAGATCCATCCTTCTTTTCTTGTGTACCTGCATTGGGGTTAGTTTGTGTACCTGCAGACATGTTAGTAGTACCTGCAATGACTGGTTGATAATTCATACTTTTGGTTAAAGAATCAATATCAAACATCCATTCAGGACCTTTTCCATCAACATTAGGTGTGGTTTCTCTAATTTTAACATGTAAATTTTCCACCACATGCCCAGTCCTTTGATTGAGGACCCTAAAAGCCTTACTTTCAGTGGAGTATCCAACAAAGAAACCTATGTCTGCTTTCTCACTAAACTTGCCTAAGTGGTCAATGGTGTTCAAGATAGTAACAGGACACCCAAATGGTCTAAAGAAATCTATCAGTGGTTTCCTACCATGTAGTAACTCATAAGGGGTCTTGTTATGAGGCTTAACTATCTTACTTCTATTTTGCACATAGCAAGCAGTGTTGATTGCTTCAGCCCAAAAGATAGTGGGTAACTTAGACTCTGACAACATGGTCCTAGCAGCCTCAATTAATGTTCTATTTCTCCTCTCAGCAACACCATTTTGCTGAGGAGTTCTAGCCACACTAAATTGTCTAGTTATACCCTTTTCCTCACAGAACTGATTCATTACTTGATTCTTAAACTCAGTTCCATTGTCACATCTGATGACCTTAACTTTGTGATTAAATAGGTTTTCTATCCTTGTAATAAAAGCCTTAAGAATGCCAGGAGTCTCATCCTTAGTAGCTAAGAAGAATACCCAAGTAAATCTACTAAAATCATCAGTGACCACTAAGCCATACATCTTTTTGTTCAAACTTTTCACATAAGTAGGTCCAAATAGGTCCATATTGTAACATAAACAAGGGTTCAGTAATAGAATTCACCAATTTGGACTTACAAGATGCTCTATGTTGCTTTCCCATCTGACAAGCAACACATACTTCAGGGTTTTCAAAGACCTTTGAAGGTAATCCTCTGACCAAGTTCCCTTTCACCAACTTGTTGATAGCCTTGTAGTTCAAATGGCCAAGCCTTCTATGCCAAAGTTTGGATTCATCAATAGTGGCTTTGGCAAACAGACAAGTTAAATCTCTTTTGGGAATAATGTTCTTTATGTCCACACTGTATATGTTGTCATTTCTAGGGACTTTAAGAAGTACTAATTTATCATCAGGTATCTTATAGTCGGGAGATAAGACAAGACACTCAGTGTCTATAAAAAGAACAAAATTCTTTCTGTCACACATTTGTGAGACACTAAAAAGATTGAACTTTAGTCCATTCACCAAATACACTTTCTCAAAATCCAATTTTCCAGTTCTGATAATGCCTTTACCAACGATTTTACCTCCTTTAGGATCATTCCCAAAGGCAACGTATCCACCATCCAAAGCTTCAAAGTTTTCCAAATTGCTCTGGTCTCCAGTCATATGTGAAGAGCATCCACTATCAAAAATGCATTTATCCTTTAGCTCCTTTTGTAGATTGCCCTGCACAAAAAGTAAGAGAATTAGTTTCTCTTTGGGACCCAAGCCATTACTGACTTGGATCTGCCTTGTGCATCAAAGTAGTCAAATTTCTTCAACTGCATTGGTGCACTGCTGTGTCTGAGAACATGATCCAAAACTTTAACTTTAGGTTTCCAGACCCAACAAGCTGAGGCCTTAACAGCATAAAAATGGTTGCCCACAACAGTATCAGTAACCACTTTTGGCAAAACAGTAGAGTCTGCCTTAGCAGCAGTATCAACTATGTCCTTCTTTATGGGCCCTTTTGGTGCAATAGGTGAGATAACTCTAGAAGCACCATCTCTCATCAAAACTTCCTTGGGAAACATGTTTCTTTTGGGATGAGGGTGAGTCTTTCTAGCAAAATTTCTATGGTTCACCCTTGTGTATTGGTTCCAAACTGGTTTTTGATAGTAGTAGCACTCATCTTGCAGATGTTCAAAACTACCACAACTATAACATGCCTTTTTAAGTAATTGAAAATCAGTACCTAATCTTTGTGAAACTAGGTTGTTCCAATTTCTCTGGTTTCCTCTAGGCAAGTCATTGGTTTTCTTAGGATATACTCTAGGTGTGTTTTCATACTCAGCCATCTTCCTAGAGATACCTTTACCTAACTTAGGCTTAACAAACTCAACCTTTTTAGCCTTAGGTACTTTAGATTCAACAACAGCAGGAATTTCTTCCTTTTTGTTCTTAGGGGTTGAATCAGATTCCACAACTTCATCATCACTGTCAGACTCCCAATCTTCAATAAGAGGTGCATCAGACCACTTTTTCTCAACCTTAGGTGACTCTATTTTAGTTTCACTAGTTTCACCTACAGGTTTGGCCTCAGACTCAGGTATGAAAGACAATGTTCTAGTAGGAGGGGCATTGGCACTAAGTTTCTTAGGTGGAGCAACAGCATTATATCCTAGACCACTGCCTGAGTCTGCAAAGTGCCTTCCTATTGGTTTACTGAGAATGTCAGTGGTAAATTGTTGTTTTTCCACCCTAACAATATGTTTTTCAGTCTCACTTATAGCTGATTCTTTAGCCTGTTCAGCCTCTTCTACTTTCTCCATAAGAACCTTAATCTCACAATCTTTCTTAATAAGCTCAATTTCTAGACTAGTGATCTTATCAAGATATTCAATTTCAGTCTTTTTATAAAATTCGAGCTTCTCTTCTAAATTCTTTAAACCATATTCATAACTAAGATTGTCTAACTTAAGTTTTTCATTCTCCATTTTAAGTTTTCCATTGCTAGACTTAAGTATTTCTATTGTATCAGAACATGATTTAAAAGAACAAGATGATTCATTGGATACCTCAGAGTCTGATCCAGAGGAAGAGTAGGCCATGAGAGCAAATTGTTGTTCTTTAGGTTCTTCATCAGCCACTAATGCATAATTTGGACCATCTTCAGCATGATCACTCCAGTCATACTCTCCTAACCCATCACAAGACACCATAGCAGTAATAGGATTTGGCTCTTCATCAGTATACTTCTTGACATTCTCATTGTTTCTTTTTGGTGCTCTGCACTCTCTTGCAAAGTGTCCCTTCTTATGACAGTTAAAACATTCAGCCTTTGATTTGTCAAATCCCACATTCTTGTTTCTTCTGAACTTCATTTCTTTACCAGTTCTTTTAAGAAACTGATGATGTATAGTCCGCATTCGGGTCACGAACCCGACCCATACTCAAGTCCATCACGAATGGACTCCAGTCTATCACGAATGGGCTCAAGCCCATCAAGAGTGGGCTATTGCGATAACGGTTTGGGCTTACGTTGGCCCAAACCCGAAGTTATTTATGGTCTTGATAGGATATCTCTTATTTATGGGATATGTATCAAAACCGACCTATGCGGGATACGCTGAGGAGTGAGGAGCACGAAACCAACTAGGGTTTCGTGTGTATATAAAGAGTCTCTCGACTCTCATTAAAGGTATGATTCACAAACCCTAACTCTTCAATTAAACCCTAAAAACCGATTACTTACTCTCACGCCGGAGGATAATCGTGGGAGACAATCCCACGATAAGCCTAACGGTGTCTTTTTGTTTTCTTAGTGCGCAGGTCTCAAGCATTAAGATCTGATTGGTACGGAATCAAGAAACGCCCAACTTTTGTATCAACAAGTGGCGCCATCCGTGGGACCCTACACTAAGAACTCTACAAAGAACTAGAATGACAAAGCATGGAAACCCAAATCAGCGGACTCCGCAGACGAAGAAAACGCATGACGACCTACTGGGGAAGAAGCAGCAAACTGATTCAGCCGCTAAGCTGCCCTCTGGGACAACCAGTGCGCCCAAAAGCCTAGGATCATACTCAGATCTGGCTTTTACTCCAGTAGAACCGATCACAAGGACTACCCATGCTACTACAACAACTACTAGCACGGTAGATCTAATGCGCACTCCTCTCACCATGCCGGAATTAAACTTAACTGAACCACCGAATGCGCCTATCCGAAACAAGGATCTTGTTTTGGAAACAGACACCCTCGCGCAAGAAGGAGTCACACCTGAACTAGCGCCAAGTGATTTCGTATCTCAAAACTACGAAACCTTGGCTGCGCTCATGCGAGAGGAGGCGAAAAAGAGGTCAAGTAAAAGTCTGCACGCCAGGCTCAACTTCGACCCTGAGCATGAAGCATCCCCACCGCGCTACCGAAAGGAAAGACGCGAGAAGGATAGCCGCAAACACCCAGTGTTTACTAGGATTGGAAGGAAGGTTGTGGATGACGAAGCAGCCGACTTTCAGTATCTGGACGAGCATGAAGATGGGGAACAGCGTGCCAATGTCCACACTAGGCTTGGTAGTCGCAGGGTTCATGATAGACTTGGGCGACGGTGCTCCCCAAGCGAAAGCCCTTCAAGCTCTGATTCCGAGGATAGTCGGCGCAAGCGCCACAGAGGAGCAAGTTCGGATTCCGATGATAGTCAGCGCAAGCGTCGCAAAAGAGTAAACTCATCCTCAAGTGACTCCTCGGACAACGAGGACAAAGAAACAGGACACTGGAAATCAAGGGAAAAACACCGCGACCAGGAGGACGAAGACATGTCTCTTCCCTGGCGCCGTCAAAAAGTTGATGCGTTTACTCGGCGCATCAGTGATTTTTCGGAAAATAAGAGAAGGCGCATGCCCGCTAATGTCAAAACTTATGATGGGACAGGTGATCCTGATGATCACCTAAAAATTTTCGAATCAGCAGCCACTATCGAAAATTGGCCACAACCTGTGTGGTGCCACATGTTTAACTCTACATTAGTAGGGAATGCGCGCAACTGGTTTAGTAAGCTTCCACGCAGAAGCATCGGTGGGTTTGAAGAGTTGCGAAAGGCGTTTCGGTTAAACTTTACTCAGAGGAAGAAGTGCGCCAAAAACCCTGTCGAGCTCGCTAGGGTAAAACAGCGCCAAGGGGAATCCACAAGCGCTTTCATGGAGCGCTATAAAGACGAATGTATACACGTCAAGGCGTGGCCAGAAATACTAAAGATATCAGGGTTTATGAACAGAATCAATAACCCAGATCTGATAAAGAAGTTAAACGATAGGGTTCCCCAAACCTTTGACGAACTCATGAAGCGCACGAGGTCCTTGATCCAAGGAGAAGCAGCCGCTGCGGATAGCAAGAAAGGCTACTCGAACCATAGGTCACAAGAAGAGCCAAGGAGACAATCCAATGACCAGAGTGGCAATCGTAACAAAAGCTATCGCAGTCAAGGGGGCGGACGGGGAAACGACAAGTACACCCCACTAACGAAAACTCCAAAGGAGATATTTGCGACGGAAGGTGCGAACTTTCCAAGACCCCCACCTATGCGCACCCCTGAAGATCGGCGCGTAGGGAACGGATACTGCGAATATCATGGACAGAAGGGCCATACAACTAATGACTGCATCCAACTGCGCCAATAGATAAGTTAGTAAAAGAAGGCAGATTGGACCATCTCGTTAAAAACATTAAGGACGGGAAAGACAAACAGAAAACTGGGGGCAAGAAAGAAGCGCCCAAGGACAAGGCTGACACAATCTACATGATACAATCATGGCAGCGAAAGACTAGGCAAAAGGTCAGCCAGAAATTTTCCCATGGAAGCGAAATCTCTTTCCCCACCTTGGCTGCGGACAACGCAGTGGCAGAACCACTCACCATTGAGATAAATGCGGGGGGTCACGATATCCACCGCATGTATGTTGATGGAGGGGCATCAGCGGATATAATGTATGAGCATTGTTTCAAGAGATTGCGCCCTGAGATACAAAGACAGTTAAGCCCAGCCACGACTGCGCTTACTGGCTTTACAGGAGAAAAGATATGGCCCATGGGACAACTGCGACTCCTAGTCGCTGTTGGTAATAAGGAACACTCCACGACAGCCTGGATGAACTTTATGGTGATCAGATCTCCTTCGCCATACAATGGCATTATTGGAAGGTCAGGAATTTAGGCGATGCGCGCGGTACCGTCCACAGCACATGGGATGCTCAAATTCCCAGTAGAAGGCGGCATTGTCACCATCTACAACAACGCTGCGCCACCAGAAGAGTGTAACACGATTACATGTGAAACGACGCGCATCCCAGAACAGAGCGCAGCTAAAGTACCAAACCTAAAGGTTGCAATTCACCCTGAATACCCGGAGCAAGAAGTGTCGATTGGAGGATCGTTGTCTGACAAAGGTAGAGCGGCTGTGTGCGCGCTCTTACAAAGGAATCTGGATATCTTCGCATGGGAACCAAAACACATGACTGGTGTGCCACGCTCGATTGCAGAACACAAGCTAAAAATCCGACAAGGATATTCCCCAGTAAGGCAGAAAAAGCGCGGCCAGGCTCCAGAGCGCCCAAAAGCCATTCTGGAAGAAGTACACAAACTTGTGGACACTGGCATCATGCGAGAAGTCTATTACCATGATTGGCTCTCCAATCCAGTAATGGTCAAGAAGAGCGATGGTAGTTGGCGGATGTGTGTAGATTTCACTGACCTTAACAAAGCATGTCCACAGGACTGCTACCCACTACCAGAGATAGACTGGAAGGTGGAATCTCTGTGCGGATATCCCTTTAAATGTTTCTTAGATGCTTACAAAGGGTACCACCAAATCCAAATGGCTAAGGAAGACGAGGAAAAAACAACCTTCCACACAAGCCAAGGCGTCTTTTGTTATACAAAGATGCCTTTTGGCCTGAAGAATGCGGGCGCCACCTACCAGTGACTGGTAGATAATGCATTTGAAAAGCAAGTGGGCCACAACCTAGAGGTCTATGTGGACGACCTTGTCATAAAAAGCCATACTGAAGATGAAGTGGTGCGCGATATTGAAGAAACATTTAGAACACTACGAAATATCAACATGAAGTTGAATCCTAAGAAATGCACTTTTGGCGCTACAGAGGGCATGTTCCTAGGATATTTGATAGAACGAGATGGCATTAAGTGATGCGTGGTTTTGCGACCTTACAACAGGTTTTACCTCTCGAGGGATCTCAAAAGGCTTGCAATCCCCACCAGGCAGTGTACCTGACCGATGTAGTATAGTGTAGTGGCAAGTACCGGGGGATTGATCGTTCTCTAGGGGAATAGTGTCGTTAGGATTGAAAAACTACTCTAATAGGTCTAAGGGTGAGGGAAGATTCTTTTTGTATTTTTATATTTTTATGAAAGCAAGTAAAATCTCGGGTTTGAAGGAGTGGGCGGAATTAGTTGCTAGTCAACTAACCCAAATAACTACAATTGCAAATAAAATAAAATAACTGAAGATGAAAAGGTTGTGGAACTTATATGGAGAGAAATGTGTTTACTTAGATTTCCTTACTCCCTAACTATCTTTTACCAGTTGATTAGTGTGTATTAATTGCGTGGATGACGGGTTTATTCCTTAATACCAATCGTGGGGTGGCGTACGTACTTCCCCAACTCTACAAGCTCCTACTTCACTCCTATGTCGAGCCGGCTAAGAAGCTCCTAACATGGGATCACTAGAATTCGCTCATGCATTAAATACAACCATAAAAACCTTAGTACGCATTGGTTCATGTTTCTTAAGACGTTCAAGCAAGTTACCGTATAGGAGGTTAGCCAGTTTTCTTAAGCCTAACATCGATAAACAATCATCCAATACAATTGATAACACACCAACAACCAATAATCAATAGTTAGGTTTCATTAGATCTAAGCAAACACAAGATAAATCTAGCCTAACATGTTAATTAAAAAACAAGAACAAGTTATAATCAAACAACATATAGACATATTGAATGATTAATTGATTACTTATCTTCAATTAAACATGAGAGATCCAAGGGTATAAAACCCTTAAAAATGGCAGAAAATTCGTCTTAGGGTTTCTCCTCACAAAGTTGCACACTAATGACTAAAAATTATGAAAGTATATATAGGAAAACAGATCTGACGGCGTCACGTTATAGAGCTTGACGCCGTCACCTCGCCGCGGTTAGGGTTTCTTGATGGCCTTCTTGACGCCGTCCCCTTTTAATCCTCCAAAATCCTCTCTGGCCCGTCAAGGGTTGACGACCTTCTTGACGCCGTCCCCCTTTAATCTTCCAAAATCCTCTCTGGCCTATCAGGGGTTGACGGCGTCACACTAGGGCTTGACGCCGTCACAGGTACTTTTCCAGCCAATTTTGAGACTTTGTCGTTTTCTTCACTTTTATGCTCCAAAAACGTCCAAAATGCTTCCTTTTCCAGATTTCTTCTCCAAAGTACCTAAAATGACAAAAGGAACGATTTAGGGCAATATTTGATCAAATAAATACGATTTAGGGCTTAAATGACCCCCTAAAAGCGGTACACTTTTCGCTTCATCAAATACCCTTACACTTGAGATTTGCTTGTCCTCAAGCAAATGCGCTTTTATTCTAATCAAAATACAAGTTAGGGGGCATTTAACGCTAATATAAAAGTAATTACAACAAATAGTCGTTCCACTTTGATCATAATAAGCACGGAGATTACAGACTAGCACCTCACAAGTAGTGTTTAGATACTCACATCTCTCAGGTGTCATAAAAGTATATCTCATAAATGAAAATGGATAATATCTCTCACTACCTGTCATAGCAAATAGATTACCATAGGCTTGGGAAAGGGTCAAAAACCTCCTCCACTAGGCGTAAGCACCTAAGATAGACTATCAAAGAGGGCTTTTAAACGGGTTATAACGTTAGGTGTAGGGATATGATAAACACGGTTTTGTTGGATAAAGGATATTTTACTGGTGGCGAGTTAAAGATCTTGATTAATTACATGTACAATATGGCGTTGCTAAGCCAAGACTAGACTCGACTTAAGCTAATGAAAGAAATAACAAAAAGATAAAATAAACATAAAATGAAACGGGATGGTAGTCCGTATGTTTTTTCTACTCTTTTTTTTTTTTTTTTTTTTTTTTTGCATACACTCTTGCCCTACCATCCAAAATAATACATCATAGGGGCCTCGGTTCTCCCCTTACACTTGAACTTTTACATAACTTTACAATTAACTATTCTAATGACTCGAATTAAGATAATCGAAACACTTGGAGTACTTTTTAAAATATTTAGCACATATGGGGGTAATAATGTTGTTCTTCCCCATTACTCCATTACACTAGTACTTTACCCATGAGTCCCAATCGTCCCAAAACAATATGTACAAGGATATGACTCGACTTAGCAACCATGTAATCAATTAGATAATTAACTTGGGGTTTAAACAAATGTTGTCACAATAATGCACTAAAAATGAGTGCATACAAGGTAGGCTAAGGCGATTTGGGTGTACATTTAAGTGGGGTGTAAACAAATTCTTCCTTCAAGTAAAATGCTTAAAGTTAGAAACGAAAAGATAGGCTCTGAGGGGTGTACTAGGGGTATCGTGTACTAAAATTGAGTACAACGCAAAGGGTGTGGGAGAATTACTTGACCAATGTAGCCAATGTAATTATAACAAAAACACAGGTGTAAAACAATGGGTTAATCCTAATGCCTCTTATCATGTAGTAAATCTAACTACACGAATGTAGTCTCACTTGTGGCCTCGGAATGGTCCTAACGCAAGTTCTAGAATCTAAGTGCTACCGGTACACACATCATAGCATAAATGCTTTTCCTACCAATTCTAGGGGCGAACCTCACATATTTGGGGGTGGAAAATTTTTTATTGGTACGGTTTTTTGTGCTAGTCATATAACTCCTATCCGTGAGACGCTAATTAAGACCAAAGTTTCACTCCTATATGTTGTAAAAAAATTTAAATTTGGCACTAAAATTGCCCTAACAGGTATTTCTCTCAGTTTTATTACACATCTACCATTAAACAAACAAAAATCAAGCGTAATAGCATTCTTTAAGGTATCGTATTTTACCCCCCCCCTTACACTTAAGATGAACATTGTCCCCAATGTTCAAATAACAAGATGTAAAAGTAAATAAGGTAAAAGAATGTAATCAAATACTCCCCTGATTCGTTTGGTGGATAAAGAGGTAACATGGTTAGATCTTCTTCCAAGAGAAAGTAGAAGCTCCAAGACTAATGCATCTCCAAAAGCTAGATTCCACATACATTTCCTTGTCCAAAATAACCTGTTAAACCTGAGAAAACAAACACGAAAACCTGCATAACATCGGCGGGATAAATCTGTATAAGGATATAATGCTTGTGGAATGATCATTTTGAAGATTCTTGGAGTTTATAAGTTAGAGATTTAATAAAGCATTTTATGATTCCGGTAGAAAAACAAAACTTTCAAAAATTTCAAAAAATTAAAACCTGACGCCGTCAGGTTGTAATGCCTGACACCGTCAGAAATGATCTGACAGAATTCTCATGTTAAGTTTCCGGAAAATTTCTGGAAAAACCTATACCTTACTTCCTGGAATTCCTGCAAAACATCATTATGACTCGATACAAGCATTTGACTCAAACAATTACTAATATGTATGTTAATTTAATATTGTTATGATTCATGTTCATTTGTTCTAATAAACCGATTTGGATTTCCCTTACACTTATCTTTTGCAAAATACCTTTATATGTAGTTAAGACGAAGTTAAAAACAAGATAAAGCATTTTCACAATTTAGTTTTGAACATGAATCAATAATAATAAAAATTAAACATACATACGGAAGCAAATAAAATCAAACAAACAATTAAATAAACACACAAAGCAAATAAAGCCTACATGCAATAAAGAAAACCAAGTGTCACAAGTGTTCAAAGGCCAAAAGATGCCTAATCCTAAACTATTACAGACCAAATTGTTCCGAAACATACAACCATAGATTAAATTGTTTAAACATCATAACATCAAATCAAATGATCACTGGGGTGGGGGACCGTGGCGATAGTCGTAGTTTGGAGGGAGGTGCCCGTAGTTCCCATACGGTGGGTAGTCCTGCTCACGTCCAGGGAAAGGGTTAATCTGCAGGTGTGGGTCCAACTGATCACGCGTAGATAAATGCTGCATCTGTCGAATAGTGTGATCATACATCCAGTCGAACCTCTCGTCAACCCGGGTTCTCCAAGTATCAACCTGGCCCATCCAGGCCCCCTGGTGAGCCTGCCAATCCCCTCTGCTCATGTGCCGGTAGTAATCTGCTGTACCAGCCTCATAACCCCCATGTTGCTGCTGCTGATGCTCCTCTTCCTCATCATCCCCACCACCAACATTCTCAGCTCCGTCTGGATTATACCACATAACGGTCCCATCATCCATCTCCATAACAACCTCCATCTGCTTCAGGGACCTAACCTTCACTGTCCTGCATGCATCACCACCGCTCAAATACCTCGTGATCTCGGGCCTGAGGACTCCATAGGATCGGGCCAGCCGGGTGACAAACATCCCACCATAAATCCTATCTCCTTCCTTTTCCCCAACTCCACCATTCAGAAAGCTAGCTACCCAAAATGGGATGTTGCAGTAAACCTCATTTGAGTAAATGGTGTACAAATAGAAGAGGTCTGAAGCAGTGACGCGGTGGTGAGAGCTGTGGCGCCCTGTCAAGCTGTAGGTGAGACATCTATGGGTCAACCTAACCCTAGGTTCCCTGATTTGAGATGCCACAGTAGTCGAGGTGTACACACCATTTCCAATAGTCGGCCAGAACATGGAACATCTAAAATCATTCCTCATTGTCTCTCCATGCAACAACCTAGTCATGAACCCTGCTTGAGTGGTTTCATGCTGACTGTACAACCCTAGTCTCCATCCAAACTCTGTAACCGAGCATGTCCTAAGCTCACCCCCCAGCCTAAAATAGATTGTGGTTCTGGCCACATCGGTCCTTGCCTCGGCCATGTCAAAGTGAAAAGTGGCAAAGAATTCACGTACCAATTCGTCATAGACCGGCTCTTGAATTCTAAACAGGTTTTCCCACTGAGGGCCGGTGAATTCATCAGTTTGAAAGCTTTGGAGAAAGGTTTGCTCAAGACCTTCCTTCCTCAAAAAGCTCCAATCTACCACGGCCCCATTTTCAACTTTGTGTTGTAGCAATTGGGTGTATTTGGTCGTGGCAGCATCGTTATTGAAGAAAACCCCAACTGAGGACCGTGTCGCCAAAGTTCTCTTGTTGGGATCTAGAGGAACTCCCTCTGCTAGGTCGTTGACGCTTACTCATTTTCTGGAACAAAGCAAGGAGGAATAAAAGGGGTTAATTTGTGAATCAAAGAATTGGTTGAGCATCAGACAAGTCTGACGCCGTCACCATTTGCTAGGTGACGCCGTCAGGTTCGACCAAATTCAAATCCAAAATTACGAGGGAAAAATCAATATCCAAACTTCAAGTTCATAAACCAAACGCCCCTTTTTACATCAAAATGGGTGATTGGATCATAGGTTATGGTTCAAATTCGTGGCCACCCAATTAGTGAATAGACCCATTTGATTGCCAATCATCAAATGCTTTAATCATTGCTAAATAACACTAATTAAAGGGCATTATGAGTTCTAGGCATGAATCAATCCTAGGATTTCATGAGTTGGGGGTTTCGAAATTGAAGAATCCTATGAGTAATTGAAGCAAAAAGAATGAATAAAAATTACTTACCACGTGGAGATTGGTAACGGAAGTTGGTGAATTGGACCTTGGAGATTCGTAGGTGGGGTCGGAGTGGATATGGTTTGTGGGTTTTGTGATGAAAGTGATGGAAATAAGGTTATTATTGTTGTACAGACGGGGTGACGGCGTCACGTTCATAGTCTGACGCCGTCAGACAAGCGTGATTTACCACTTTGTGCCAGTTTACAGATGAGCCCCTTGTATTTTTAGTGAGCAGCTTGTCAGGGTCAATAACCCTGATAGCTAGTCTCGTTAACAAGTTCCTCCTGGGTCAAATGTTTTGTTACTGTCACGGGATGTAGTAAAATGTTGGAAAGGGTCGGTTGACGTCTCATTCAGGTTCCAATTTCCATCACGGCAGGTATTCAGGGAGTGAGGGGAACTTTTCCAGGGGGTTTTCGAAATGAGGGTGCGCTTGAATTGAATTCTTTTCACACCAGGCTTAAAGCCAAATGATCGTTTCCTTACTTCGTGAAAGTCAGGGAGTGTGACCACCATGCTCCCCACGAATATACCATATACATGAGAATTCTTATTCTCGCAAGGGAGCCCAAAGGGATAAGAGAGTTTTAAAGGTGAAGGCTTTGGGAAAGGAATTTCGTTATCCCATTCGTTGTACGGTTTATTAGGGCCTGGAAGTTCAAAGATCTTCTCGATCTTCTTGGGTAAAGCTTCATCCCTAATTTTCTCCTTTATTCTCGAGATAAACTTTTCTGCTAGTTCCATGAACACATCTTGGGTGTTTTTCAAGTGAGTCTCTAATTCCTGGATCCGTCTCTCTTGGTTGTTCACGAAAGTTAGCATTATCCCTTCAAATTCATCTTGTCGTGAGAATTGATGAAACGTATGTTTACCAATTGTGTTCACACACTCATCGGGATTTTCATCAGCCGTAGGTGTCTCGGCTTTCATTAATTTCTCAACCTGCCTTTTTATGTTTTCGAACAGCTGTTCTTGGGTTGCACTCATGCAATTTAAAATCCCTTCTTCCGAGAACGTTGAGTCTTTCCATTCTTCTTCTTCGTACTGTGCTAAGTCCTCAATGACTTCCCAGCACTTATCGACATTGAGCCTGCTCAATCTTACGTTGGCAGCGTAATCTATGGCTCTTCTAGTTTGATGATTGACACCATCATAAAAGATTTGGATTTGTAGCCAAGGATCCATGCAATGGTGAGGGACTTTTTGGAGTAAGTCCTTGAATCGAGTCCATGCCTCGTAGAGGGTTTCGCCTTGACGTTGTTGGAACATCAAGATATCATTCCTTAGCTTGGTAGTTCTTCCTGGTGGGAAAAATTGAGCGAGGAAACGAGTGGTGAGATCATCCCAAGAGGTGATGGATCCTGCGGGTAGACGCTCTAGCCATTGACTAGCTTGGTCCCGCAGAGAGAATTGAAAGAGACGCAGTCGGGTCGTCTCTCGAGTGGCAACATCAAGGTCTATGGAATCAATGATTTTGAGAAAGTCCTTGAGATGTTGATTAGGATCTTCGGAACGAAGTCCATGGAATGCGCATCCGCTTTGCACCAACCGGATGGTGTCGGATCGCAAGGGAGTGACATTGGCTCCTTGAGTGAGCTCAATGGTGTTTCGATAGCCATGGTGGCTAGGATGAGAGTAGTCTCCTAAGGTACGGGCTCTAGGAGGTGGGTGTTGTTGTGGTGGTGGGTTGTTGGGATCGAGGATATTACCACCTTCCATGATGTCGGATGGTAATGGTTACGAACAAAGAAACGAAGAAAAAAGATAGACTAAAGAAAACCTAGAAAAATAAAATAAAAATCTCACTAGAAAGGAATCTAGTGAGTAGACCTAATAAAATAAAAATCCAACCTAAACAATAACTATTCCCCGGCAGCGGCGCCAAAAACTTGATGCGTGGTTTTGCGACCTTACAACAGGTTTTACCTCTCGAGGGATCTCAAGAGGCTTGCAATCCCCACCAGGCAGTGTACCTGACCGATGTAGTATAGTGTAGTGGCAAGTACCGGGGGATTGATCGTTCTCTAGGGGAATAGTGTCGTTAGGATTGAAAAAACTACTCTAATAGGTCTAAGGGTGAGGGAAGATTCTTTTTGTATTTTTATATTTTTATGAAAGCAAGTAAAATATCGGGTTTGAAGGAGTGGACGGAATTAGTTGCTAGTCAACTAACCCAAATAACTACAATTGCAAATAAAATAAAATAACTGAAGATGAAAAGGTTGTGGAACTTATATGGAGAGAAATGTGTTTACTTAGATTTCCTTACTCCCTAACTATCTTTTACCGGTTGATTAGTGTGTATTAATTGCGTGGATGACGGGTGTATTCCTTAATACCAATCGTGGGGTGGCGTACGTACTTCCCCAACTCTACAAGCTCCTACTTCACTCCTATGTCGAGCCGGCTAAGAAGCTCCTAACATGGGATCACTAGAATTCGCTCATGCATTAAATACAATCATAAAAACCTTAGTATGCATTGGTTCATGTTTCTTAAGACGTTCAAGCAAGTTACCGTATAGGAGGTTAGCCAGTTTTCTTAAGCCTAACATCGATAAACAATCATCCAATACAATTGATAACACACCAACAACCAATAATCAATAGTTAGGTTTCATTAGATCTAAGCAAACACAAGATAAATCTAGCCTAACATGTTAATTAAAAGACAAGAACAAGATATAATCAAACAACACATAGACATATTGAATGATTAATTGATTACTTATCTTCAATTAAACATGGGAGATCCAAGGGTATAAAACCCTTAAAAATGGCAGAAAATTCGTCTTAGGGTTTCTCCTCACAAAGTTGCACACTAATGACTAAAAATTATGAAAGTATATATAGGAAAACAGATCTGACGGCGTCACGTTATAGAGCTTGACGCCGTCACCTCGCCGCGGTAAGGGTTTCTTGATGGCCTTCTTGGCGCCGTCCCCTTTTAATCCTCCAAAATCCTCTCTGGCCCGTCAAGGGTTGACGACCTTCTTGACGCCGTCCCCTTTTAATCTTCTAAAATCCTCTCTGGCCTATCAGGGGTTGACGGCGTCACACTAGGGCTTGACGCCGTCACAGGTACTTTTCCAGCCAATTTTGAGACTTTGTCGTTTTCTTCACTTTTATGCTCCAAAAACGTCCAAAATGCTTTCTTTTCCAGATTTCTTCTCTAAAGTACCTAAAATGACAAAAGGAACGATTTAGGGCAATATTTGATCAAATAAATACAATTTAGGGCTTAAAAGACCCCCTAAAAGCGGTACACTTTTCGCTTCATCATTAAGCCATGCCCAGAAAAAACAGAGGCTGTCATCCAACTTCCTTCACCGCGCACGTTGAAAGAAGTTCAATCTCTGAATGGAAAGCTAGCCGGTTTGAACAGATTTCTGTCTAAATCAGCGGATAAGTCACTTCCTTTATTTAGAACACTCAAGAAGTGTACAAAAAAGGGAGACTTTCGTTGGACTACGGAAGCGGAAGAAGCTTTCACACAGCTTAAGCAACATATAGCAGCGCTTCCTAAGCTAGTCGCACCCCGACCAGGGGAGGAGTTAATCGTCTACTTATCTGCGACTCATGGAGCGGTCAGCGCAGTGCTACTGACAGATAGGAATTCTGTACAAACGCCGGTATATTTTGTAAGCAAAGCACTCAAGAAGACAGAGATTAACTACAGCCCAATGGAGAAGTTGGTCTTGGCGTTGGTATTTGCCGCCAAAAGACTGCGTAGATACTTTCAAGCGCACCCAATAGCAGTGATTACAGACCAACCTATCAAACAAGTTATCTCTAAACCTGACGCATCGGGGCGATTACAAAAATGGAGTGTGCTACTAGGCGAGTATAACATCTCTTACAGACCACGCACTGCGGTTAAAGGGCAAATACTAGCAGACTTCATCATCGAAAAACCAGATACCGATGACGCACCTCCACCGAGCAAGGTAGAATTACAAGAACCATGGGTCCTGTTCACCGATGGATCTTCATGCGTGGATGGGTCGGGCGCTGGCCTTATCCTCACTAATCCAGAAGGAATGGAATTCACTTACGCACTGCGTTTTGAATTCACAGCCACGAACAACGAGGCAGAATATGAAGCCCTAATCGCCGGATTACGCATTGCAAATCGAATGGGTGTACGTAACCTAGAAGCAAATGTGGACTCCCGATTAGTAGCCAACCATGTGTTGGGCGAATATGTGGCTAAAGAGGATAACATGGTCCAATACCTCGACAAGACCAAATCACTCATACAACCATGGCTTCGGTGCGTTGGACCTCTTCAGGCAGATTACGTACTCCGAGAGATCCACGCTGGTTCATGCAGTATGCATTCAGGACCACGGTCCGTCGTAGCACGCGCATTGCGCTCAGGATACTACTGGCCTACTATGCATCGTGATGCGCGCGATGTGATAAAGAAATGCAATGACTGCCAAGTTCATAGACCCATCCCGCGCAGACCACAACAAGAGCTAACACCTATCACTTCTCCATGGCCATTCTATAAGTGGGGTATCGACATTGCGGGTCCCTTCCCTGTCGCAGCAGGAGGACTGAAATTCCTTATTGTTGCAATTGACTACTTCACTAAGTGGATTGAGGCAAAAGCAGTAGCGACAATCACAGGTAATCAAGTAAAACGCTTCGTTTGGGAAAATATTGTATGCCGCTTTGGATTACCTGGGGAGATTGTTTCGGACAACGGAAAACAATTCCGTGATAACCCGTTCAAAGACTGGTGCGCAGAGTTAAATATCACACAACACTTCGCATCAGTTAAACACCCACAACCAATGGTTTAGTTGAGCGCGCAAATCGTAGTCTAGGCGAAGGAATTAAAGCGCGCCTGGACAAACACAAAGGAAGATGGGTGGACGAATTGTCGCATGTCTTATGGGCGCACCGCACGACAATCAAAGTTAGCAATGGAGACACTCCTTTTTCCCTTGTCTACGGGACAGAAGCTGTCATACCAGCTGAAATTGGGATGCCAACTATCCGCACCATGGAAGTTAATGTCGCGACCAATGACGACGAACGACGAATAGACTTGGACCTATTGGAAGAAAGGCGCGAGCGCGCAGCTATACGTGAGGCAAAAACCAAGTCAAAGATGAAGGGATACTACGATGCTAGAGTTCGAAGCACCTCATTCAGACCAGGTGACTTTGTGTATCGCGCTAATGATGCAAGCCACGCAGAAGATACAGGTAAACTTGGACCAAAGTGGGAAGGACCCTATGAGGTCATTGAAGCACTAGGATAAGGCGCGTACAAGCTGCGTGACATGGACGGCCGTGAGCTACAACGCACATGGAATATCTGCAATCTCAAGAGACGCTATCTTTAGGAAAGGTTACGACCCAATACACGGACACTTCCGCACTTTAGTAAGTGCTCAATAAATATCCGTGTATTTACATTTTTGTTTCATTTAGACAAATGTTTTATTTTTTTTACAAAAACTTGCAAGTATTAATAAAATGTTGCGGTTTCTAGCTCACTCCATGACACACTTTACTTTATTGCTTACATATCATTTATGTCTCAATACTGTTTGTTACATTATCTTTTGCCTACATGGCGTGCATGCACCAATTAAAAACCCAAGATGGTAAAAGGATGAGTAAACCTACTAAATGACTCGTTGAGTAAGAGGGTTGCAAACCCATCAACATCGGATCACGCATCCTTGTTAAACACCTTACTCTCAAGACGTTGGAGTAAGTTCGATGTGTACCCCACGACGGATACACATCAAAGCACACTGTGCGCGTTTAACAAATTAGGAGTTAAGACAATTAACCCCTTAAGATGGTATTCGCAGCACGCTGCAATCCATACACTTGTGCACCCCACGATGGATACACAACCACTTGTGCATTTCATACCCAATTATGTTATACACGACATGTCATACACGACTATGTCATAAATTTCATACACGCTTATGTTATACACGATTAAGTCATGAATTTCATACACGATTATGATATAAGTGATTATAAATCCTTGTAACCTTTTTTAAATGTGTTTATACAAACGGTTTGATTCTTAGACATCTTTTATGCAAAGACAAAATAACTAAGTACAAAACTTATAACCACAATCAAACTTGATACAATTTGCGTACAATCGTATTTTTCTAATCAACACTTTATTATGGATAACAAGTTCATACAAGATATAGACTTAACATGCACATGTGCAACAAAATGTTAATCTATTACATAAAATTACCAAGACATGCTACGAGTACGCCTGAGCCCTGAGCTACCCGCTTGGCGCACCACACTACCAGCATCTTTAAGCCTCTACAACAGGTCCGCATCCTTGGGTGCTACCGTGGGCACGCTCACGGGAACCCCATCAGATCTGGGAATGTAAGCTGCACCAAGACCACAAAGAATGGCTTTCCCCTTCATGCCCTTCTTCTTGGCAAGTCTCATCTCATGGGCTTCTAAAGACTCCCTCAATGGAATTTCCTTCTCAAGGGCAAAAGGGTTGAGGATGTCATGGGGACGAGCGAAGATAGGCACATGTAGCTGCGACACATCCGGCTTCAGAAAGTAGTCAAACTGTGCCTCAGCGTCTTCGGATGAGTGCCTAGCCAAATTTAAACCCTGCATGATCACGCTTATGGGGTAATCCTGGTCACGCTCCAGCTGTGCAATATGAGGAAGCTCAAAAAGTTTCAACTTCTCCATAGCAGCAACAAGTTCACCATAAGCGTTCTCATTATAACCAGGTACTTCGGAGGGAGACATAGCCAAAACCTTGGTCACACACAGCTCCTCTATAGCTTCTGCCTTACCGCGTGCCAGTGCACATTGAACCACACCCCCAAAGGAGTCCTTGACCTCTCGAGACTCCAGCGTCGTCAAGGCAGCAAGACGCAAGCCATGGCTGATAAGCCACCTGCGCTCAGCAATAGTCGACATCAAATGAGGATACAACTCCTCATCATATTCGATGCTGAGCTTGCGCAGCTTGCTCTCCTGATTCTCCAGCAAACTCTCCACAGCCTTGCGGAATTCATCCAAGTTAGAGAACAACCTCCCCTTGTTTAGCTCCATATATTTCAAGGCCCAAAGGCAGGAGGCCTTGTATTCTTTTGCTCCAGTGTGCTCTTGATTCAGTTCGGCCATGAGCGACATCTTCTCATCAGCAATTTTCTGGTCGTACATAGCAGATGCCCTCAATTCAGCCTGCGCATCAGCCAACTGCGCCTTCAGAATGTCAATCTCCTTGTCCTTCTGCGCAACCTGGCTACCCTCACCACCATATTCAGCCTGTAGCCGCGCAACCAATGAAGCCTGGTGCGCAGCAGCCAACGCCAACTCCTCTATAAGGCGATTTCTTGGCGCATCTCCAAAAGATTTTTCCTCATCCACTGGACTCTCAGACACAAACTCACCAACATATGCAGAACCAGTCTTGGGTGGCGAATTCCCAACATACGCATCATCATCAACAGCAGTTTCAGCATTGCACGCAAATAAAAAAGTTACTCTATAGTATTAAACGCGGATTAAAGGACTGAAGATCTAAAGATACAAGTACTTACTTAAGGGGAGGAGTTTTATGTGATGACGCACCCTCCTCAGATGATTGCCCGACAGAAATAGCAGGGCGCTTACTTGATGTCCCTGCGCCATCATCACCAGATGAACTCTTGCGCTTTAACCCTTGGCCCTCCTCCTCAGACTCATCCATAGCACTCCCCGACGAGTCTATGTGCAATAACTCCACAGGGATTTGCGACCCAGGAGCGGGAAAACTACGCAGAGGAGTAGCCATAGTGACACCGGTGGGGACCTCCTCTGTCTCCTCCTGCGCGATCACCATCGTGCGCCCTGCAGTAGCCTGAAGTACTGGCTCCTCTCCATCTCTCAATGGGCGCACCCCTACGGTCACCTGAGTGGGCTTCGCCAAGCGAACAACACTGAATAGGTCCATCTCTGCGCAACAAACAACAAACAAACACAAAAGGAGTTAGATAAGCTACAAAGGGAAGAACGCTTACAACTACTAAGCGAAGAGGAAGGAAGAGACAAGCACCCACCCCGGCTATTTTCATCCAAAAATGTTGGCACTTCTTCCGGACTACCGAAGTAATTGCGACTGATGCCCATGTGCACCAAAAACTCTTCTGGATACGCTTTGATCGGTATGCGATTGGTATTTATCGTATCCGCTCATCTCTCGGTAATGATTCTCGAGTGTAGAACTCAAAAATCCATGGGAAAAATGCACTATCAACCCAAAAGAACTTTTCCCTCCAAACCCTCAGTGCGTCTAATTTCTCCGTATAGCACTGCAGTGACCCTGCGCGCTTGGAGAAAGATACCCACCCGTTTGACCACGACGTGTGGTAAAACGCGCGGAATAGATGAATTGTGGGTTCAATCGCCAACAGGCGACAATTTACTTCAAAATTGGTTATTTTTGCTGCACCTATACAGTGCAGCTGGGAAATATGAAGACGATAGTGGTTTAGAATATCGCACAAAAAGAGGGAGATGGGCGCACGCTGGTTAGCAAATTCGAAAAAAACGCGTGTATACCCCTACTTTCCATTGCGGGAAATTCGCTATTGACGCATTTGCTGCCGGAACTACCGGATGCAATGCGAGAGGGATGTGATAATCTGAGGTGAACTGACGAAGCTCATCCTCAGATATATCGGAATTAAAATCGGACAATTGAAGAACCATGATTAACCTTCAATAACTCTTATAAGCGCACGCGCTATTACCTTAGCTTTCGTTGATCTTTTGATCGCTGTTCGAAGGTTTAACAATGGTGGAAAATGATGATTTTTACTGTGGTAGCCACAGTGAAAAGACGGCTAACCTTTATATAGGGTTACACATATTGGTGGATGGATGACACGTGTACCCCACTTGCCTCAATCGTGTGGCTGGGACGCAAAAAGGTAAAGCACTTTTTCACCCACCCCTCACGATTTACGAAGGAGATACGGATGTACTTGGACTAGATTAATTTGCTTTTTTAGGCGGGAAATACTTGAAACTTCCCCGCTACGCATCGAGGAATATTTTTAGCTACAATTGTTAGTCTAGCGTCCGCAATTTCGCATTGCGCACACTAGACTGGGGGGACATGATGACGTATAGTCCGCATTCGGGTCACGAACCTGACCCATACTCAAGTCCATCACGAATGGACTCCAGTCCATCACGAATGGGCTCAAGCCCATCACGAGTGGGCTATTGCGATAACGGTTTGGGCTTACGTTGGCCCAAACCCGAAGTTATTTATGGTCTTGATAGGATATCTCTTATTTATGGGATATGTATCAAAACCGACCTATGCGGGATACGCTGAGGAGTGAGGAGCACGAAACCAACTAGGATTTCGTGTGTATATAAAGAGTCTCTCGACTCTCATTAAAGGTATGCTTCACAAACCCTAACTCTTCAACTAAACCCTAAAAACCGATTACTTACTCTCACGCCGGAGGATAATCGTGGGAGACAATCCCACGATAAGCCTAACGGTGTCTTTTTGTTTTCTTAGTGCGCAGGTCTCAAGCATTAAGATCTGATTGGTACGGAATCAAGGAACGCCCAACTTTTGTATCAATAGAAACCTTCTAGCCCTCATAGTTAGCATTGCAAACTGCCATTGCATATCAATCTCTTCAACATCATCAGGATCAAGTTCATCCAGATCTTGAGGCATAACTGAAGTACTTGTAGTAAGTTCAGCCAAATAAGCACAAATAGCAGCATCACTAATGGTGTTGGTATTTGTAGAGTCAGCAGCAGAGACATGTGAACAAGCAGCAGGATTGAAAGTACCAGCAGCAGAGTGCTGTTCTTGATGACTACCAGAATTCTTGTTTCTTGAGGAAACAAAAGCAAGATTGTTTGTGGTAGAAGATGAACTTGACAATCCCTTGACTTCTGATTCATATACTTTCAAGTTGTTATACAGATCATCTAATGTCATCTTCTCAAAATCTTCCTTGTGCCTCCAAATCACTGTGTGAGTGTTCCATTCAGAAGATAAACTTCTCAGAAATTTTAGATTGATATCTTCTTGAGATACATCAATCTTTAATAGAGCCATCTGACTGGTCAGCTTATGAAGTCTATCATAAGTTCCCTCAATATTCTCAGAACTTAAAGCAGTAAAAGTTTCAAACTGATGCTTCAGTTGGTTCTTTCTTGATTTCTTGGTAGCTTCATTCCCACCAAATCGAAGTTCAATAGCTTCCCATAAATCCTTAGCAGACTCAATATGATTAAAACTTAGTTGATAATCATTAGGTATTCCCATCATGAGAATACTGTGAGCCTTGACCTCCAGTCTTCTCTGTGCTTTCTCTTCACTTGTCTTGAGAGTCAAGACTGATCCAGTAGCAGTCTTGGCTGGCTGACTGTCGCCATGTAAAACAACTTCCCAAAGTGAGTAATCAACCATTCTCATGTATTGTTGAATTCTCATCTTCCAGATCTCATATTCTCCAGTCTTGAGCATGGGGACTCTTGATGCAGTAACCATGTGTGTAGAATCGGATTCCATTGCTTTAGGTTGATGATTAGCATATCTTGTATTCAGTAATTCTTCTTGGTACCAGTTTCTAGATCACAAGCTCTGATACCACTTGTTGACCCCAGTTGAGCTTCACGATCTTATTAATTACTTTAGATATAAACCTAAAGCAATCGGTATAGAAACTGATCTTGAATTGTATATCAAATATTATGCGGAAATTAATATTTGATCTTAAGAAGAATTAAACACAAACAAATTCTCAAACAACACTTCAATATATTAATACGATTGCTCGATAGCAATAGGGTTACAAGAAACCTTGAAGCGTAAAACAATAACGATACGTGTCTAAAACCTAACCCTAGACCCTCCTTTTATAGACTAAGGAGTCCTAGTCGGTTACAAAACTTTCTATACACGAAAAATATCTTTTCGTATCTTTTCTATACATATCCTTAACATACTATACATATCTAATAAGCAGCAGCATAATCTTCCTAGCAGCAGAGTCTTCGTGACTAGCAGCAGAGTTATACTAAGCTTATTATCCCAATCCAGCAGAGTTACCAAACAGCAGAGTTATAGTCTAATCAGCAGAGTTACTTAACTAATCAGCAGAGTAACACTTAGTGTATTTCACGAACAGCAGCATCTTTAGACCCAACAGTTATTCGTGCTTTTGTATATATTAGTTTGTTATATTTATATGCTTTTGTTACTTAATCGCACCAAAGTATGTTTGTACAGGAAAAAGGAAGAAAAAGTGAAAGATTGATGAAGAGAACAAGGATTTACGATTGTACGAAGATTCTCATGTCAAGATCCACACCAAAAAGGCATCTCAAAGAATGAAGATCCAAGTATTCATGATTCCAAGTTCCAAGACAGAGAAAAGATCAAGTTTGGATGAAGAACAAAGAGTTATGAGAAAGATACAAGTCAAAAACCCAAAGTCCAAGATTGTGTCTACAACAACCTTCCATCCGATCGGACGTAACCCGCATCCGATTCGGATGGAGGCAGCATTCGAAGACCAACCGATCGGATGGCTACCATGCCGATCGGTTGGAGGTTACCTGTCTCGCCAAACTTCATCATTAAGTATCCTATCTTCATACAAACGATTCTAGGCCCTTCCATTGAGTATTCTAGGCCATTCCACTCTGCTTGTTGGCCAAGTTGAAGCATTAAACACCCTAGGCCTTGAGATGAGTATAAATAGAGCCTTTGGAAATCATTTGAGATGTCATCATTCCATACAACAACTATCTATAATCATAAACCACTCTCAATAGCTCTCAAATTCGTCCTTAGAAGTCCAGGAAACTTTGGAAGTCCAACTCTCAAGAAGTTAACACCAATAATTTGGGTATCATTACCTTATCATTTATAATCTCATTCCAATCATTGTAAGACTTTTAATCATGATTTCTAATGTTCAAAATTCTGAGTTTATGTTCATGTTTGCTATGAGTGGCTAGTGCCTTTGTGCACTTGCTTAGATGATGTATATTACTTAATGATTTGCGTATGATTGTGATAACATGTTTTAATTCAATTTCAAGTTAATTCTAAGATCCAATTGTGCTTAAGTTTCATAGTGACATTTGTTAATCAAGTTTGACTAGTTGTTAGTAATTCTAAAGGTTGAAAGGTTTATTGTTATTCAACTAGTTATAATCATTTGTCTATGAATGATTGTTTTTACCCATTATTTTTTGTTAAACAAAGAAACTTAATTGTGGTTATAATAAGAATGCTTTTGTCTATCACATTGGATTGATTGAAAACCACCTCATAGGTCGAAAGATTAGTAGTTTACAATCAATTGTAACCTTTTTGTCTATGATCGGTTACCTTTTGTATTGACTATTTCCTAAGCTTATTTGAGAAAACAAAATATTATTTTTGTGTTTAAGTTTGTTAATCCAAACTTATGAAACTTGAATTGATCTCGAATTGATTGGTTAAACTTAATGCTTGTTTTTATAAACTAAAATCTTGACGAAGGTTTAACTTGTAAGAATAGTAGATTAGTTCACCAACTAATTATCATAACCAACATGTTAACAAAAGTTATCACAATCATGCTTATCAAGAGTAGTAAACTAGTCTAAGCAAGTGTAGTTTTAATCATTTGAAATATCGTATTATCATTATTTCTTGTTTTTTAGATTTACTTTTAGTAGCTTTTATACTTACAACTCGATTCATTCACAAATCCCTGCGAACCTCCCGATTTACCATCATAATCTTTCTATAACGGATGAGTTCACTTGCTCGTATGTGTTATTTATAGATTCGGTAATTCACCCCTTATAAATTTAAAACTTGTACACACACGTAACACATCAAGTTTTTTGGCGCCGTTGCCGGGGATTTTGATTGTGTTTCTGTAAGTTTTAGAAGTCCATCTCTTACCAAGTTCGTTTTCGGAAGAAAAAAAAATCCGAGCCAACCATCCGATCGGAAGTCCATCTATCCGATCGGTTTCCCCAAAAGTCCAAATTTTTCCGAGACGCCCAACCGATTGGCGTGCCTGCCATCCGATTGGTTAACCAAGTCTGACTTTTCAAATTGTTTTCATTCTTTGCCCGTGTGTTTAGACATTGCCTCGATTCTCTTAGGAATTGTATGAACACTTGCTCAACTGGAATAGAACCTATTTCACCTCTTTTCAATCCCGAAAGTTTAATTCGAAGACCAAAAAGAAGAAGAACACCTTTTATTCCATTAATCAACTGTGTACCAAGAGTACCAAACCAACCGTTTGATAACCTTTTTGAGAGGATGTAATACACTATAAAATGAGTGTATATGATATTTTGAGTGAATATGATTAAGTATGCGGAATCTACTTAACCACACTTAGAAGGTTATTTGTTATGGAAATGGAACAGTGATGTTTCTGTAATGAATAATGAACAAGTAAGTATAAAAAACAACGGCTTCATGTAGTGACTACTGATGGAGAAAACCCACTCTGATGAACTTGAGACTGAAGTAAAATAACCCAAATTTGTGACTTAAACTTGTACTGTTGTATGACTAAGCACCTATAGTGAGCACTACAACGTAACTCCTTAAAGCATAGATCGTTTCATATACCCATCCAACCTTCCTTTACTGTATATGAACTCATCTTGAATTATCCACATCTTTGTGTGACACTTGAGCACTACAACGTAACTCCTTTAAAGTGATAGCTATACTCTGTGAGCACAACAATGTAACTCCTTACATCAGGTATAACTAGATAAATCAAGTCTTAATCATTGAATGCTCTGTTAGCTCGAACAAGGATCTCGAAGAATCATGCATCCAACCAACCTCGATATCTTCAAGATACTAAGTACACGCACCCGTGATATTCCACTTCAACTTCAAGTAGGTAATAATGAATCATCATCCTTGTAGACACGGTTGATAACAATCAATTTTTAGCCATTGTCATTTGATTGTGAATCTTGATCAGGATCTTTTTGGCTATACGTGGTAGGATTTGAGGATGTATACCGGTAATATCATTTGTGATTTTGGTGTGAAATATGCCATAAAATGACATTCTAATGATACTGGAAAATTTTGAGTTTAAGAAATTTTTACGCCAAAAATTCCCCGAAAAATTCGAATTTTGACCTAAAAATTTGAATTTTGGGCCAAAATTTTCACTATTGCACCAGAATTTGAATTTCGCGTAAAAATTGACCGTTAAGTCACTCCTCCGAATTAAATTTTACTCAAATTTTCCCGCCAAAAAACTTTTTTTTTTGGAATTGCGAAAACCAATTGCAAAAGAGACCAATTGCGAAAGAGTTCAACCAATTGCAAAAGAGTTCAACCAATTGCGAAAGGGTCAGATTTGCGATAGGCTTTGAGCAATTTCGATAGAGTTTTGAGAATTGCGATAAGGTTGTCGGATAACCGTTTGCGATAAGCTTCTCGGACACATTTGCGATAGAGTTCTCGGACACCAATTGCGATAGAGTTATCTGACACCAATTGCGATAATTCTCACATTTGAGATAATTCTCACATTTGCAATAAGTTCCGCATTTGCGATAAGTTCCACATTTGCGATAATTTCCACATTTGCGATAAATTCCACAATTTCGACAAACCCTGTATTATCGCAAATCCAATTTCGATAAACCCTTTATTATCGCAATTTAATTTGCGACAAACCCTCTTTTATCTAAATTCTTATACAAGAAATTAGATTTTTTCTCGATGAAGAACCACTTTTATCAAACTCCTTTACAAGAAATGTGATAAAAGCCGCTTTTATGGTGAGGATTGAAGTCGCAACTTTTTTGTAGCCTCCTTTTATTTCTCGATCAAAAGCCACAAAAAGCTCTCGTACAGCTAATAATGAGACCAAAAGCTTGCATCTTTTTATCAAAAAACTTTCTAAACTCCTCGTAAAACACAAAAAGCTTCAACCTTTTTTCACAAAACTCACGTTATTAACTACTGATGAACATTAACGAGATAAACACACCACAAATCACGATTTATCACCTCAAAATACCACGATTCGCCCCTGGTTAACTCTTGATATCAATTGTAATGACCAAAAACCACGTAGAAACACGTATTCTGGGGGACGGGGATGCTCGAAATAAAGGTTAAACATGGCAATATTAGATTAAAGAATGGGGGAGGTGTGTGTGTTTTCTAGAGAGAGAAAAGAGAGAAACACACACACACCTCCTTATCACATGAACATCCCCCCTTCCTTGATGAAACAAGGAAGGTATTTATAGCATATAGGTGACGCCCTAAATGCTTCTATGGGCTTCGGTTGGGCTTGAGGCTCATGGGCTTTACATTGGATATTTCTACAATACAAGCTAACTTATCTATTTTAGTCCACATGCCCAACTCGACATAACAAAATGCAATTCCCAAATATAATATAACTTTAAAGGCTAACAACTTTTATACACAAAATATCTTTGTATACTTATCCATCCAGCAGTAGAATACGTGACACTTATCTCTTTAGCAGTAGGATGAGTTACACTGGCAGCAGTATCTGATATACTAGAAGTAGAATTCTTGCAGTAGCAGAATCTCTAACACTAGCAGTAGGATGAAATGCACTAGTAGTAGGATGACACTTAGTGAATTTCCTTGAGCAGAACTGACCTTGTGAATATGTATTTCCCAATACTAATCTTCAGAACATTTAATTCCCAATGATGAGTAGCCTTTTACTCATCATTTTATACCCGAAAACCCCCACAAAAATGACAAAAAAACACGCAAATGGACCATATATTGTTACAAATATCCTTGGATTGTGTTTTATGTGTTTCAGGTACAAAAGGATTGAAAACGGGGCAAATACGGACAAAACCGAGCTTGGAATGGAAAAGAGCTGAAAACCGAAGCCGGGAAAGACATTTTTCATTTGGATTTAATTCGAGCTCAAAAATCCCAAAACGGCCATTGGATTATTTTTAGTTGACAACATTGGTCCCTAGTTTAACTTTGAAGGTTTGGCAAGATTAGTCCTTGAAGTTTCCATGATTACACCTTTGGTCCTTTTATTTAATCCTAAACCTCTATTACACCTAAATCTATCCGGATCCAAAATTTATTTAAACCCAATATTAAAACCCAATCCCATCCATTAGCCCACTCACAACAAAAAGCCCAACCTTAAACCCACCAAGCCCACCCCTTTTAACTAACTACAGGGTCAACAAAGTCAAAATCCCCAATTACTACTGTTTATCATCTTCATTAAACATTTTCCCGCCATTAGCCTTAACCACTTCATCCCTGTCACTATCCTTCTTTCCACATCACCCCACCACAGTCCAAGACAACCTCACATGATGTCCCATCACCCACTCCACCTCATCAATCCTAGAGGGCAAAAACAATCCAACGGATGAGATTGAGACTTTGGGACCAAGTTTTGTATCCATGGCTGTTATTGATGCAAGAAAGTACAAAAGGAGTTTCAAGCTTATTTCCCCTCACACAACTAACACAACAAGAAGAGGACAAAGAGAGCTCAGGAAACCCTAGTTTAGGAGTAGTATAAATAGCTAATTTTGTAACCAGTAGAAGTAGGATTTATTTTAGCTTTAATTTTTTAGGTAATTTTAATTTTATTTCAGCTTTTTGTTAATTTAAGTTTCTCAGTCTTGTATTAACCTTTAATTAATGAAATTTTATTTTTCTTAAAAGTCAACCTTAGTCAAACTCAGCTTATCAGCTTATTTTATGTGCTTCATTATCAGTTTTCATTGCTTATTTAACCTTATTATGGCCTTTAATTCATATGTCTTTAGGTTTCTTTGCTTAATTTGTTCTGTTTTAGTGTAAAATCCCATAACAGTCTGCAAGGGATGTTTGGGTCAATAGGTTAAACTGGGTCAAATTGGCATAATACTGTTCATGTGCAAGTTTCCTAAGTTTTATCTTGATTATCTTGCCCTTAATAAGCAGCTTGTAGAACCTTTCTAGTAATTTTGAAGGATTGTTTAGAGATTAAGTTACTGTGTAGGTTTTGTGATATCAGCTGACCGAATAAGCTTATAGAATCTATAAGCTTATTTGGCACTTGTTCTTGTGATCTTGATATTCATGTTTACCTATTAAGTTGAGTCTAATAGGGCTAGGTTAGGTTGATTAGAATTTGAGATCATTTGTCCTTAGCAGACTGCATATTAGTAATTATCCCATTTGCAGCCATTTTTTTATTTTTAATTTGTTACATTTAAGTTGTGAGAAGCTATTATTTGGTACAATAAATATTCAGCTGCTATTCTGGTTAGTTTTTATTTTTGAGAATTTTTTCATTAGCTTTTCATAGCTTTTCTATGGCTTAAACTTGTCACTTATTGCCCTGTGTAGCCTGCATCAGTCCCCCATAGCCCCTTTTTCTCAGCTTAATTTCTGCTTATCCCTTAGTATCCTAGGACTGTATTTTGGTTTATAACTAGCTTATAGTACTGCCTTTAGGTTTTTCAGCTTATTTGGGTCTTTAGAGCTTCTTTAGCAAATTCATTTTAGCTTATAAGTTAGGCAGAGAAACTGAGTCACCTGCAAATTCAGTAGCCTATGGCTTTTTGACTTAGTGCTTATTTCTTGTTTCTGCATAGCTTAATCTGATTCCATGTGGCTTATTTAGATGTAGTTTAGCATAACTCATCTTATTTCAGCTTATAGTTAGCTTTTCTCAGCTTACTAGCCCTTTGCTTTAGTTACTTTTAATTGTTTTCTTTTTTAAGCCATCTGTTCTATCTAGCTTAATTCTAGCTTATTCTGTAGGTTTTAAAAATAACTTCTTTTCAAAAAAATTAATATTTCCAGCTTATTTGTATGTCCCAAAAGAAAAATCACAAAAATAAAATAAATAGCGAAAAAGAGACCATGGATTTGAACCTGGGTCTCTCTACTCACAACACACACGACTTACCAGTATGCTCTAGTTTATATTTGCTACATTTAATACTTAAACCTTATTTTCCTTCTAGCTTATTTAAGTTGTTTTAGCTTATTTCTGCTTATTCAGTTTTGCTTTTTCTCCAATTTTATTTTTCTCATCTTTTAATTAGTTCAAAGTAATTTCGCAAAAAATTTCAGATTTTTCTCTTTTCATTTAATATTTTTAATCATTTATTTTCTTTTATTTAGTTTTTAATTCACAATTAATTAATTAAAAATCAAAAAAAATATAATTCATTTTTTTTAAAATTTTCTTTTGTCATTTAGGATTTAGGAAAATTAAATTTGCATCCGTAGGTTAATTTTTTAAGATTTTCACTTTTAGGCTCGTTTTTAGATTTTCGTTAACGTTTTTAATTAATTAGATTTTTGCGTTATTTGCTTTGTCTATTTACCTTAATTAGATTTAGAAACCAAAAACAAATCGTATTTCAAGCATTTTAATACCGAACCCCAAACGATATCCTCAATTTCACGCCTCGCTGGGACACGACCCGGGTATTCCTTATCCGGTTTATTACATCGATTTGCATTGTGTTTCGCGCATTGACGACCTTTTTCCCAAAAAAGTAGTTGACGTGTGTGAAACTAATCAATTTTTGGCGCCGCTGCCGGGGAGGTGTGTTGCGACAATATCATTATAGTTTGACGATTACTGACTTGAAGATCCTTCCTCGTGAAGTTACGTGTTTTCTCTTGTGAATATTCCTTATCAAAAATCCAAAAAAATTAAAAAACCACGAAAAACCCAAAAATATTTTCCTTTTCTATAACTTTTCAAAAACATAAAAAGATTTTCTTTTCAAAATTATTTTCCTTTTTCTTTTGAATTTTAAAAATCCAAAAAAATATTCTTCTTATTCCTCTTATTCGTTTAATTCTTTATCTCTCATCCTCTTAACCGTTTGATTCTATCTTCTTAACCCTCCTTAATGTTTAATTCTTATGTCGTCACTCGGCTATCACTGTTTTGATTGTAAAAGCCCGTTGGTTGATGATCTTCGTTGTTCAAAGTGTTCGTGTGAGCGGTGTGGAAATCATGCACCAAAAGGATCTTGTTATTGGTATGAATTAGCCTTTAAATCAAAACCTAATTCCGTCGATAATTCTCAAAGTTTTTCCGACCACCCTGCACAACCCCAGCTATCTTCATTTCAGCATAATTTTTTTAAATGTGGAGATCCGTTGGGGGATGATTCACTTTGTGAACGATGTTTCTGCAAAGGATGTGGGTTTTCTCATGGACTTTGCATATGTTGCACTTCTGAAATCGAAAATATACTTACTTATCCAGATTCTCAAAACGATTTCAACCCTCCTCAAAATTCATTTTGGCAAGAACCGTGCTATCAAAACTTCAATGATACATCATTTCAAAATGTGCCAAATGATCTTTGTGAGTATTGTGGAGGTCCTCACCAAAGTTTTGATTGTCAAACGAGTCATATGCTTGTCTATGAGCAGGTTTCGTGTAACGATCAAAATTTTGGTTATGACCAATATCCATATACGTCACTGAATCAATCACAACAATATTATTGTTGTGAGTACTGTGGAGGTCCTCACTATAGCTATGATTGTCAAACGAGGAACCCGCTTGTCTATGAGCATGGCCCTTGTAACAATTATGACTATTCTTATCAGGACCAACCTCCACAGTATCAAACGATTCAAACTCAGCCTCCGCCATCTCATCAAGAATTATTCCAAGACATTCATAATGCAAGGAATAATCCTTTGGATTTGGTTTTCAAAGATTTACTCCAACAATTATAAGATTTGAGGAATACATCTAATGATCTGGCTATTAATCATACCCAAGAAGATCGTCATGAAAAATCTATCGCAGAATTACTATCCGAAGAACGAGCAGCACAAAGGCGTTCCATATTTTTCAAGGCTGCTCTTCTTGATGACGATGATGAGGAAGAAGACGAGGAGAGTGCTATTCCTTTGAATGATACCATTTCTCAACCCTCTCAGTCTAGTGCATCCATCTTACCGACTATGGACTCTGAGGACTCTCTCATTATGGGGGTTGAGCATCTTAGCACTATTCCTGAAAAGGAATCGGACGAATTCATAAAGTCTAGTGCTGAGAACCTTGTCCCAATCCCAAGTGAGTCTGAGGAAATATTCGATAGTGAATGTGATTCTCAATTTTTTGGAGATTCTCTTGACGTTTTTGAGGTTACTTCCGGGATTTTCTCTAACACTCTTTTTGAATTTGATGACGAGTGCTTTTCTAGCAACGTAAATCCTCTTTTTGTTGAAGTGTTAGAGAACGATGAGGTCAAAGACTCTATTATTTTTGATAATATGACCTCAATTATTAATCCCGAGATTCAAAAGAATATTCTTCCTCCGACATATGTGACATTTCCCTTTGTGGATCGCCTTTATATTGACTTCACATATGTCGTTCGAGTTTTTCTACCTTTCTTCACCTATAAGGTAGATTGTCCTTTCCTTCACTCGTTAGGGAGTGAAGACACCATTTTTGACCCCACCATCTCCATTTATCATTCTTTTGAGTCGGGTCTATCTCGTCGGAGTGGAACTTTCAAGCACTTCAATGTTTCTTCAAACATATTGAATGAAAGCCCGATGGAGATCTTCTCTTCCACATGCTCCCCCAAGAACAATTAAATTCGGGGCGAGTCAAGCTATACGGCTCGATCAAAAACAAGCGCTTCGTGGGTGACAACCCATGTTTCTATCTTCTTTCTTATTTCTAACACTAAGTGTGGGGGAGTTCCTATACTTTTGCTTTGTTGTTGTGTTTGCCTTTGTTTTCAGGATTCCCGTAGATCATGATGATTGATGCGCCTGTTTTCAATCCAGCCGCCCAATATCCGATCTTTATATATATGTTTATCCAGGGATATCTTAATAATCCTTTTTGTGAAAAGCAAGATTTCTTTTCCACACTTAGATGATAACATTACCTTTTTACGTTCTATAGTGTCGGCTTAGGCCAGTACTTGAATATTGAGGGCAATATTCAATTCTAAGTGGGGGGGGGGGGGGAATTCTTGCGAATTTGACCCAAATTTCAATAATTTTTTTCACATTTTGTACCTACTAGTCCCCTAGCACCCCCGTTTTGACCAAGATTTTAAAATTTTATCGTTTTTTAGTTAAATTTTGCATGAAAAAGAAGTGCTTTGCACAATAAATAATAATTTGCTATGCATTAATGCTTCGGTATTAATGAAAGTTTAGACTTGATTAGGCTAGAACAAGGGGAATCCCGACTCTGCTAGAGTGTTGATCTAGCTGCTACCCTTAACGTTTAGGCTAAGTTTTTACGAATTGTGCAAATGAAAATGCTAAGCGTGGAGTAGTTGGTTCTCATTAAAGCTTATATAAGTAATCTATGGCTTTTCCCTCCCAGAAGCTCCTAAATCTGACTAAATAAGTGCTATTTTCAAACTTTTGAACGCAAAAACCGTTTTTGTTAAGCAAATAAATTTTTATACAATCTTGATTTAGAATACTAGTTCAAAGTTTTATTTAAATTTCAGAACAAGCATACTTTCTTACAAACTTAATAAGAATGCAAAATGAAAGTGAGACGTTTCTTGAAAGTTGCAAAAAAAAATAAAAAAAAATAAAGTTTTGAGTATGAATAAATAAGTCTTAAGCTTTGGTTCGAGATCAGTCCTTGGATCCTTATTTCCAAAAGGCGTTTAGGTCTTGGCTACCCCCTTGCACCGGCCCTTGGACCTCTAGTTCAGGAATGTGTGAGGTCTTGGTCTAATCACCTTTGATCCTCATTTCAGAAATATCTAGAGTCTTGGAACACTCCGTTGTAACGGCTCTTGGATCCTTTATTCCAGAAGGTGTAAGGTCTTGGAGCTAAACCGTGAAGCTCCGTCGTTTAGGGTACGCAAGTAAAAAGTTAGTAATAAAAAAAAATGTATGTTTGTTTATGAATAAATGTGAGAAACTTGCTTCTTCTCAAATTTAAATCGAAAGTTGAACTAGTGTTCGTGATGAACTCAAATAAGTACATTTTATTACTATCATTTATCCTATTTATTTGACTTGTTTTATTATATTATCTGTGAGAATTGATACGTTAATGTTTACTTTTGTAATTCTCAGGTAAAAACAAGTATTATGTGAAACTTGGCGATTTTGGACTAATTATGGAGCAAAACACGCAAGAAGTTAAGAGTCTACTGAAATGTACAAGATCAAGACATTCTGCTCCAGATATGCCGCATCTTGCTTATTACATACGGCGCATCACTATCAAGATTTCACAAGATATTATCCAAGACAGCAAGGACATGCGCCGCATCTGAGAATGGAGTTACGCCGCATCTTCTGGCGGTGTACGAATATTCCTGAATATATTAATCTTGTACCCCACGCGAAGTTAAGTCAATGCGCCGCATCTACTTATTAGATGCGCCGCATCTTACCCTCAGACAGAAACTATAAATACCCCAAGACCAGACGAATTTCGGAGTTCGACAGTTTTAGAAGACCGAAGACCACAGAAACCTAAGGCCGAATTCAGTCGAAGTAGCAGCACAAGACACACCTTGAACGAAGATACAAGAGCTGTAAGAAGGTCCTGCATGTATTTAATTCATTAAGTAGTTTTGTTTTATTGTATTAGTACACTTTAATTGGTCAGGCTTAATGGGCTTGTGATCATGGATTTAACCATGCACTTCGACTCCCCTTAAAATTGCTTTCCCATTAATTAAAGTTTATATGTTGATGTCTTTGGTGACTTTTATTAGTGCATTGATAACCTCTGTATCTAGCTGAGCATTGCTTGGGTCGCCATGCCCCTTCCTCGCCTATTTATTAGATCGCCTATGCATTCTATCGTCTGTAGAAAAGTAGGAAGAAAGATAAATAGGATAGTCATAAGTAATCATTAAGGGTTTACTCGCCGATAAGATTAGAACCAACGAGAAAGGACTTAATCTCGGTGCGTTGCATCGAACTATACACTTCATATAAAACTAGCAATAAAACAAGTGACAAGCTACTTAACTATCAGGACAGGTCTTCTTATTGTCTCAAGTATTTATCTGTGTACGTGTGTGCTACTCGCTGATTCGTGCTCATTAGTTTAGTTTATTATTTAATTGCAACCAAACCGTGCCAGTCTCTCAGGCTGAACCCCCTTGCGTTAGATTAGGTTGTATAGCTAACTTAAGATATTAAAATACTGATTAGGATAACTAGATAATACGTTCCACTCTTAGTGATCGATACTCTACTTACCATTATATTCATACTGACCGGGTACACTGCTCGTTAAAGTGTGTGTGTTATTGATAAGTCGGCTAAATATAAATTTAAAACTTGAATACTGCTAAAACCACAACGACATACCGTGGGTATAAATTAGAGCATACGCACGCACGCATCAAGTTTTTGGCGCCGCTGCCGGGGAGTGAATTTTTATTATCTGTTAATTTGATTAGTATTTTAATTAGGTTTTTCTTTTTAATTTTTAATTTTTAATCTAACCGCTAACTCTGTTGTATATTAGGTTAAATTGCATTCATTGTATTATTTTGCATATTTTCTGTTTTCGTGTGTTTAATTTTTGTTTATTTTCGTTTGTTTTTATTATTTGTTTTTATTTTTCTGTTTTTCTGTATTCTGCTATCGTTGTACTGAGCTTATTCAAACGATACGGCGCATCTATTTTCATAGATACGGCGTATTGCGTTTAATTTTTAAAAAATACAACGCGTTTAATTAATTCGAATACGGCGCATCTTTCCCCAAGATACGGCGTATTCTGTTTTTAATAAGAAATTTTTCTAAACGTTAACGCCATACGACGCATCTGTTTTTACAGATACGGCGTATCTATTATTTTAATTAAAAACAGTTGTCGAATTATTAAACAGATACGACGCATCGATTTTTATCGATACGGCGCATCTTTCTGAATCAAAAATCTTGTATTTTGAAACGTAACGAAAATACAGCGCATTAACTTTTGTTAATACGACGCATTTAATTTTAATAAGTATATTGATTTTTGATAATTAAAACTGATACGGCGCATTCTAAATTTCTAAGCGGCGTATCTATTTTCTGAGTAAAAGTCTGATTTAATTTTAACGATTATTAGATACGGCGTATCCAACTTTTTGGATACGGCGCATCGTCTGCAGATATCAGTAACTTTAATTTTTCGTATTCCGTTTCCATTGTTGATTTTCTGATATATTACTTTCTTGAGCTTACCCTACTGATGTTTTTGTGTTGATTTTAGGAAGTGCATGACCAGGAGTTCAACTAAGAACTTGATTAGACCTTTCGAAGATCCTGAACTAGCCTTCCATTCGCTTAAAAGGCTTTTCAACACAAAAAGCTTTGATATTTCAAGTTCATTCGAGCTTGATTATTTTTCTGAAGAGAAAGAGGAAGAAAAAACAGAAGCAATTGGCGAAAACACAACTATGGAGGAATACATGAACAGTACCCGTGCTGATTACAGTTCAGGAGTTGCTAGACCAAAGTTTGATGATAAGTCAAAGTTTGAGTTAAAGGGTCAGTTTCTCAAGGAGCTAAGAGAAAATGCTTTCGGTGGATCGGAACATGAAGATGCTAATGAACATGTTGAAAAGGTCCTCGAGATTGCAGATTTGTTTACTACAGAAGGAGTCACTGAAGATCAACTTATGCTGAGAATCTTTCCAATTTCACTTAAAGGAGCTGCTAATAAGTGGCTAAGGAATGAACCTGCTAGTTCAATCACAACGTGGGAAGATTTGAAGAGCAAATTCCTGAAAAGATATTGTCCACCTGCTAAGACTGCTAAAAAGATGGAGGCTATCAACAGTTTCAAGCAAGAGCCTGATGAAACTCTTTATCAAGCTTGGGAATGGTTTAAAGACTTACTGGTGAAATGTCCTCAACACTATCTAACCCCAATGCAGGAGATAATATTGTTTTATCAAGGATTGGACGTGCCTACTAGACAAATCTTGGATGCTAAAGGAGCTGTGCCTCAAATGAGTGCAGCTAATGCTAGGAAAGCTATCCAAGAAGCTGCTGATCATTCTCAAAAATGGCACGATGGAACCTCTACTAGATCTAAGAGCAGCACTAATTTTGACGGGTTTGCTGCAATTCAAGCTCAATTGGATAAAATTAGTAGAGAGATGAAGAAGCGTGATGAAAAAGTGTATGCTGCCCAAGTTGGATGTGAAAAATGCGAAGGACCTCACTACACTAAAGATTGCCCGAACAAGAATGAAAGTGAGACGTTTGAAGAAGCATATTACACCCAATTTGGACAACCATTCCGACCTTCAGGAAGATTTAGGGAAGCTACTCCGGGATTCTATCAAAAGAACAACTTTAATCCCGCTTATCAAGAAAGGAGGCAGACTTTAGATGACACTCTAAAGCAAATTATGGCCGATGCTGCTAAAAGATATGAGGAGAATAATGCTATGATCAAAGAAATCCGAGCTTCAACAGACACTATTACAAGAAATCAAGGAGCTTCGATCAAAGCATTGGAACAACAAATTGGACAAATGAGCAAAGTTCTTCAAGAAAGGGGATATGGAAGTTTACCTAGCTCAAATGAAACCAACCCAAGAGATCATGTCAAAGCCATAAGCACCACTAAAGAAGTCACTCCTTACATTCCTTTTCCTAAAAGACTGATGAATGGTAATGATGGTGCAAGACCCGAATTTTTCTTTAATTCTTCAATCAGTTTAAGGAGACTACTCAAAGAGAAGACAAAGATTGAAGAGGAGATCAAGGCTACAATGAAAGAAGAGAGCTCTGCAACCGACTTACATGCCTTGCCTCATAAAGAAAAGGACCCAGGAAGTTTTACTTTACCTTGTTCAATTAATGATATATCTTTCAATAATGTGTTAGCTGACTTAGGAGCTAGCGTTAGTGTAATGCCCCTTAAGACATTCACTACCCTAGGTCTAGGAAAATTAGCACCAACTAAGTTGCTTATTGAATTGGCTGATAAAACGGTAAAACGACCTGAAGGGATTGCTAATAATGTGCTAGTTAAGATTGAGAAGTTTGTTTTCCCTGTAGACTTTATTATATTAGATATGCCCGAGGATGTTAAGATTCCTTTAATCCTTGGAAGACCTTTCTTGTCTACCGCCCGTGCTAAGATTGATGTGTTTAAAAGAAAAATCTCATTAAGGGTAGGGAATAATAAACTAGTCTATAAGTGCCAAGATCCTGTTAAAAGCGTAATTAGAGGCGTCTATGCGCTAGGATTAAGAGAGCGTATGGACCTCGATCTTGAAGCTAGGCTTATGGGAGAAACATTGATTCAAAACAACTCAACTAATCCTAATCATGAGAACTTTGAGGAATTTATTGACCTTAATGTACCTACCGAACTTAGGCGCGTTATTATTGATGATTCTGATGATGAGTGGTATGATTGCATAGTAATTAACAAACGTAGGAGAATAGTTGAGCATATGAATTTGAATAACGATGTGTTTATTGAACTACCGCCCCACCTTGCTTATTTATGCCTTTATGATAATAAGAATTTCCCGTCTATCATTTTGTCATCTCTACCCGAAAGGGACAGAACTTTATTTATACAGATATTAAAGAAGAACGGCGTGGAAATTAAGGAAGAGCAAGGAGTGTTCAATATTACTGAACTGGCGATGAGGGAGCGCGATACTTCCGACTCCTTCAATGATCGATATTAAAGAGCTGAACGTGAGTCTAACTTGAAGACTCTGGAATAAAGACAAGTGCTGACCGGGAGACAACCCGGAGAAAATTTTTACTATTCTGTTCTGTGTCGAGTCAGTCAGGCCCGCAGAGGATACGGCGCATCTCAATCCTTAGATGCGACGCATCTCCTGCACTGGTCATATCTTACTTTATTTTTCTGCATTTTTACTTTTGACTTTAAAACTTTTTGTCAGTTTATTTTAATGCGGCGCATCCCTGGTTAAGGATGCGACGCATCTTCTATTCTGATTCGTAATTATTCCAGGCTCGATACGGCGTATCTTCTTCCATAAGATACGGCGCATCGACTGACCTGATGATTTTCATTTTAATTTTATTTTTACTAACTACTAATGTATTATGCAAGTTTGAACCTTCTTAACTTAGGTGTGTTAAAGTCTTGGTGGTATTATAGATTCCTGCATTTCCTGTGGATACATCAAATATGAAGCTTAAACGTTCTAATCCACAAGAAAGATGATTTTTGCTCTTATACTAATGGAGGATCATACCGAGCAAATCTCAGGGGAGTTTTTCTGTTCTAATTCTTTTATTTTCCAGTTTTTAACCTTTGATACAAACAACGAGGACGTTGTTTAACTTAAGTGGGGGGATTGGAGAATTAGAACACTTACTTGTCCTAAACTTTTTCAAAATATGCTTAAAATGTGCTTAATATATCAAAATTAAAAATTTTTAGCATGTTTTTGTTTAAGATCTAAGTTGCATAGCTGCACACATAACGTTATTTTCAAAAATTGTGATTTTTCAAAATTCACAAATCTATGAGTGTGCCGGTGACTTGTAAACTTTAGAACTTGGCTTGTATACTATTCGAGACCACCATAATAAGTATTATTTTTATAATTGGAATGACTTATCTAAATTGGTAAAATTCTAGGATTACACCCAAAAAGCCTTTATATGTTATGTGTTATTAGCTAACTACATTGGTTAGTTAACCCCCGTATAAACCCTTTTGTTACTCTCACTTTTAGAGTAAGATACCCTTAGAAAAACACTCAGAGCCATTCCTTTCGTTTCTTACACCTTTGTTATAATGTTTTGTTACACCCTTACACCTTAGCTTACCCTGTAGATTAAAATCCGTGGTTGGTTAATTGCTTTAGGCAAAGTGTGTTTCCTTACATTACATGTGTTTGCGTGCGTAATTCATTATCTATGGTTAGGTCGGGAAATTGCACAATGCAATTGGAGTGAAAGTAAATATTGTATATCTTTGAGTCTTGTTTTTCGTGTGTTTACTATTTTCACTATTACCGTTATTTCTGAAAGTCATGGAAAGTATGGAAAAATTATCCAGAGTTATCGTTATAGTGATGTGGTGAAATTTTACACATCTATGTTTATGTTTCAAAAAAAAAAAAAAAAAAAAAAAAATCGAAAAAATGAGAAGAGAAAAAGAAAAAGGAAAAGTTGGAAGCTTGTTTTAACCAACTTATGTAAAGTTTTGTATTAAGTGGTCGATATCACCACTAGTTGTTGTATATTATATTTATGGATTGAATGGGAGTTGAACGTTATGGAACGCCAACTAAGGTTTATTCCTTGATTGAGGTTTTGTTGAGTATAATTCGTGTCTACCTAAAGCGTGTGTTTCAAGTGTTAAAGCGTGAGTTATTCTATGATATGAGTCTTATTCATGGGATGGTTGGGATAGTGATTAACCACACTTAGGATTTTAATTTATTTGTTTTGTTTATTTTTTATTTTACACCAATTTGTATCCCAAATATTATCCATACCCTATATTATTCTTTATCCAAACCTTTGATTTATTGAGATTAGGGATTTGAGCAATCTTAAGTATCGTAGTCGTGGATTCGGCTATGTATTTATGATTTTGTCGTCCTTTTTGATATAATATTATTGGTGAAGATTACTTGGTCCTATCTTTAGCCTATTCGAGTTAAGGATTTGAGCAATTACAAGTATCGTGTTCGTGGATTCGATCATGTATTTGTGATTTTGTCGCCTTTTCTGGAATTTGAGATCGATAGAGATTAAGAAGAATGATTAACCCTTAAACCTCAAAACCCTTTTTACCGCTTTAGACTTGTTATTTCTTGGCTTTAGTGGGGGAGATGTGTATACTTGCCAAGCCTATGATAGAATATTCGTCACGACTGGACAGTTAAACGATTAGATTTGCTTTTATCGAATTATTTTATTTTACTTCTAATTCGTTAAGTGTTTGGTTGTGTGATTATGACAAAAATGAATACATGCTTAAATATAAAAATAAATCCTAATATCTTTTAGGATACATTTTCATAAGATTAATTCTAAGGTTTACTTGGGGACAAGTAAAGTTCAAGTGGGGGGATATTTGATGAACTCAAATAAGTACATTTTATTACTATCATTTATCCTATTTATTTGACTTGTTTTATTATATTATCTGTGAGAATTGATACGTTAATGTTTACTTTTGTAATTCTCAGGTAAAAACAAGTATTATGTGAAACTTGGCGATTTTGGACTAATTATGGAGCAAAACACGCAAGAAGTTAAGAGTCTACTGAAATGTACAAGATCAAGACATTCTGCTCCAGATACGCCGCATCTTGCTTATTACATACGGCGAATCACTATCAAGATTTCACAAGATATTATCCAAGACAGCAAGGACATGCGCCGCATCTGAGAATGGAGTTACGCCGCATCTTCTGGCGGTGTACGAATATTCCTGAATATATTAATCTTTAACCCCACGCGAAGTTAAGTCAATGCGCCGCATCTACTTATTAGATGCGCCGCATCTTACCCTCAGACAGAAACTATAAATACCCCAAGACCAGACGAATTTCGGAGTTCGACAGTTTTAGAAGACCGAATACCACAGAAACCTAAGGCCGAATTCAGTCGAAGTAGCATCACAAGACACACCTTGAACGAAGATACAAGAGCTGTAAGAAGGTCCTGCATGTATTTAATACATTAAGTAGTTTTGTTTTATTGTATTAGTACACTTTAATTGGTCATGATTGATGGGCTTGTGATCATGGATTTAACCATGCACTTCGACTCCCCTTAAAATTGCTTTCCCATTAATTAAAGTTTATATGTTGATGTCTTTGGTGACTTTTATTAGTGCATTGATAACCTCTGTGTCTAGCTGAGCATTGCTTGGGTCGCCATGCCCCTTCCTCGCCTATTTATTAGATCGCATATGCATTCTATCGTCTGTAGAAAAGTAGGAAGAAAGATAAATAGGATAGTCATAAGTAATCATTAAGGGTTTACTCGCCGATAAGATTAGAACCAACGAGAAAGGACTTAATCTCGGTGCGTTGCATCGAACTATACACTTCATATAAAACTAGCAATAAAACAAGTGACAAGCTACTTAACTATCAGGACAGGTCTTCTTATTGTCTCAAGTATTTATCTGTGTACGTGTGTGCTACTCGCTGATTCGTGCTCATTAGTTTAGTTTATTATTTAATTGCAACCAAACCGTGCCAGTCTCTCAGGCTGAACCCCCTTGCGTTAGATTAGGTTGTATAGCTAACTTAAGATATTAAAATACTGATTAGGATAACTAGATAATACGTTCCACTCTTAGTGATCGACACTCTACTTACCATTATATTCATACTGACCGGGTACACTGCTCGTTAAAGTGTGTGTGTTATTGATAAGTCGGCTAAATATAAATTTAAAACTTGAATACTGCTAAAACCACAACGACATACCGTGGGTATAAATTAGAGCATACGCACGCACGCATCAAGTTTTTGGCGCCGCTGCTGGGGAGTGAATTTTTATTATCTGTTAATTTGATTAGTATTTTAATTAGGTTTTTCTTTTTAATTTTTAATTTTTAATCTAACCGCTAACTCTGTTGTATATTAGGTTAAATTGCATTCATTGTAATAAATCAAAACGGGGTCTATTTTTGGTAACCTTCACATTTTTTATCCTTTCATAACTTCATATGATCGGATTGCTAGCGACTAGCAATTGTTTAGTGTGGGGGATTGATGAGTGGCCTTTTACTCATCATTTTATACCCGAAAAACCCCACAAAAATGACAAAAAACACCCAAATGGACCATATATTGTTACAACTATCCTTGGATTGTGTTTTATGTGTTTCAGGTACAAAAGGATTGAAAACGGGGAAAATACGGACAAAACCGAGCTTAGAATGGAAAAGTGCTGAAAACCAAAGCCGGGAAAGACATTTTTCATTTGGATTTAATTCGAGCTCAAAAATCCCAAAACGGCCCTTGGATTATTTTTACTTGACAACATTGGTCCCTAGTTTAACTTTAAAGGTTTCGCAAGATTAGTCCTTGAAGTTTCCATGATTACACCTTTGGTCCTTTTATTTTATCCTAAACCTCTATTACACCTAAATCTATCCGGATCCAAAATTTATTTAAACCCAATATTAAAACCCAATCCCATCCTTTAGCCCACTCACAACAAAAAGCCCAACCTTAAACCCACCAAGCCCACCCCTTTTAACTAACTACAGGGTCAACAAAGTCAAAATCCCCAATTACTACTGTTTATCATCTTCATTAACCATTTTCCCGCCATTAGCCTTAACCGCTTCATCCCTGTCACTATCCTTCTTTCCACATCACCCCACCACAGTCCAAGACAACCTCACATGATGTCCCATCACCCACTCCACCTCATCAATCCTAGAGGTAAAAAACAATCCAACGGATGAGATTGAGACTTTGGGACCAAGTTTTGTATCCATGGCTGTTATTGATGCAAGAAAGCACAAAAGGTGTTTCAAGCTTATTTCTCCTCACACAACTAACACAACAAGAAGAGGACAAGGAGAGCTCAGGAAACCCTAGTTTAGGAGTAGTATAAATAGCTTTTTTTGTAACCAGTAGAAGTAGGATTTATTTTAGCTTTAATTTTTTTAGGTAATTTTAATTTTATTTCAGCTTTTTGTTAATTTAAGTTTCTCAGTCTTGTATTAACCTTTAATTAATGAAATTTTATTTTTCTTAAAAGTCAACCTTAGTCAAACTCAGCTTATCAGCTTATTTTCTGTGCTTCATTATCAGTTTTCATTTCTTATTTAATCTCATTATGGCCTTTAATTCATATGTCTTTAGGTTTCTTTGCTTAATTTGTTCTGTTTAGTGAAAAATCCCATAACAGTCTGCTTAAAGGGATGTTTGGGTCAATGGGTTAAACTGGGTCAAATTGGCATAATACTGTTCATGTGCAAGATTCCTAAGTTTTATCTTGATTATCTTGCCCTTAATAAGCAGCTTGTAGAACCTTTCTAGTAATTTTGAAGGATTGTTTAGAGATTAAGTTACTGTGTAGGTTTTGTGATATCAGCTGACCGAATAAGCTTATAGAATCTATAAGCTTATTTGGCACTTGTTCTTGTGATCTTGATATTCATGTTTACCTATTAAGTTGAGTCTAATAGGGCTAGGTTAGGTTGGTTAGGATTTGATATCATTTGTCCTTAGCAGACTGCATATTAGCAATTATCCCATTTGCAGCCATTTTTTTATTTTTAATTTGTTACATTTAAGTTGTGAGAAGCTATTATTTGGTACAATAAATATTCAGCTGCTATTCTGGTTAGTTTTTATTTTTGAGAATTTTTTCATTAGCTTTTCATAGCTTTTCTATGGCTTAAACTTGTCACTTATTGCCCTGTGTAGCCTGCATCAGTCCCCCATAGCCCCTTTTTCTCAGCTTAATTTCTGCTTATCCCTTAGTATCCTAGGACTGTATTTTGGTTTATAACTAGCTTATAGTACTGCCTTTAGGTTTTTCAGCTTATTTGGGTCTTTAGAGCTTCTTTAGCAAATTCATTTTAGCTTATAAGTTAGGTAGAGAAACTGAGTCACCTGCAAATTCAGTAGCCTATGGCTTTTTGACTTAGTGCTTATTTCTTGTTTCTGCATAGCTTAATCTGATTCCATGTGGCTTATTTAGATGTAGCTTAGCATAACTCATCTTATTTCAGCTTATAGTTAGCTTTTCTCAGCTTACTAGCCCTTTGCTTTAGTTACTTTTAATTGTTTTCTTTTTTTAAGCCATCTGTTCTATCTAGCTTAATTCTAGCTTATTCTGTAGGTTTTAAAAATAACTTCTTTTCAAAAAAATTAATATTTCCAGCTTATTTGTATGTCCCAAAAGAAAAATCACAAAAATAAAATAAATTGCAAAAAAGAGACCAGGGATTCGAACCTGGGTCTCTCTACTCACAACACACACGACTTACCAGTATGCTCTAGTTATGCTCAGTTTATATTTGCTACATTTAATACTTAAACCTTATTTTCCTTCTAGCTTATTTAAGCTGTTTTAGCTTATTTTTGCTTATTCAGTTTTGCTTTTTCTCCAATTTTATTTTTCTCATCTTTTAATTAGTTCAAAGTAATTTCACAAAAATTTTCAGATTTTTCTCTTTTCATTTAATATTTTTAATCAATTATTTTCTTTTATTTAGTTTTTAATTCATAATTAATTAATTAAAAATCAAAAAAATATAATTCTTTTTTTTTTAAATTTTCTTTTGTCATTTAGGATTTAGGAAAATTAATTTGCATCCGTAGGTTAATTTTTTAAGATTTTCACTTTTAGACTCGTTTTTAGATTTTCGTTAACGTTTTTAATTAATTAGATTTTTGCGTTATTTTCTTTGTCTATTTACCTTAATTAGATTTAGAAACCAAAAACAAATCGTATTTCAAGCATTTTAATACCGAACCCCAAACGATATCCTCAATTTCACGCCTCGCTGGGACACGACCCGGGTATTCCTTATCCGGTTTATTACATCGATTTGCGTTGTGTTTCGCGCATTGACGACCTTTTTCCCAAATAAGTAGTTGACGTGTGAGAAACTAATCACCCAACAAGAAAGAAATTATTAAACTTCTTGATGCCGGTATCATTTACCCCATCGAGGATAGTCCTTGGATGAGTCCAGTTTACTGTGTTCCGAAAAAAGGAGGAATGACCGTTGTGACTAATGAACGGAATGAGTTAGTTCCTAATAGATTTATCACTGGGTGGCGAGTATGTATTGATTACAGGAAATTAAACAAAGCCACTAAAAATATCATTTTCCTCTAACATTCATGGATCAAATGCTTAAGAGAGTAGCAGGGAACAAGTACTTTTGTTTCCTTGATGGTTTTTCAGGATATTTCCAAATTCCTATTGATCATGCCGATCAAGAAAATACTACATTCACATGTACTTTTGGAACTTACACTTACCGGCGTATGCCTTTCGGTCTTTGTAATGCACCAGCAAATTTTCAAAGGTGTATGATTGCAATATTCCAAGACATGCTTGAAACATCTATGGAAGTTTTCATGGATGACTTTTCAGTTTTTGGAAACTCATTTGAAGCTTGCTTTTCTAATCTCGATAAAATGCTCGAAAGATGTGAAGCTGCACATCTTGTTCTTAACTGGGAAAAATGTCATTTCATGGTGACTGAAAGAATTGTGCTTGGACACAAAATTTTCTAGTGCATGAATGGAGGTTGACAAAGCGAAAATTGATGTTAACACCAAATTACCACCTCCAACCAACGTTAAAGCCATTATAAGTTTTCTAGGACATGCCGGTTTCTACTGTCGTTTTATTAAACATTTTCCCAAAATATCTCGTCCCATGACAAAACTTCTTGAAAAAGATTCTGTTTTTGACTTTAATGCAGATTGCATTAAGGCTTTCGAAACATTAAAAAATCAACTGACTAGTGCACCCATTATGGTTTCACCTGATTGGTCACTACCCTTCGAGCTCATGTGCGATGCAAGTGATTTTGTTGTTGGAGCTGTATTAGGAAAACGTGAAGGGAAACATTTTCGTCCTATATACTTCGCTAGCAAAACACTTAACAATGCTCAAGAAAATTACACGGTTACGGAGAAGGAATTGTTAGCCGTTGTTTTTGCTTTCGACAAATTCATATCATATCTTGTGCTTTCAAAAACGATTGTGTTTACTGCTCACTTTGCGCTCAAATATCTGTTTACCAAACAAGATGCAAAACCGCGTCTTATCCGATGGATTTTGCTACTCCAAGAATTCGACATAGAAATCAAAGATTATAAAGGAGCAGAAAATCTAGATGCTGATCATTTATCTCGACTCGAGAATCCAAATTTGGAAGAGTTAAGGGAAGATGAAATTGACGATTATTTCCCTGATGAAACTCTCATGACTGTTGACACATTTGATGAAATAGAAATTCCGTGGTTTGCAGATTTTGCAAATTATCTCGTTGGAAAAATTCTCAGGAAAGGATTAACTCACGCCCAACGAAGTAAATTCTTCTCAGAACTAAAATACTATTATTGGGAAGAGCCTATCTTTTCAAGATGTGTCCCGATGGGATGATCAGAAGATGTGTTTATGGTTCTGAAACAAGAAGAATTATTGATGAATGCCATCATGGCCCGACTGGGGGACACTATGGTCCTTCCACCACAGCTAAAAAAGTTTTTGATGCTGGATTCTATTGGTCGACAATTTTCAAAGAAGCTCATACTTTTGTTCAAAACTATGATGCTTGCCAAAGATCCGGTAGTCTTTCTCGTAAAGATGAAATGCCTCAAAAAAGCATTCAAGTCTGCGAAATATTCGATATTTGGGGAATCGATTTTATGGGACCATTTCCTAAATCGCACAAATACAAATACATTCTCGTTGCTATAGACTACGTTTCAAAATAGGCTGAAGCAGAAGCTCTACCCACAAATGATGCACGAGTTGTTGTTAATTTTCTCAAAAAGCTTTTCGCTCGTTATGGAATTCCTAAAGCTTTAATAAGTGATCGAGGAACCCATTTCTGTAACCGACAAATGGAGAAAATTATGAAACGGTATGGAGTTCATCATCGTTTTGCTACAGCTTATCATCCGCAGACTAGTGGTCAAGTCGAAAACACCAACAGAGCCTTAAAAAGAATACTCGAAAAAATGGTTAAAGACAATCCTGTCGTTTGGTCGAAGAAACTCGACGACGCTTTGTGGGCATTTCGTACGGCTTACAAAACCCCAATTGGCACAACACCATACATACTTTTGTATGGAAAAACCTGTCATTTGTCGTTCAAAATTGAACATCGCGCCTACCGGGCACTCAGAAACTGTAACCTTGATCTCAAAATAGATGGAGAGAAGGGATTTTTGCAATTGCATGAACTCGATGAACTAAGACTCCAAGCTTATGAGAACTCCAAGCTTTACAAAGCTATAACCAAAGCTTATCATCACAGAAAGCTTAAAATTCAGAAAGAATTCAAAGCTGGAGACAAAGTTTTGCTTTTCAATATGAAATACAAGTTTAAAGCTCCTAAGCTAAAACCGAAATGGTTCGGACCATATATAGTGAAACATGGATTTCCATCTGGATCTGCTGAATTATATGACAAACAAGGTGGAAGTTTCATTGTTAATGGTCACTGAATTAAATTGTACTATGATAAGGAGCAAATGAACGAGATTTCTATCGAAGAAATTCCGCCTGAATCAGAATATGAAGCTATAACATTCATGGCACCCTTTCCAGCCGATTATAAGAAAAACAATCCTTGGGCCGAAGAAACTGGTTTTATCTATGATGTTCTTCCTAGAGCTTGGGAAAGAGTGAAATCGGAAGACATAGATGCAACTGGAGAAGAAATAGTGATAGGAAACGTGGTGTATGTTCCAAAATCCTTGAGGAAGAACCAAAAGATTGCACCAACGTAGACTAAAGGAAGTTTGAGTCAGGCTGATGACTCGTTAATAAAACAAGCGCTTCTCGTGAGGTAACCCGTGAGTTTGCTATTTTTACTTCTTATTTTTATTTTCAAAGTGATTACACCCCAAAGTTTCTTTAATCCCTTAGTTGAACTTAAGTGTGGGGATGTACCACTGACTTTTTAATAAAACGTAGAAATATTTTTGTATGTTTGTTTTGTTTATTTTAAGATTACTGCAGGTAATGATTACTAAGCTTGGACACTTGGATCAAAGAATCATATGAAGCACGGAAAATATGGTTTATTCTCTTAATTCCCTATTTTCATACTTTGAAGTTCATTTATCACATTGAGGACAATGCTTAACTTAAGTGGGGGGGGGGGGTGAATAGGAAATTAAGGATAATTTATAAATTTCGAGCTAGATTTTAAATTTTGTTTGCCCTAGTGATCTAGTTATTTGTCATTTTTAGGATAATATATTAGAATAACCGGATCCATCCACTGGTGAAACCTGTAATTTTTGAAAAAATTGAGATGTGTCCCGATTAGTATTGCAATCCATTCTGGGATTGATAACATTAGCTAGTACAAATTATAGCCTTTCCACTAAATTATGAGGATTTAAGCTTATTATGTATTTAGCATACATCCTTTATGCTTTGATTCTTTTGCTATGAGTGTGCCGGTGATTTTATTTATTCTAGAACTTGTGCTTGTAAATCATTACGAGACCGTTGTGAGATCACATTTTGTGTGTGATATAAGTGTATATGCGTGATAAGAGGCAACCTTAGGATTTAACCCAAGTAGCCTTCCGTATTGATATTTAGCTAGTTACACTGACTAGTTAACCACCAATATAAACGCTATTGTTAGCGTTTATCTTTAATGCTAGATACCCCTAGTTACACCTTCTGAGCCAATCTTTTCTTTTGAATAAATCCAGAAAAATACAAAAAGATTTTACACTTTTTAGCCTAGCCTTACCCTTAGTCAAGTCTTGGTTGGTTGCTAGCTATATGGCAAGATGAATGTTATGTGGGAAATCATGAAAGTTCGAAGAAAGTTGCAAACCCCATGAGTAGTTATCAAAGTGAAGTGAAAGACTAGTCATCACAACTATAAGATGATAAGTGAATGAGTTTATGTTCAGAAAAAAAAGAAAAAAAAGGTCATCACAACTATAAGGTGACAAGAATAGCCAATGAGGTATGGAATAATGTATTGATCGATCAAGTATGGAGTTTCTCAAGATTGCATGATAGTGGTTCGAAATAGCTAGCAACATTTGGTTAGTAGACTTTCACTACATTGTATATTCTTTATTATCAACCTTTCTAAACATATCCCATGTCTTATCCTTACCTTTTGGCTTTGTGAAATTATCAAGTGTATTGACATGTAGTAACCATCCGAGTTCTAGAGGAATTAGATAAGGCACCAGCGATCTAAGGTTATCCTTACACTGGTACAGATTTCACCTATCGTCACACTGGAAATGCGTGACTATATGCATATAGTCACACACGTTTTTTTGGGTGTGTGTGACAAAAAGTCGCGCCACCGTAGGTATCATATGGTAACATTGTTTAGTTTGTGGCCGTTTTCATCGAAAAAGAGTGACCAAAACCCGAATATGTGTGACTAATTAGGCACAAGTTTTGTTGGATTCATCAGTATGTGTGACTATTTCCCATCCTATGGCCACACGAAAATATAATAAATGTGACGTTTGTGATGATTTAGTCACACATCGTGTGTTGTTTTTTTCGAGTTAGTCACATATAATTTAAAAAACAGTGGCCAAAAGTGTTAATAAGTGTGACCATATGTTGTTTAAAGTGAAGAAATGTGTACTATTGATCATCCAATGGTCACATGAATTCTTAGTTTGTGTGGCCTTTTGTAATATTTTGTCACACAAAGCATGTTTGCTTTGGGTATTTAGTCATATACAATTAAGCATAAAGTGTCCAAAAGTGTTAATAAGTGTGACCATATGCTGTTTTAAGTGAAGAAATGTGTATTTTATGTGACTATTGATCATCCAATGGTCACATGAATTCTTAGTTTGTGTGGCCTTTTGTAATATTTAGTCACACAAAGCATGTTTGTTTTCGGTATATAGTCACATACAATTAAGCATAAAGTGGCCAAAAGTGTTAATAAGTGTGACCATATGCTGTTTTAAGTGAAGAAATGTGTATTTTGTGTGACTATTGATCATCCAATGGCCACATGAATTTTATGTTTGTGTGGCCTTTTGTAATATTTAGTCACACAAAGCATCTTTGTTTTGGTTATTTAGTCACATACAATTAAGCATAAAGTGGCCAAAAGTGTTGATAAGTGTGACCATATGCTGTTTTAAGTGAAGAAATGTGTATTTTGTGTGACTATTGATCATCCAATGGTCACATGAATTCTTAGTTTGTGTGGCCTTTTGTAATATTTAGTCACACAAATCATGTTTGTTTTGGGTATTTAGTCACATACAATTAAGCATAAAGTGGCCAAAAGTGTTAATATGTGTGACCATATGCTGTTTTAAGTGAAGAAATGTGTATTTTGTGTGACTATTGATCATCCAATGGTCACATGAATTCTTAGTTTGTGTGGCCTTTTGTAATATTTAGTCACACAAAGCATGTTTGTTTTGGGTATTTAGTCACATACAATTAAGCATAAAGTGGCCAAAAGTGTTAATAAGTGTGACCATATGCTGTTTTAAGTGAAGAAATGTGTATTTTGTGTAACTATTGATCATCCAATGGTCACATGAATTCTTAGTTTGTGTGGCCTTTTGTAATATTTAGTCACACAAAGCATGTTTGATTTGGGTATTTAGTCACATACAATTAAGCATAAAGTGGCCAAAAGTGTTAATAAGTGTGACCATATGTTGTTTTAAGTGAAGAAATGTGTATTTTGTGTGACTATTGATCATCCAATGGTCACATGAATTTTTAGCTTGTGTGGCCTTTTGTAATATTTAGTCACACAAAGCATGTTTGTTTTAGGTATTTAGTCACATACAATTAAGCATAAAGTGGCCAAAAGTGTTAATAAGTGTGACCATATGTTGTTTTAAGTGAAGAAATGTGTATTTTGTGTGACTATTGATCATCCAATGGTCACATGAATATTTAGTTTGTGTGGCCTTTTGTAATATTCAGTCACACAAAGCATGTTTGTTTTGGGTATTTAGTCACATACACTTAGGCATAAAGTGGCCAAAAGTGTTAATAAGTGTGACCATATACTGTTTAAAGTGAAGAAATTTGTATTTTGTGTGACTATTGATCATCCAATGGCCACTTGAATTTTATGTTTGTGTGGCCTTTTGTAATATTTAGTCACACATCGAATTAAACAAAGAGTGACCAATAATGTTGATAAGCGTGACCATAATACGTGACTGCATCTTTTAGTCACAGGGTTATTACTGGTATTTTTAAGTTAGTACTGTTGGAGCAGAGTTGCTACTGCTAGTACTATGCTAGTGCTGCTGGAATGAGTATATTATATATGTAAAACAGAATCATAAACAAAAAGAAATTTGAAATTGAATAAAACTCGAATGTATATAACTGAACAGAATATACAATTGTAATGTCGTACATAATCAAATTCTCAAGTACCATAATTTAAAGACTTTTGACTCTTCGCCGGCATAGCTTGCTTTAGGGCTTCAATAGAGACATTACTTTTGTGCTTCGATGGTGCTATTGGTCCACAGTTGTTGTCACTTTTCTTTTGCATTGTAGTTGGCAGTGTAACCTGTAGTAACAAAAGACGCTTGTATCAAACATTGAATTATATATCAAGAATTATATATATGTACGTTGAAAAAACACATGTATGTACCCAAAGCAATGATATTTGATTTCTTTAAGTGCCACAGTTTGCAGTTAAATGGCTTAAAAAAAGAATTTTTGCATGTACATATATCAGAAATTATTTAAACAAAAGAATAACAAGAAACATGTTGAAATACATACTGTTGGCAGTGCTTGTGTTGGAGACACATTTTGTTCTGATTGGGAATCTGGAGGCCCGTTTTGTCGTGACTTAAGCTTTTTCTTAGGTCCGACAGTTTTAGCAGGTTCCTATATGTATATATAAAACACGTTACATTATATAAACAAAAGAATAACAAGAAACATGTTGAAATACATACTGTTGGTACTCCTTGTGTTGGAGACACATTTCCTTGCGATTGGGAATCTGTAGACCCTTGTTGGCTTGCATTTGAGGCTACTGGCAATTGAGATGACAAATTTAACTGCACCCCTTGTTGACTCAACTGTGCCATCAGTTGAGTAAGTATTCTTTTTGTTTTTGTAATCTCATTGGACAATTTCTTGATCTGGTCATCAGATTCTTTCTACAAAAAAAAATATAGGAAATGTTGGGATTAAAAATCTTCTGGATGCTGTTAGAGTAACTGATGCTCTTATTTGTGTCAATGCTGTTCAGATGGAGTTAGTGATGCTCATGAACTTCAATTACAAATATGGCTAGTGTTTATCACTGCTAGTACACAATTTACTACTACTAGTACACATTTAATCCTGCTGGTATATAAGCATAATAATAGAATTTGCAGTCAAACTTACAAGTGTATCTCCCACTGATGTGATCTCATCATCTGGAAATTTGCCATCGTTGTTTACCCTTCCTTTCAACCACATTATACCACGCGGGGGTTCTTCATCTTCTTCAATCTCTTTATTTTCGATCTAATAAACATCAAATGCATACACATGTAAAGTTAAAACAAGATAAACAAAATATGAAGGTGCATACACATGTGATCTTACCATTTTCTCTTTCAAATAAACATATCCACCTCGTCCCATTTTATGGTGATAAATATTTTTGGAACGCGACATTTTAGCTTTATCAGCTATCTTCTAAAAATACAAAATCATAAGGCGTTTACATGTGGTAATGCTGCAAACTGAAAATTATGAAATGACATATAGACTTAAATAAAGATGACTAATTAAAACCTTGTATTCATCGGTGGTCGTGTTGTTTACAAACTCGACCCAGTCTTCTGATTTCACAAATCGACTATACTTGGCCGGGACTTCATTCAGTTTGGAAGGTGTATTTAGGTGGGGCAAAATGTATTCTTCTCTGAGCTTCGTTCTGAAAGTCCTTAGCAGTTTACCAAGACGAGTCATTACCAATTTTCTGAATGTCACGTCAACATCAAAATATCGCTGCAAAGATTAACACAATGTTGTTAATTAGTTGCACATAATGTAACTGCATAGATAAAATTATGTAGTACTGGGTTAAAAATAAAGTAGTATATATGTACAGTGATGTCAGTCCATAGTTTATCTCTTTCTTCTTTATTCACATTCCTCCAGGAAAGATTCTTCAAACCTATGTGCTCATGAACCAGATCTCCTAAAAAACTCGTAAACAGTGCTCTGTGTAACCCTGATACCCTATTCAATGCATCGAAGGTTACCTTGAGCTTTATTCCACCAGGGTTGCCATATTTCATGCGAAACTTAAATAGCCTGGTCATGCCTCTCTTAGCTAGTATCCGATCTCATTGGTTGGTTCCAGGCGCATCTAGATCTTCCTCATCAGAATACTTTTCGGATTCATAGTCTATGTTGTTATCATCATGTTCATTATCAGCAGGAAGCAAAAGATGATTATCAACAATGGGTTGAATTCCCATGACTCTTGAGTAACAATGGGTACAAGAAAATGATTCTGGCTTTGAGAGTAATGGTGATATAAGAATTGATTATTGTGTTTTCTTTGCAGTTTTTTTTTTTTTTTTTTTTTTTTTTTTTTTTTAGGAGAGAAAAGAGGGTATAGGAAGAAGATGAATCGTACCTTATTCTTGGTACCCGCTTCTAATTAGGCGATTTCAAAATTTTGGCTCCAAATTCTAATTTCAAAATAACAATTGAATTATTTTAAAATTTTGCCTTAATTTGAACCTGCTGTTTAGTAAAGCATAAACTTGAAAAAATCAAAATTTTGGCTCCAAATGTTATACTCCGTATATCATTATCTTAATCGCAAATTATGAACCAAGATCTAGAACAAAGATCATGAACACAAACTGCATATCAAATCAAGAACTCAAATTTACACAATTACACCAAGATCATGAACACAAATTGACACCATTTAACACAAACTGCTACCATTAAATCATAAACCAACATGAAAAATGAAGAACACAAAGTGCTACCATTAAATAAATATGTGCAATCATCAAATCAACAACAGAATTACTGCTACCATAAAATCTAATTGTGCAATCATCACATCAAGAACACAAATTGCTACCATTTAACAAACCAAAATACTATCATTACAGTTATAAAATAGATACAGTTAAACTACACTAGTTACCAGTTACTGCACCATTAATAATTACATTTATCCAAATTAAATATCAGAACTGCTACTACGTACCATATTAAAGTAATTATCCTCTAGTTCATAATAGTCGAGATGATCACCACCTTTACATAATTCTCAACACATTTAATGTACGAGAAGTCTTCTTCACGGCCATCGGTTGATACAACATCTTCTTACTCGTAACTGCTACTACGTACCATATTAAACTAATTATCCTCTAGTTCATATATAATAGTCGAGATGATCACCACCTTTACATAATTCTCAACACAACATTTAATGTACGAGAAGTCTTCTTCGCGGCCCAACATTTAATGTACGAGAAGTCTTCTTCACGGCCATCGGTTGATACAATGTACATTTTCTTACTCATAACTGATACTACGTACCATATTAAACTAATTATCCTCTAGTTCATATATAATAGTCGAGATGATCACCACCTTTACATAATTCTCAACACATTTAATATACGAGAAGTCTTCTTCACGGCCATCGGTTGGTACATCTTCTTAATTATACGGCAGTCCCAAGACAATATCCTGAGTAAATTTATTTTTATACCTACAAGTTGAACGAGTATATATAATGGATTAAGTCTTGAGAATGTGATAAAGGTAGCGAAACAACACTTATTAAATGGATCATTATTACCCCTTTTGTGTCAGCATCACCAGATTCTTCATCGCTAGAGAAATAGAAAGGGCTCTGTCTCTCTTCCAATCTGTGTTTTCCCATACCTCCTAATAGTTCAGCATACCATATGTGTTTCAAAAAAATTAATTAATGGTATAATTAAGGTATACAACTTTAGCCACAAACACATAACAACTTTAGTATACCTTGTTGGAAATGATTTTGAATTTGGACCTAGTGCCGGAGGTCTCTTTGGAAGCAGTCTCTCTACTCCCGGGTTTACCTTGGGGTAGGGGTAGGGTCTGTCTACAGCCTACATCCCCCATACCCTGCCCCGGCGGGATTGGGTTTGTTGTTGTTGTTGTTGTTTGGATTTTTGCCTTTGAACCTGTTAAAGCATAAACTTGAATAAATTAAAAATTCACACAGCTTTACATTCAACAATAAATTCACACCTTTTGTGTCAACATCACCAGATTCTTCATCGCTAGAGAAATAGAAAGGGCTCTTTCTCTTCCAATCTGTGTTTTCCCATACCTCCTAATAGTTCAACATACCATTTGTTTCAAAAAAGTTAATTAATGGTATAATTAAGGTATACAACTTTAGCCACAAACACATAACAACTTTAGTATATACCTTGTTGGAAATGATTTTGAATTTGGACCTAGGGATTTTTGTCTTTGAACCTGTTAAAGCATAAACTTGAATAAATTAAAACTTCACACAGCTTTACATTCAACAATAAATTCACACAGCTTTACATTAGAATCGGTAACAACAACCCCAAACATCACCATTTATAGATCAAAATCCTGTTACTAATTATTATACAATGAATCATCAACTGATATGTGAAAACATTAAAAAACATACCTTTGTTGTCATTTGGATTCATTGTTTGCGTGTTTTTGTTTGCCACGTCTGTTTTTCAAACTATTACCATTAGCTAAATTAAAAGACAAAGATGAAATGAAAGGTGGCCCAGGATCCTACTGTTACCCGTGGGAATCCGCCGTGGGAATAAGAAGAATCAAGAATGTGTGTTTTGATTATAGGGTTTATTGATTTTTGTGTCTGTTTACAATTGATCGGTAAAGGGATTAATTGGCCCTTTACTATTGATCAAGTGGTGGTTTGGTTTAATTGCCCCAGGATCCTACTGTTACCCGTGGGAATCCGCCGTGGGAGTAAGAAGAATGTGTGTTTTGATTAGGGTTTACTGACTTTTTTGTCTGTTTACAATTGATTGGTAAAGGGATTAATTGCCCCTTTACTATTGATCAAGTGGTGGTTTGGTTTAATTAAGAGTGGCAAGATGTGTAGAAAAAAAAAAGAATAATAGTTTTAAAAAAAAAAAAAAATCTAATGGTGTTGACGTGGCGGTGAAAACCAACTATAGCCGACGGTTCGGGTTCGTGGCGGGTTTTAGTGTACCCGTACCCGAACCCGTTTATAATATACCCGTACCCGCCCCATATCCCACCGGATACCCGATTAATATTATCCATCGGTTTTTCGGGTTTCCCCGCGGGTATCGAGGTTATCCGTAATTAAAAGTTAAAGAAAATGAATATCGTATCAAACGATTTAACGCAACATATCGCAACGCAACGTACTCGGCATGATATTCACCAAAAAAATCAAATGCGCAAGAGGTTTCAAAAGTTAATCATTCTCATTTCAAAAAATAATCTCGTTTTAGCCTTTTAAAAGGGTTTGGTATCCTCATTCGTGTGACGGTAGAGAACACGGACTCACGAGTACTCACTCCAAAAAAACAAATAACCGAATTAATAGTCGAGAAGAGTATTGACAATAACTCGAGTCGAGACGAGATGACGAAAACAAGTCGAAGAGATAACTAACAACAAACATATCAAATAAGATGAGTCGATTGGTAATCGTCTGTATTTTCCCATAATCCCGTTTATTAGTACAAGGTATACTCGTTTTATGATTTAAAACAAGTTTGGACTTACGACAAAATTAATCTTTGGAAATAACAAAATTTCGCCAAGACCCTTTCATTTATCGAACGTTTCCAATTCAAAAGACTTTATTGAAAATCAATTTCCCGAGTAATTTATAATATAACGAGTATTTATATAAACCCTAAACCCTAAACGCTAAACCAATCCGTAACTCAAACAATAACCAAACGAATAGTCCAATAAATCCAAATATGTTAGTGTACGGGTAGCATGTCTCGAATAGTCCAATATCCCTCGTGTGTTCCGTTTTTATCCCAAATGTCACACGAAAGGTTTTCAAAATCGAGATCCTACTTAAGACATGCTACCCGTACACTAACATATTTGGATTTATTGGACTATTCGTTTGGTTATTGTTTGAGTTACGGATTGGTTTAGCGTTTATGGTTTAGGGTTTATATAAATACTCGTTATATTATAAATTACTCGGGAAATTGATTTTCAATAAAGTCTTTTGAATTGGAAACGTTCGATAAATGAAAGGGTCTTGGCGAAATTTTGTTATTTCCAAAGATTAATTTTGTCGTAAGTCCAAACTTGTTTTAAATCATAAAACGAGTATACCTTGTACTAATAAACGGGATTATGGGAAAATACAGACGATTACCAATCGACTCATCTTATTTGATATGTTTGTTGTTAGTTATCTCTTCGACTTGTTTTCGTCATCTCGTCTCGACTCGAGTTATTGTCAATACTCTTCTCTACTATTAATTCGGTTATTCGTTTTTTTGGAGTGAGTACTCGTGAGTCCGTGTTCTCTACCGTCACACGAATGAGGATACCAAACCCTTTTAAAAGGCTAAAACGAGATTATTTTTTGAAATGAGAATGATTAACTTTTGAAACCTCTTGCGCATTTGATTTTTTTTGGTGAATATCGTGCCGAGTACGTTGCGTTGCGATATGTTGCGTTAAATCATTTGATACGATATTCATTTTCTTTAACTTTTAATTACGGATAACCTCGATACCCGTGGGGAAACCCGAAAAACCGATGGATAATATTAATCGGGTATCCGGTGGAATATGGGGCGGGTACGGGTATATTATAAATGGGTTCGGGTACGGGTACACTAAAACCCGCCACGAACCCGGACCGTTGCCATCCCTAGTTACCGGCTATAGTTGGTTTTTACCGCCACGTCAACACCATTAGATTTTTTTTATCTTTTTTTTTTTTTTAACTACTATTCTTTTTTTTTCTACACATCTTGCCACTCTTAATTAAACCAAACCACCACTTGATCAATAGTTGGAAATATTGAGTTTGGAAGTTTATTATACACAAAGCATGATATACAACTTGTTGTTGCATCAACTCATTGTACATGGAAAGTCAATACTTGGTAAAAGGAAATCGTAAAACTTCAATTGACACTTTACTTTTGGCGCGCGCCGTCGATCCCTTTTCCCGCCTAGAGTCTTGGAAGCCATTCATCTACCTCTCCAGCCTATTTATACCTATCGACTATATACCAAAGAACACACACAAACACATATATCCCTTTCAATTCAAAGAAAACTTCTACAATGGCAGCAAATAATAATGTTACCTTTCAAAATGATGCTGAAGAGTACGAGTGGGTGTTAAACAACAATTTGTTGTTTGACGCAGTGTTAATTGCTTTCGGGGATGAACCCATTGCAGAATATGGGTCGTATAGGAAGGTAGATACGTGGATGAGGGGTCAAATTTTGAACTGGCTGCATGCGCAAGACTTTTACTGGGATGAGGTTTGGGGATTGCGTGACTACGGGGAGGAGGAGGAAGAAGATGAAGAGGAAGAGGAGGAGGAAGGTGAAGAGGAGGAGGTGGTGCAGCAAAAAGAATAGGATCAGCAGCAAATTGTGGTGGAGCAGCAAAATGGGTTTGTGCTGCAAAACCAGGGGGAGCAACAAGATGGGTTTCAGGACCCTTATAATCTAGAAAAGAGGGTTAGCGATCTTGAAATTGTGTTTAAACGACTCAAGGAAAGCCAGAAATTGATGGGAAGCAGGGAAGAGAGCTCTGGTTCTAACAAGTTGGGGTGAAATGGAGTGAAGCAGTTTAGGATGATGGTTTTTTTTTTTTTAGTATGTTTAGTATTTAGGTTGGATAATTAGATGTATATACTTGTAGCCTTAAAAAATATCAATGAAATATTTGATGTTTAATTAATTGTCTGAGAATGGAGTGGATGCACAAAGTTATTACTGCTAGGAAAACTTTTGTTCTGCTAGAGTAAAACGTTGTACTGCTGGGTACTGGGTAGCCGTTTCTGGGTTTTAACCGTGGTTTATTTCTAACCGTTGGGGTAACTATTGTCAATTACTTCGCTTTATTTACACTATGTTCTCAAGTTTTTTTTTAGATGAAAGGGAATGAAATGGAGTGAAACTAAAATTATGTGTGTTCTTGGTTTTCTTTGTCCCAACTTTCATAGTGAAGTAAAGTGAATAAAGACAAAAATCAAATGAGTTAATGTCGAAAAGAACCTTTGTCTTTAGTGTGTATTTATTATGGAGAAATGGGACCACCTACTTTCATTTACTTTACTTTACTAGTATAAGAACATGCAAAAATCTATAAACTTTACTTCCACTCTTCCTTATTTCTTTACATTACTTTACTTTACTTGCCTCTTAAAAAAAACACTCTAGAACATAGTAGGGTTTCATAAATTGGATAACTCTCTTTCTTTATACAAATTATACCATTTCTTCAAACTTGAGAAACAATTAATTGAAGTAGGTCCAATTATAACCCAGCACTCTAATCAAGCATTTACTCAATTTTCATGGCAAATTTAGAGTTTTGTGATACGCATAACCAGGTTGCATTCTTGGAGAAACTAGAAGGGAGTCAACGCTTCCACCAGATAATAGATTTTCTAAACAATACCCACATCAGGTATGCTCTTACAGTCGATCCTACTATCTATGTCTCTCAAATCAAACAGTTTTGGCGGTCTGTTACTACCAATACATTTGACAATGGAGACAAAGAGTTAATTGCAACAGTTGATGGCAGAATAATAACTATTACTGAGGCATCTGTTAGGAGGCATCTCCATTTAGCAGATGAAAATGGTATTAGTTATTTGCCTAATACTGAAATTTTTCATCACCTTTCCAGAATGGGGTATGACACATCTTCTCAAATTCTGACTTGTTGATCCCAGTTGAGCTTCACGATCTTATTAATTACTTTAGATATAAACCTAAAGCAATCGGTATAGAAACTGATCTTGAGTTGTATATCAAATATTATGCGGAGCTTAATATTTGATCTTAAGAAGAATAAAACACAAAACGAATTCTCAAACAACACTTCAATATATTAATACGATTGCTCGATAGCAATAGGGTTATAAGAAACCTTGAAGTGTAAAACAATAATGATACATGTCACTAACCTAACCCTAGATCCTCCTTTTATAGCGTAAGGAGTCCTAGTCGGTTTACAAGACTTTCTATACAAGAAAAATATTCTTACGTATCTTTTCCAAACTTATCCTTAACATTCTATACATATCTAATAAGCAGCAGAGTAACTAGTCTAGCAGCAGAGTCTTCGTGGGCTAGCAGCAGAGTTACACTTTGCTTATTATTCCAATCCAGCAGAGTTACAAAACAGCAGAGTTTTAGTCTAATCAGCAGAGTCACTGAACTAATCAGCAGAGTTATACTTAGTGTATTTCTCGAACAGCAGCATCTTTAGACCCAACAATCCTCCCCTAAACTTGATATTTTTCTTCAAAAATCATCAAGTTTCCTTTAAACCCAGCTAATCACTAGGAGGATGCTTCCAAACACTTTACTGTTTTGAAATCTTCTCTTGCAGAATCTTTCTATACTTCTCAATTAGCACACCTGCTTGATAATCTGATACAAATGGTCTTTGCAACATCAACTTTCCTGGTTGCATCATATCAGTGAGAACATCAACATTGTTGTAGAAAGGATAATCTTTTTCTATCAACATGTAAACACCAAGTCCACCATCTCTAATCAGTTCATGTACTCCACATGACTGAAATAAGTACCACTTAACAACTTTCTTTGACCTTCTTAATTTTTCCCATTCAGTATACATTGCATCAGGCTCAAACATGTTACTCAGCCAAAGATAATGTACTCTTTCAGGCACTGACTCTGGTTTCTTGTCACCATATCTTTCCTTGTAAAGTTCCCAAAGTTTTACAATATCATCTCTATCCATGTACTCCAGCATCTGATCAAATCTAACATATTTTTCACATTTCAAATTAGATCTCATAACCTCCCATTTAGCATCACAGACATCAAATACATCGGCAGTATAAGATATAATTGGATACTTTGTTGATAAGGGGACTGCATTGATTATCTCAGGTTCTGGCTGTGGTTTAGGTACTGGTTGTGGTTTATGAACTGTGAAGTCCATAATAGCTTTCATAGCATCAGCTTCTTCTTGTTTGTTCTTATAACAATCTTCAGTTTGAACTCTTCTTTTTCTTTCTAGCACTCATCTTACTTCTTGTACCAGTCCTCTTATAACCAATGACTTCCTTAACTTCTTCCCTCTCAACCTCCATGGTTTGCTTGTCATCTTGCTTCTCCAAAACACTTCCAAATGCTTTCACATTATCAAATTCCATAACCTCTGGCTTTCTCTTCTTTTCAGTTTTGAAACCTTTTCTTGGATTCAGCATAGCATAGGTTTCATAAAATTCCTTTGTAATTATGGCATCTGATTTTCCCTTGAAATCCTTCATCCGATAATTTCTTGCATTCTTCAAATAATACTTCATATCATTAACTAATGCTTTCTTTGTAGATGACTTTGGTTTGTATCCATGCTTCTGTCCTTCTTTAATTCTCAGAATCAGCTCTTCCCATTTAGCTACTCTATTCTTTCTGAGTATAAACTCCACAATCTCTTCTGTCTTTTCACTTGCATCCAACTGCTCATCTTTCATTATCAAGGAAGCTTGACCTCTTACAATCATATCAGAATCTAAGAAATATTGCAACTGTTCATTGAACTCTTCTTGATTAACCTCTTTAGATTTAGAGCTTTCCATAAATTCAAATATATTTCTTTCCTCATCAGCTGCCACACTCCTTGCATATTCCTCATCATGAGCAATCTGAGCTTTTTCATCAACCAAGTCCTTTTCTTGAAGTTGCCTTGTAACCTCTGCATCAAAAGCTATTTGCTTCTTAGTTTTTGGTTTCAACTTTTGCATCCTTTCAAGTTCTTTAGCAGCTTCTTTATCATGATGTGTAGATTCAGCAGCAGGTTGTTGTTGTGATGGTGTGGGTGTTTTAGTTCCAATGTTCAAAAGTACTTGAGCTAAGGTCATCTTTTCATCATCTGATTCAGCAGATTCCTTTTCTCCTGCACTCTTCTCTGTATCAACAGCAGAGTCCTTTAACCCATCAGTAGAGTGTTCTGCTCTAGCAGAGTCAATCTTTTCACTCTTATCACCAATAACAGCAACATTTTCACCTGATTCCTTGACAACCTCCCCTGAACCTATTATAACCTCCTGATCCTGATCATTCCTCCCCTGTTTGGAAGCATCCTCTTCCAAACATGGTTTGGAACTCTTCTTCAGCATCCCCTCAAGATGTGTAACCCTGAGTTTAAGTCTTCTGATTTCAGCACCCTGAGAAGCTTTGACTGTTTTTAACTCCTTTCTAAGACCAAGAACCTCCTGTGACAATTTTGTACATGTATTCGTCAATTCTTGTAATTATTTCATGATATCCACACAACTTCGGTCTGTGTTACCTGACCCGAGAGGTTGATCACTGGAATTGGCATTTTGTACAGGTGTTTTAACCGTCAAATCCTCTATGTCATGTTCAATGCTAGCCTCAACACTTCGACCTGTGTTACCTGTTCCGAGAGGTGTATCATGGGCATTGTCATTTTGTACATCAGTGTCCATCAATTCATGTGTTTCATTCCTGTCCTCATCACTTCGAGATGTGTTACCTTCTCCGAGAGGTGAATCTTGGGACAAAAACTCAGTCTCAACCCTAGGTTGAACATCTGAGCCCCCCCCCCCCCATATTAGCCATTTGGCTGGGGTTACCATCAGTTGTATTAGGTTCTTGAGAACCCTCTACAATAGATGTTGCCATGGTCGAGGTCTTAGGTATGTTAGCACTGTCATGTTCAACTACTAAGTTGGAAACAGTAGTGCCAGCCTCTTCCATCATGGTACCTACATCACCTATACCAGCCTCATCTGCATCCATACTGCCATTGGTCTGAGGTGTCACAATGTCCTCTTGTTGTGAAGTCCAAGGTGATTGGGTAATTTGGGGTTCAGTGGATGATGATACATTTAAACTTGTAGATGAGGATGTGTGATGGGAAGTTGTGGGAGTTCCAGCCTCTTCATCCTCATTCACTGCAGCCACAATATCCAACATGTACTGAGATAGGGGAGTTATAGCACCAGAAAAACCTTTTCCATTCTTCTTCAGAAAAGCAAACATCTTGATTGGCATTCTGCTACTAGGCTCAATATTGGTATGTTCCAAGGGTTCTTTTAGTTGATTGTTGATAATGAGCTGCAAAAACCTTGGATACAAATAAAATTGCTTCTTAACATACTTCTTCATACCCTCAAAAATCATTGATGAAAAATCAAATGGTTGTCCAGTGGCCAAACAAACTAAGGCCATTGCTTGAGAAGCACTAAACTCATTCCATCCTCCTACTTTGGGAAACAAGCAGTGTTGAAGAGTATGCAACAAAAACTTCCAATGTGGGCAAAGCAGACCTTTATAAAAAGTTCCAGTAGTCTCAGGCCTCTCATACCCAATTTTCTCAAGCTCAATTAAAATAACCTCAGTGGTAAGATTAGGGGGTGTTGGAACACCTGATAGACGAAGGCTTCTCTTAATAGTTGTTTCACTAACGACAATAGTCTTGCCATCTACACTACCTATTAACCTTTCCTCCCCGTCAAGTGTATCTAGCTTAACAGTTGACCAATACTGGTGCATATGAGATTTAATAATAGGTGGATCAACTGTTAAAGCATACCTTAATCGAGATGCACTAAGAAAATCCATAACTTCATGAAATCCTGCAGCAGCTGAAACCTTACTAAGAAACGCAATCTGATTATGCTCATCAGGAAACTTTCGTCTAGCCATTATGATTTGAGGGTTTTGGAGTTAATGAGATGAAATAGTGTTCTTGGGTGAGAATTGAATGCAACTTTGAGCAATTAAAAGTTAATGAGATCGAAATGGTGTGTGAGACCGTTTTGATCTAATAAGGTTTTAAGACGCGCCAAAATTTTCAATATTACCCCTTTACTTTCAAACTCAGCAGCAGAGTCATGAAAAGTTTGACTAGAAGTCAACTTTCCGAAAAATTTCAAATTTAATCCCTTAAAACGATACCAACCCCGCATTGAAGTCTATAAATCCCTCATTCTCTTAGCAAATCCCCAATTGCACAAACCCTAACACCAAAAACAAATAACCATGAGTTCATCCAAAGCACCGATCATTGACATTTCATCAGATTCCTCTTCAGATAATTCACAAGGATGGGCAAATTACTTTCCTCCAAGTTCATCTTCAGCACAAAAAAAAGGCAAAGCGATTGTTGAAGAAGAATTTTCTGACCCGCTTCCATCGACGCCATCTTCCTTTGTAGACTCTAGCGATGATGATGAAACAGCAGCATGGCCAAAATCCATGACATATTATCAAGGTTCCTGGGAAATTGATCCTCCTAACCATCCCTTGACTGTCGAGCTTCAGAGACAAATGGAGAACGCTGCTGCCGCCTTTGCGAAGAGTGTCAATCCACCGCAACCAAAGCCAAGTACAGTGGAGCAGGGAGTCCCTGTTCCAAAGAAAAAGCAGGAGAAGAAACAAGCTCCATCTTCAAGCCAACAGCAGAGTCCACCACCAAGACCAGTGGTACTTGCACTTCCCTGTCCTAGAGTATCAGAAGCCATGGGTACTAGAGGACCTCACAGCAAAATGATGCCAGACTTTGTTGGGAAGGGAAAGGAACAAGCTTGATTTGGGATAAGTATGTTTAGGTTGTGAATCCTTGGGCCTTGTTTTCTTTTGAACTTCTTTTGAACAATGATGTAAGGAAACTTTATGTTGTAATATGCTTTTGTGATCAATGAACTTTATCTTTCCTTGCTTTACTTGATTGTGTATTCATGTATATCTGCAAAAGGTTAGTAGAAAACCACAAACACAAGCAAAAATATTCCACAATAGCAGCAGAGTAGGCATAGCAACAAACAACTAAACAGCAAACAATTTAAGAAACAGCAAATTTTGACTAAACACCAGACATTGACTAAACAACAGCACAAATCCTTACAAAATTTTAAAGATTAAAGATTGATCATACCAATACTAGCAACTAAAAATTGAAATCTACTTATATCAAAACTTTTTGTAAGTAGATCAGCAACATTATTGTCAGTATGTATTTTAACCACTTGAATTAACTTTTTCTCATAACAATCTCTAATAAAATGATGTCTTATCTCTATGTGTTTTGTTTTAGAATGAAAAACAGGATTCTTGATAATACACATTGTGCTGTTGTTGTCAATATAAATTTTGGTGTTCATGAAATTGTACCCATAATCCAGCAGTTGGTTCTGAATCCAGAGCACTTGTCCACAGCAGCTAGAAGCAACAACATATTCTGCTTCAGTTGTTGAGTTAGCCACAACAGTCTGTTTCTTGCATTGCCATGAGATTAGCCTATGACCAAGGTACTGACAGCCTCCAGTGGTTGACTTTCTATCCAAACTAGCTCCAGCATAGTCACTGTCTGAGTATGCTATTAAGTCAAAGGGTGAATTATTAGGATGCCAAAGGCCCAATTTAGGTTGACCCTTTAGGTACCTAAAAATTCTTTTGACCACTTCCAAGTGTGAAACTTTTAGGGACACTTGAAATCTTGCACAAGCACACACAGAAAACATGATATCTGGCCTTGAAGCAGTCAGATACATCAATGAACCAATCATTGATCTATAAAGATGTACATCAACCTTTTCCCCATCTTCATCCTTGAGCAAAGGTTTGTTTTTATCCATTGGTGTCTTAGCTGCCTTCACATCCTTGAAACCAAATTTCTTTAACATATCAGCCACATACTTGTCTTGGCTAATAAAAATCCCATTTGATTTCTGCTTGACTTGAAGCCCCAAAAAGAAAGTGAGTTCACCCATAGAACTCATCTCAAACCTGTTGTGCATCAGCTTTTCAAATCCTTCACATAACACCTTATTTGTAGACCCAAAAATGATATCATCTACATAAACCTGAACAAGTAGGATATCCTTTTTGTCTTTCTTAATGAACAATGTTTTATCAATGGTTCCTCTGCAAAAACCATTATTCAACAAATACTTGGATAAGGTGTCATACCAAGCTCTAGGAGCTTGATGTAGTCCATACAATGCTTTCTTCACTTTGTAGACCCTATCAGGATACTTAGGATCTTCAAACCCAGGTGGTTGCATCACATATACCTCTTCAGGAATCTTTCCATACAAGAAAGCACTTTTCACATCCATTTGATACACAGGAAAATTCTTGTATGAGGCATATGCCAAAAATAGTCTGATAGCCTCAATTCTTGCAACTGGGGCAAATACCTCATCATAATCTATTCCTTCTTCCTGAGTGTATCCCTGAGCCACTAATCTTGCCTTGTTTCTGATAACAATTCCTCTCTCATCTCTTTTGCATCTGAATACCCATTTAGTACCAATTGCTCTTTTTCCATTAGGCAAATCCACCAATGTCCAGACTTCTTGAAGCTTGAACTGCAGCAACTCCTCTTGCATAGCTTCAACCCAACTTTCATCTTTTATTACCTTGTGAATGGTTTTGGGTTCTTCTTGAGATAGGAAACAGGCAAACATACAATTTTGTAAATCCTTGTGGCTATTCCTCTTCTTAAGTGTTTGAGCAAACAATCCCTGATCAAGCAAATCACTCAGACCTTTTGATTTACTTCTGTTCTGAACAGCAGAGTGAACATCACCAATTATTTGCTCCTTTGGATGATTCTTGTGAATTCTGGTTGTTGGTGTGGGACTAACAGGTATATCAGTCTCCAAATTGGATAAATCAGCTTCAGCACCAAAAACATCAATAATTTCATCATCAGTGTCCACATACACTTCTTCTAATTCAGGCAGCTCATTAGAAGAATCATCATAAGAATCACCATCTTTATCAGTAGAGTCCTTGGGCATAGCAGCAGAGTTACCAAACCTAACCACAGAGTGTTTTGGCCTAACAGCAGAGTGTTTTGGCCTATCAGCAGAGTGTTTTGGCCTGGCAGCAGAGTTGAGAGAACTGCTGCTATGTGAATTCCCTTGTTGCCCATCAACTTCTGACTCTTCATTCCTTTCCTTATTATCATGAGAAGGTTCATCATCACCTTCTGCATTAACCTTTGGTACTTCCTTATGAATAGCATCATCATCTGAACTCTTTCCCTCTTTATCTATTGGAGAGAAATACTGATCAAACTTCCACTTTTCAATCAAAACAAACTCCTCTGCAGATCCATCCTTCTTTGCTTGTGTACCTGCATTAGGGTTAGTTTGTATACCTGCAGACATGTTAGTAGTACCTGCAATGACTGGTTGATAATTCATACTTTTGGTTAAAGAATCAATATCAAACATCCATTCAGGACCTTTTCCATCAACATTAGGTGTGGTTTCTCTAATTTTAACATGCAAATTTTCCACCACATGCCCAGTCCTTTGATTGAAGACCCTAAAAGCCTTACTTTCAGTGGAGTATCCAACAAAGTAACCTATGTCTGCTTTCTCACTAAACTTGCCTAAGTGGTCAATGGTGTTTAAGATAGTGACAGGACACCCAAATGGTCTAAAGAAGTCTATCAGAGGTTTCCTACCATGCAATAACTCATAAGGTGTCTTGTTGTGAGGTTTAACTATCTTACTTCTATTTTGCACATAGCAAGCAGTGTTGACTGCTTCAGCCCAAAAGATAGTGGGTAACTTAGACTCTGACAACATTGTTCTAGCAGCCTCAATTAATGTTCTATTTCTCCTCTCAGCAACACCATTTTGCTGAGGAGTTCTAGCCACACTAAATTGTCTAGTTATACCCTTTTCCTCACAGAACTGATTCATTACTTGATTCTTAAATTCAGTTCCATTGTCACATCTGATGATCTTAACTTTATGATTAAATAGGTTTTCTATCCTTGTAATAAAAGCCTTAAGAATGCCAGGTGTCTCATCCTTAGTAGCTAAGAAGAATACCCAAGTAAATCTACTAAAATCATCAGTGACCACTAAGCCATACATCTTTTTGTTCAATCTTTTCACATAAGTAGGTCCAAATAGGTCCATGTGTAACATAAACAAGGGTTCAGTAATAGAATTCACCAATTTGGACTTACAAGATGCTCTATGTTGCTTTCCCATCTGACAAGCAACACATACTTCAGGGTTCTCAAAAACCTTTGAAGGTAATCCTCTGACCAAGTTCCCTTTCACTAACTTGTTGATGGCCTTGTAGTTCAAATGGCCAAGCCTTCTATGCTATAATTTGGATTCATCAATAGTGGCTTTGGCAAACAGACAAGTTAAATCTCTTTTGGGAATAATGTTCTTTATGTCCACACTGTATATGTTGTCATTTCTAGGGACTTTAAGAAGTACTAATTTATCATCAGGTATCTTATAGTCGGGAGATAAGACAAGACATTCAGTGTCTGTAAAAAGAACAAAATTCTTTCTGTCACACATTTGTGAGACACTAAAAAGATTGAACTTTAGTCCATTTACCAAATACACTTTTTCAAAATCCAATTTTCCAGTTCTGATGATGCCTTTACCAACAATTTTACCTCCTTTAGGGTCATTCCCAAAGGCAACATATCCACCATCCAAAGCTTCAAAATTTTCCAAATTGCTCTGGTCTCCAGTCATATGTGAAGAGCATCCACTATCAAAAATGCATTTATCTTTTAGCTCCTTTTGTAGATTGCCCTGCACAAAAAGTAAGAGAATTAGTTTCTCTTTGGGACCCAAGCCATTACTGACTTGGATCTGCCTTGTGCATCAAAGTAGTCAAATTTCTTCAACTGCATTGGTGCACTGCTGTGTCTGAGAACATGATCTATAACTTTAACTTTAGGTTTCCAGACCCAGCAAGCTGAGGCCTTAACAGCATAAAAATGGTTGCCCACAACAGTATCAGTAACAACTTTAGGCAAAGCAGCAGAGTCTGCCTTAACAGCAGAATCAACTATGTCCTTCTTTATGGGCCCTTTTGGTGCAATAGGAGAGATAACTCTAGAAGTACCATCTCTCATCAAAACTTCCTTGGGAACCATGTTTCTTTTGGGGTGTGGGTGAGTCTTTCTAGCAAAGTTTCTATGGTTCACCCTTGTGTATTGGTTCCACACTGGTTTTTGATAGTAGTAGCACTCATCTTGCAGATGATCAAAACTACCACAACCATAACATGCCTTTTTAAGTAATTGAAAATCAGTACCTAATCTTTGTGAAACTAGGTTGTTCCAATTTCTCTGGTTTCCTCTAGGCAAGTTATTGGTTTTCTTAGGATATGCTCTAGGTGTGTTTTCATACTCGGCCATCTTCCTAGAGATACCTTTACCTAGCTTAGGCTTAACAAACTCAACCTTTTTAGCCTTAGGTGTTTTTGATTCAACAACAGCAGGAATTTCTTCCTTTTTGTTCTTAGGGGTTGAATCAGATTCCACAACTTCATCATCACTGTCAGACTCCCAATCTTCAATAAGGGGTGCATCAGACCACTTTTTCTCAACCTTAGGTAACTCTATTTTGGTTTCACTAGTTTCACCTACAGGTTTAGCCTCAGACTCAGGTATGAAAGACAATGTCCTAGTAAGAGGGGCATTTGCACTAAGTTTCTTAGGGTGAGCAACAGCATTATACCCTAGACCACTTCCTGAGTCTGCAAAGTGTCTTCCTATAGGTTTACTGAGAATATCAGTGGCAAATTGTTGTTTTTCCACCCTAACAATATGTTTTTCAGTCTCACTTATAGCTGAATCTTTAGCCTGTTCAGCCTCTTCTACTTTCTCCATAAGAACCTTAATCTCACAATCTCTCTTAATAAGTTCATTTTCTAGAATAGTGATCTTATCAAGATATTCAATTTCAGCCTTTTTATAAAATTCGAGCTTCTCTTCTAAATTCTTTAAACCATATTCATAACTAAGATTGTCTAACTTAAGTGTTTCATTCTCCATTTTAAGGTTTCCATTGCTAGACTTAAGTATTTCAATTGTATCATAACATGATTTAAAAGAACAAGATGATTCATTGGATACCTCAGAGTCTGATCCAGAGGAAGAGTAGGCCATGAGAGCAAAGTGTTGTACTTGAGGTTCCTCTTCAGCTATCAATGCACAATTTGGACCATCTTCAGCATGATCACTCCAGTCATACTCTCCTAACCCATCACATGACACCATAGCAGTAGTAGGATTTGGCTCTTCATCAGTAGACTTCTTGACATTCTCATTGTTTCTTTTTGGTGTTCTGCACTCTCTTGCAAAGTGTCCCTTCTTATGACAGTTAAAACATTCAGCCTTTGATTTGTCAAATCCCACATTCTTGTTCCTTCTGAACTTCATCTCTTTACCAGTTCTTTTAAGAAACCTTCTTGCCCTCATAGTAAGCATTGCAAACTGCCATTGCATGTCAATTTCTTCAACATCATCAGGATCAAGTTCATCCAGATCTTGAGGCATAACTGAAGTACTTGTAGTAAGTTCAGCCAAATAAGCACAAATAGTAGCATCACTGATGGTGTTGGTGTTGGTAGAGTCAGCAGCAGAGACATGTGAACCAGCAGCAGGAATGTAAGTACCAGCAGCAGAGTGCTGTTCTTAATGACTAACAGAATTCTTGTTGCTTGAGGAAACAAAAGCAAGATTATTTGTGGTAGAAGATGAACTTGACAATCCCTTGACTTCAGATTCATACACTTTCAAGTTGTTATACAGATCATCCAAAGTCATCTGCTCAAAATCTTCCTTGTGCCTCCATATCACTGTGTGAGTGTTCCATTCAGAAGATAGACTTCTCAGAAATTTTAGATTGATATCTTCTTGAGATACATCAATCTTCAATAGAGCCATCTGACTGGTCAACTTATGAAGCCTATCATAAGTTCCCTCAATGTTCTCAGAATTCAAAGCAGTAAAAGTTTCAAACTGATGCTTCAGTAGATTCTTTCTTGATTTCTTAGTAGCTTCATTCCCACCAAAGCGAAGTTCAATAGCTTCCCACAAATCCTTAGCAGACTCAATATGATTAAAACTTAGTTGATAATCATTAGGTATTCCCATCATGAGAATACTGTGAGCCTTGACCTCCAATCTTCTTTGTGCTTTCTCCTCACTTGTCTTGAGAGTCAAGACTGATCCAGTAGCAGTCTTGGCTGGTTGACTGTCGCCATGTAGAACAACTTCCCAAAGTGAGTAATCAACCATTCTCATGTATTGTTGAATTCTGATCTTCCAGATCTCGTACTCTCCAGTCTTGAGCATGGGAACTCTTGATGCAGTAACCATGTGTGTTGAATCGGATTCCATTGCTTACTTTGATGATTAACAGAACTTGTATTCAGTAATTCTTCTTGGTACCAGTTTCTAGATCACAAGCTCTGATACCACTTGTTGATCCCAGTTGAGCTTCACGATCTTATTAATTACTTTAGATATAAACCTAAAGCAATCGGTATAGAAACTGATCTTGAGTTGTATATCAAATATTATGCGGAACTTAATATTTGATCTTAAGAAGAATAAAACACAAAACGAATTCTCAAACAACACTTCAATATATTAATACGATTGCTCGATAGCAATAGGGTTACAAGAAACCTTGAAGTGTAAAACAATAATGATACATGTCACTAACCTAACCCTAGATCCTCCTTTTATAGCGTAAGGAGTCCTAGTCGGTTTACAAGACTTTCTATACAAGAAAAATATTCTTACGTATCTTTTCCAAACTTATCCTTAACATTCTATACATATCTAATAAGCAGCAGAGTAACTAGTCTAGCAGCAGAGTCTTCGTGGGCTAGCAGCAGAGTTACACTTTGCTTATTATTCCAATCCAGCAGAGTTACAAAACAGTAGAGTTTTAGTCTAATCAGCAGAGTCACTGAACTAATCAGCAGAGTTATACTTAGTGTATTTCTCGAATAGCAGCATCTTTAGACCCAACATGACTTTTCAAAAAGGATGTTTTGACCCACAATGGAGATTCTTCATACATACCATCCTTCATTGTTTAAGTCCAAAGAAAACCGCATGGGAGCAATTCAGCAGCAATATTGCAACTGCTCTCATTTGTTTAGCAACAAACAGGACTTTTAACTTTTCAAAATTAATTTTTGATGGTATGGTGAAAAATGTGGATAACAAATACAAGTTTTTAATGTATCCAAGGTTTATACAAACAGTTTTGAATATACGGAAAAATTTGCTTCTATCTCATAAAATTGTTTATCCAACTCCTTGCCTTACTCAAAAACTGTTCAGTAACATGAGCATGGCTTCTAGGGGGTTTAATGGGATAGTAGTTCCACTTTTTGAAACAATGTTGGTTCAAAATCAAAACATTCAGGGTGAAGGATCAACAAGCCCAGTTGAGTCCCATCATACACCCACAGGTTCATCTGGTTCTCAATCAGCCTCACAACTAAATATGGGGGAAATGCCCCATGATTCACCTCGATCGGGAGGTAACACACCTGGAAGTGATGAGGGCAGAGTGTCACTAATGGAATTGATGGATATTTGTACCAAATTGACTCAAAGGGTGACTGGGTTGGAGAAAGAACTCAAGGAGACAAAGCAAGAACTCAAGGAGACAGAGCAAGAACTCAAGGAGACAAAGCAAGCACTCAAGGAGACAAAGCAGTTGTATAGTACTGCTTACAAGAAGGTCATTGAAAAAGTGAAGAAATTGCAGTCTAAAGTCAAGTCACTTGAAGCAAAGAGAAAGGCAAATATTGTGGAGTCTACAAGCTCAGATGATGATGACATGGATGTTTCTTCCAAACAGGGAGGAAGACAGCTGATATTGATCAAGACCCCAATATTTCTTTGGTTGAACAGAATGTTGAGTTTCAGGGGAGGCAAGATATGGGTGAAGAAGATTTGGATGCTGAAAATATTGGTACTTCTCATCAACAAGATATGGATGTGTATGATAGAAGGCAAAGGGCAGATAAAGCAAAGGGCATTATGATTGAAGAAGAGCCACCAAAGAAGGACAAGAAGAGTGTTCTTGCTCATATTAGTTTTGATGCAGAGGTAGCTAATAAAGCACAGGAAGATGAAACATCAGAAATTGTTGATATTGCATATTTCCTTGATCAAACAAGACTTGCAAATCAAGCAACTGAAGCAATGTTTGATCACGCTCAAGAAGTTCAGTATATGATTGATGTTGATGAAGTTTTAAAGGAAAGGTTAGGTAAAGTCAGAGGAGATGAAGTGTTGTCCATTGATGAGAAGTCAAGACAACTTGTTGAACTAATAAATTCCAGAAGAAAGTCTGCTGCAGAACAAAAAGCCAAAGAAAAGAGGAGTAAACCACCTAGTAAAGCTCAGCAAAGACACACCATGTGTGTTTACATGATGAACATGGCTGGATACAAAAGGAAGCAGTTCCAAGGTAGAAGTTTTGAGGAGATCAAGAGTGAGTTTGAAAGGGTTTACACAAGAGTGAACACATTTACTCCCATGGGAACAGAAAAACCATGTAGAACTACAAGAAGATATGGTATAATATTGGAGTCTGAATCTTCAAAGAAACAGAAGATTGGTGAAGAAGTACCTACAGCAGATGAAGAAGAAACAGCAGAGGAATTAACTGACGAAAGACTCAAGCAGCATATGATTGTTATAATCCCAGAAGCATTGGATGTTCATCATCCTATTCAAGCTAAACGTCCAATTATTGATTTGGAGATACACAAAGATACATTTGGGAAAGCTTGGAAGATAATCAGGCTAGGAGGACACTCAGAAATTTATAAGTATTTTGAAGATATGCTGAAGATTTTTTATAGAGAAGACTTGGACAATCTATGGAGTCTGGTTAAAGAAATGTTCAGATCTACATATCGTATACAAGACAAAGAGAAGGAGCTATGGGTGGAATTGAAGAGGTTGTATGAACCAGATCCAAAAGATATCTTATGGAATTTTCGAGCTCATGAGTTGAGTACAAAATGGAGATTGTATGATACATGTGGTGTTCACCATGTATCTACAAAGAATGGAGTGGATGTCTACATGCTGATAGAAAAAGATTATCCATTAAGGGCAGCTAGCTTATTTGTTATGTTAGATGCTAAGCTGACAGTTACTGATGAAGACTCAGTAATGGCAAGAGAGTTACTGAGAAAGATCTTCAGACAAGCAAAAAGGAAATAATGTTATTACTGCTTGTGTCTCTATTAGTGTTGCTAGGTTTAACGTTGTACTAACAGGTTTAACTTTGTATAGAAGATATTTGGATTTTGTAACAATTTTCTTTAATAAAATAGATAGTCTATAAGAGGAATACAAAAGAAGGTATAATCGAAAAAGACCCAAGGGCGGAGATGGTTGAGTTGTTGGTGTTGTGAAGGGGAGGTCACAGGTTCGATACCTGTTGCTTCCTTTTTGGTATTTCCCTCCCCAAAATTTTTAAAAAGCCCCCATTTTTTTTCAGCAAATTTCAAAATTAAAGCCCCCCATATTTTTTTAAAAAACCCACCCATATATATTTTTTTCAGCAAATTTCAAATTTCGCACATTTCTCACCAATCACAGCCACCACTCACCATCCACCGTTCACCAGTAACCAATCACAGCCACCACTCACCATCCACCACTCGCCGGTCCGGCCATCAACAACGGAGGGAGGTTCATTTAGATCTAAATTAGGTAATTTTTTTAATTAGGAAATCATTTTTTTTATGCAATAATGGTGAAATTATATTATTCTCGAAATTGTTTTTTACAATTATAAAGATAGCAAATTCTGCCCACTATCCATTGTAATTATACACAAATGATTTGATGCTTATATTGGTTTAATTTGTGACTTGTAGGATATATAGTTTTTTAAAGTTGTATTTTGGGTTTAACATGAATGAAAAATAGCATCTTCAACTTGAAAAACCAACTGTTATTACATAACAAAATTCTGCATACATAGATGCATTGTTGATTACATACAAGGAGAAAACATAGTACTTATTACAGTAGCATCATAACATCAAGACTAGTAAAGCTCAGCTAATTGTCCTTTTCCCTTTACCCTTAGTGAGTTCAATTGGGCCTTTTCCCTTTCTCTTCTTTGCTTGGATTTCTTCCCTAGTTGCCTGATTTGGTAGGCATAGAACTTGTTCCCTTTTTCCTGGGATTGACAGAGTGTGAACTGGAGGGTTTTTGGACATTGTGGCTTTTTTTGAGACAGCTTCATCTTCAGATGTTGAATGATAGCTAGAAACCAAGCTATCATTAAAAAAGCTACTGTTAAAGGAGCTAAAATCGTCAGAGCTTGAGTCAACAACCTTTCCCTTAGGTGGTATTCTCTTATGAAAGCTACCTGTAGGAGGGTAGGGGAAATTCCAATCAGGTTTAGGAGACATTAGTCCTGATGAATCAGAGGATATTTCAATAACATTTGGCTTGGAAGGTCATTGGGTGAGGTTTAGTGTTTGGCAGGTTTTTGATGGTGTAATGTTGTGTGTAATGTTGTGTTTATGTAATGGCCTTTAAAGTAAAGGGATAATGTTCAATGTTAAGTAATGTTGGTTGGTATGGTAGTAGAGGTAATTCAATTATGTAAACCATTAAAGGCTTGTTGTGTTGTGTAGGTAACTCATGCATTAAGTGTAATAAACAAATATGACTTTCTTAAGTATATCATTTGGGACTAGGCATATAAACACTTGACATTGTAACTTTACAAATCAAAAGGCTGTTAGAAAATAATATTGACATTAACATAGCTGCATTAATATTTAACATCATATCATACATCTATCATTACCATTCGATGACACCACAAAACACAACAACATCAGAAAGACTACCACAACATCACATGAACACAAACACAAAAGACATAAACATAGTCAACTAACATATCAACCACATCAGTAGTTCATTGATCCAATTCAGAACAAATCACTATTTAGTTTCCATATATGATTTTGATAACAAAAAATTTTGAGATTTTTTGTAATTTTAAATTTATTTTGGTTTGTTAAGAAGAGATGAAAATTATGAGAGGTATGTTGCTTTATATACAACAACAATCAAGAAACACCTAGAGGAAGGAAGATGTATCGAGCCTAGCAATGTGAATAGTGTGTAATGATGAAATAGCCTTCCCCATAATTACTTGCAAGTTGCAAGGTTGCAACAAAAACCATTAATACTATACTAACAGAGTATTATTTTAATTTTCACTTTGCAACAAAAACCATTAATACTAGATTTTACTAATGTATGGTTGTAATATTTTCAAAATAAACATTTTATCCCACATTAGAGTTAGGCCCAAACGTATCAAACATTTACAATTTTATATTGGTTTAATTTGTGACTGGTACTAGCAGTACTAGCAGTACTAACTTTATACTAGCAGTACTAAATTTCACTAGCAGCAGGTAAATACTTGGTTTACTTATGCACAAATGATTTGATGCTTATATTGGTTTAATTTGTGACTTGTAGGATACATACGTTACCATTTGACCTCAACAATACCATGGACAAGTCTTGGATGAAAACTAGTAGGACCAAGAAACAATATATTGCTGGAGTACACGCGTTTATTAAGTATGCAGAACACAACTTGCAGAAGATGATGAACATCGACCCACGAGGTAATAAACAACAGCTTAAGATGCCATGTCCGTGTATCTCATGTTTAAACCGCATAGAGCATAAAGTGGAGGATGTGCAGTTCCATTTATTCTGCCAAGGGATTAATCAAAGCTACACAAAATGGGATAAACATGGAGAAAATGATGAGCAAGCAACAACTGCCCAAATACCTGTTAATGCTACAACAGAGGAGTTTGTTGACGAAACGGATTTCGACATGGATTTTGTTCCAGAAATTCCAACAGATGGCCCAGCAACAGTGAACATGGTTAATGGTGCAAAAGAATGTTTTGATGAGGATAACCTTGCCAAGTTTCAACAACTATTATTAGACGCGGAGAAGCCACTTTACGAAGGATGTCCTGACTTCACAAAGTTGTCCGCAATAGTTAAACTACTCAACTTGAAGGGTAAGTATGGAGCTTCTGATAAGTTCTTTACTGAATTACTAGGATTGTTGAAAAAGATGCTACCTGCTGGTAACGAAATGGTTGAAAAAACTTATGAGGCAAAAAAGCTAGTGAGAATGATGGGATCAGGATACAAAAAGATACATGTATGTAGCAACAACTGCATTCTTTACTGGAAGGTTAACAAGGAATTGACTGTTTGTCCAACTTGTGGGACATCAAGATGGAAGGTGGATAGTAAGACACATAAAGTGTACGAAAACATTCCGGCAAAGGTAATGTGGTACTTTCCAATTATACCAAGACTGCAACGCCTCTTTAAGTTAGAAAGTATTACAGAAGATCTAACATGGCACGCAACAAGGAGGATAACAGATGGTGTTTTACGTCACCCCGCAGATTCACAGGCATGGCGTACCATAGATGAAAAATTCCCCGAAATTGCTGAAGATCCGAGAAATCTACGGCTAGGAATATCGGCTGATGGGGTTGATGTCAACTCAGGAAATAGGCATCACAGTGTATGGCCAGTTTTATCTGTCATATACAACCTTCCTCCATGGTTGTGTATGAAAAGAAAGTTTATCATGCTTTCGGTATTGATATCGGGATACCCGGGAAATGATATCGATGTATTTTTAGAACCGTTGGTTGATGATCTGCAAACCTTATTCGAGGAAGGGTTGATACATACGATGCTTCTAAAAAAGAAAACTTTAATCTGCGCGCCGTTGTGTTATGGACGATAAATGATTACCCTGCACTTGGTACATTATGTGGCTGCCCATACAGTGGATTCAAAGGTTGTGTAGTATGTGGGAAAGATACACACTGTGTTAGACTTTTCGCCTCATCCAAGCAAAGTTATGCTGGACACAGACGATATCTACCATACAACCATCCGTTCAGAACGCAAAGGAAGGCGTTTAATGGACAAGAAGAACCACGTCATGCTCCAAATCCATTGACCGGGGAACAAATATACACCGAGGTACAACATATTGAAAATAAGTGGGGAAAAGGAAAAAACTCGGAAAACCAAGATCAATATACCATAGGCAGAGGTGGGAAGATTAAAAAGCAGAAAAGGAAAACAACAGAAGAAGAGGGTAGTTCAAGCCAAGCAAATGAAGCATATTGGAAGAAATTCAACATTTGGTATCGAAAGCTAAGGTATTGGAGGCATCATTCTGTTCCGCATTGTATTGACTTCATGCATGTAGAAAAGAATGTTGGTGAGAGTCTACTCGAAACTTTGCTGAATGTTCCTGGAAAGACAAAAGATGGAATGAATGCTCGACTGGATCTGGAAGAGTTGGGGATAAAAGAAGAGTTGTTTGCTAGGCAAGAAGCAGACAAAACAACACTACCTCCAGCAGGTTACACATTAACGAATGCTGAAAAAGACATCTTTTGTGAAACGTTAAGCAACATCAGGGTACCACAAGGCTATTGTTCAAATTTCTCTAGTTTGGTCAGCCTAAATGATAGGAAGCTCATTGGCCTTAAATCGCATGACTATCACATGCTAATGCAAGAGTTTTTACCCATTGCTATAAGTTCAGTCATGCACCCACCCACACGATATGCTATTATCAGGTTTTGCTTTTTCTTTAAATCTATATGTAGGAAAGAAATCAGCTTGCAAGAACTAGATAAGATGCAAGAAGAACTTGTTGTTACACTGTGCCTACTCGAGAAGTTCTTTCCTCCGTCATTTTTTGATATTATGATACACTTGACTGTGCACCTAACTAGGGAGGTAAAATTATGTGGTCTTATATGCTTTCAGTGGATGTATCCCTTCGAAAGATGTATGAAGGTTATTAAAGGACATGTGCGAAACAGAAATAGACCAGAGGGATGCATTGCCGAGGAGACTATCGCGGAAGAAACAATAGAGTTTTTTAGCGAATATCATAAAACCATGAAAACTATTGGTATCCCAGCTGATAAACATGTAACCAATGAAGATGAGGACGGAAAGCCATTGTCGGCCGGCAAACCTAGCAAAGTTTCCAGAGAATCCTTTCAGAAAGCACATTTGTATGTAATACAAAATACGGATGAAATTCAACCGTATATCGAGTAAGTATCACTAACACATGTCGATTTCATTGCTTAAAATGTTCTATCAAATATAGTAATCAAAGACATTTATTTGTTTCAGGCGACACAAGGAAGTTTTGAAAAGAAAAAACCCGGGTAAAAAAATTGCATTGCTGGAGAATGAGCACAGTAAATCTTTTGCTAAGTGGTTACTCGAAGAGGTAATTACTTGTATGTTGTTTATAATTGTTTGTTTGTTGCTATCATCATAATTGTCCCTCCTGTATATGACATTAGATAGAGGTCGACCAGCACACCATTTCATTATCCCAAACACTCCTATTCTTTAATTGTTTGTTTGTTGTTCCTGCAATTTAAAGGTAATATATACTTGTAATGAAATTCAGGTTGAGAGAGAGTTAGCGATATCCAATGACAGTGTATCAGAAACTGTGAGGTGGATATCATTTGGACCACGCACCAGCGTAGTGAAATACGAGGCGTATAACATCAATGGGTATAGATTTCGTACGAAAAGTAATGATGGCATAGTTTACCAGAACAGTGGGGTTAGTGTTGAGTCAGTAGATGTGCACATATCCAAAAAAGAAGTTGCAACCATAAAAAAAACATCTTATTATGGGGTTTTACAAGAGATATGGATACTAGATTACCGTTTCAGGCACATTCCTCTTTTCAAATGTGATTGGGTTAATCGCAAAACTCATGGGGTCAAACATGATACTCTTGGTTATACGTTGGTAGACCTGAATACTTTCGTCCACAAGGATGATCCGTTCATATTAGCGTCACAAGCAACACAAGTGTTTTATGTGAAAGACCAGGTACATAAAAATTTGTCCATTGTATTTAAAACACCTACCAAGAATTACAAAGATACATATGACGAAGTCGATGAGGAGTTTAGTACAGTCATTCACGAGCAAAATGAAAAAATATTGCCACGTGTATATAAAGAAGACTTGGGCAAGGAATCACGAAGTGACTACTATCAAACCGACATTGAAGGTATTGTTATACGAAAATCCAAGTGAAGCATGTCATGCTGCATTAGGACTGCTAGTGTAATAGTTAACCCTGCTGGTTGAAGTTAAGCCTGCTGCTCAAGGCTAAGTGCAAGGTTACAGCTGGTATTGTAAAGTTAGTAATGTTAGATGAATATCTGTTTTAGTATTAAATAGTTGTTCCTGTAATTTAGCCTGTTGTAATGGATTTTGACTCAAAAAAGTCAAGCTTTTCAATGGCAATGAAAATTTTTGCGGTTTTCACTGTTATATGTCCACTTGCAGTCAAGCTTTATTGTATTTGCAGTTTCCATTTATCATGTATATGCACTTGCAGGCACTTTAGTAACATGTTACTTCATTATAAAGTTGAAAATTGACTTTAGAAAGTCAAGTAATCTGGTTCCTAGGGGCAAGTAACATACTTACATACTACTGCATTAAACTAGATAGACTATAAAATCCCAGCATTGTAATGGGGGAAATTAAATGAAGAGTCATGACTAACAGTCTGAACTCAAAATATGACTCTATGATTTAGACACCTAAATAAATACTTCATGTGACCATATGTAACATATTGAATTTAGTCACATAAACACTCAATGTGACTAATATCAAGGTTAATGATAACTGAGTTCACATTTTGCTATACATATTAGTCACATGAATATTTCACAGTGTGACTATTTTCAATGTATTGGTCACATATAATACCCTTATAATGTGGCCATAAACATAATTTAGATGCACATTTGTGGTATGGTGTGACTATTGTATAGCCTATAGTCACATGATTGTGCTACAATTAAGTGTGACCATACACATTAGGAATAGGCAGGCAAACACAAACTTAACTTTAGACACACATATTAACTTACGTGACCATTTGTATCGAATTATGGTCACACTTAATCATGTATACCTATGGTTTAGTGTGACGATATATGACATTTGGTCACACTGTTCAAGTGTGTGACATATATTTGCCACTTTTAAATGCATATCGTGACTATGCTTCAAACTTACTTTTCAGTTGTCACACATTTCAAATTCATATGTGGCTAAATTTTCAACAAAAATTAGCAGTCACGCTTAAATAATGTGTGACAAACTTGAGTATATGATTTAGCCACATACACAATTACTTCGTGTGACCATATATGGATTTTGGTCACACTTTTCAATTGCGTGACATATATTTGTCACATATGTATATATATAGTGTGACTAATGTTTCAACCGTATTTGTATCCGTCACATGTCCCAAATTATAAGTGACTAAAAAATCAAATTTTTTTTTACCAGATACGTATAGTCACGAAAATATTCGAATGTGTGGCTGTAGCCTCAGATGTAATTCCGAAATGGTCACACAAGTCGGATCAAGTGTGGCTGTTTATTTTATTCTGGTACATTTAGTCACATAAAAAAGCGACTGTGTCGCTGTTCGAAAAACAGCATGTGTGACTAAATCCACATTCTGGCGTAGTGTTAGTGACCATCCGTTGTTTGGTAATGCAAGAATTCGCGCCAGCGATCTATTATGTTTTGCATAAGATATTTGCACGTAAGTTTAATATAATCCTTGAAGCCTTAAACCCGAACAAAAGACCTCTTTGATATGTATACTTGGTGCTCACACTATGGCAGTGTAGTTTTGTTTCTTGTACAAGCCTATGGTAATATTTAGATCATGACTGAGCAATGAGTGTGATTTCTCTTATATACTCCACCAACCATATAAATGAGTGTTTTGAGTGAATTATATTTCATTTCTTTTTCGTGAGGTGATTAGTAATGTTCATCAAGCAAGAAAATCATTGGGTATTGTCAAACATCTCGATGCTTCAATTAGAAAAGCTTAAAATGATGGATCTAACTTGTACTTGTACTTGATAGATTTGCATCACATTTTTCCTAAACATACTTGAGTACCATGTGGATAATTGTTTTTACTTCTAGATTTGCTTGAGGGCAAGCAAAGTTTAAGTGTGGGGGAATTTGATAACGCTCAAATTATGCATGTTTTTAGTAGCGTTATTCGTGCTTTTATATATATTATTTGGTTATATTTATATATTTTGTTTAATCGCATCAAAGTATGTTTGCAAAGTATATGTAGCCAAGTACAGGAAAAAGGAAGAAAAAGTGAAAGATTGATGAAGAAAACAATGATTTACGATTGTACGAAGATTCTCATGTCAAGATCCACACCAAAAAGGCATTTCAAAGAATGAAGATCCAAGTATTCATGATTCCAAGTTCCAAGACAAAGAAAATATCAAGTTTGGATGAAGAACAAAGAGCTATGAGAAAGATACAAGTCAAAAAACAAAAGTCCAAGATTGTGTCTACAGCAACCTTCCATCCGATCGGACGCAACCCGCATCCGATTCGGATGGAGGCAGCATCCGAAGACCAACCGATCGGATGCTACCATGCCGATCGCTTAGAGGTGACCTGTCTTGCCAAACTTTATCATTAAGTATCCTATCTTCATACAAATGATTCTAGGACCTTCCATTGAGTATTCTAGGCCATTCCACTCTACTTGTTGGCCAAGTTGAAGCATTAAACTCCCTAGGCCTTGAGATGAGTATAAATAGAGCCTTTGGAAATCATTTGAGATATCATCATTCCATACAACAACTATCTCTAATCATAAACCACTCTCAATAGCTCTCAAATTCGTCCTTAGAAGTCCAGGAAACTTTAGAAGTCCAACTCTTAAGAAATCAACACCAATACTTTGGGTATCATTACCTTATCATTTGTAATGTTGATCCCAGTTAAGCTTAACGATCTTGTTAATTATCTTAGATATAAACCTAAGACAATAAGTATAGAAACTGTTCTTGAATGAATTATTAAATATTATGCGGAAACTAATATTTAATCTTAAGAAGAATTGTGAACAATCGTGAATTCCCAAACAACACTTCAATATATTAATACGGTTGCTCAATAGCAACAGGGTTACAAGAAACCTTGAAGTGATTACAATTGCAAAGATACGTATTCTAAACCTAACCCTAGATCCTCCTTTTATAGCGTAAGGAGTCCTAGTCGATTACAAAACTTTCTATACACGATAATATCTAATCGTATCTTTTCTATAATAATCTTAACAAACTATACATATCTGATAAGCAGCAGCATACTAAGCAGCAGAGTTATCTTAGGCTAGCAGTAGTATGACACTTAACTTATTTCACCATTCGTCAGTTAAACTCCAGCAGCAGAATGTATACACTAGCAGTAGGAAACATGAACATAAACTCAGAATTTTGAACATTAGAAATCATGATTAAAAGTCTTACAATGATTGGAATGAGATTACATGTTGGGTCTGAAGAATGGTGAAATAAGTTAAGTGTTATATACCTTCATTCTTGGTTAAACAAAGAAACTTAATTGTGGTTGTAATAATAATGCTTTTGTCTATCACACTGGATTGATTGAAAACCACCTCATAGGTCGAAAGATTAGTAGTTTACAATTAATTGTAACCTTTTTTGTCTATGATCGGTTACCTTTTGTATTGACCATTTCCTAAGCTTATTTGAGAAAATAAAAGATTATTTTTGTGGTTGTAATAATAATGCTTTTGTCTATCACACTGGATTGATTGAAAACCACCTCATAGGTCGAAAGATTAGTAGTTTACAATTAATTGTAACCTTTTTTGTCTATGATCGGTTACCTTTTGTATTGACCATTTCCTAAGCTTATTTGAGAAAATAAAAGATTATTTTTGTGTTTAAGTTTGTTAATCCAAACTTATGAAACTTGAATTGATTGGTTAAACTTAATGCTTGTTTTTATAAACTAAAATCTTGACGAAGGTTTAAGTTGTAAGAACAATAGATTAGTTCACCAACTAATTATCATAACCAACATGTTAACAAAAGTTATCACAATCATGCTTATAAAGAGTAGTAAACTAGTCTAAGCAAGTGTAGTTTTAATCGTTTGAATTATCATATTATCATTATTGCTTGTTTTTTAGATTTACTTTTAGTAGCTTTTATACTTACAACTCGATTCAGTCACAAATCCCTGCGAACGATCCCGACTTACCATCATAATATTTCTATAACGGATGAGTTTACTTGCTCGTATGTGTTATTTATAGATTCGGTGATTCACCCCTTATAAATTTAAAACTTGTACACACACGTAACACATCAACCACGCAAAATAAAACTGGGATTAACGGTTACACAACAATCTCCACATTTAACAGTACCTCAATTGGCTGGTTGCCGATTCCTGGTTCTTTTCACTCGAAATAGTTCCTTCTGAAACCAAAACACGGGGCACAAATGACAATGACAGACTATTAGCACAAACCCAAAGACAATATCAATGTATATGTAACTTTAAAATAAGGCTCAGATATATTGTGATCGAGCTTACTTTGGGCTTATAAGCCATGGCTGCAATTACAGTTGTAAATGCTACCTTTTCAAGTAGCTATTACCATGCCACAAAGTACACTTCATATTGGTTCACCTCTCGCCTGACTGTTTACTTATAACAGATTTAGTAAAAAATTACACTGTCAGATACAAAGCCTTATCAAAAACTGGTTCACCTCTTGCCTGACCACCTGCTGTTTCAGGACATGAAGTCGTAACAGGTGCAACTAAAACAACAATACTGTCAGATATTTAGTAAGGGTGCCACAAAGTACATATTACAATTATTAATCAGATATGTGCCAAAATTACTTACCAGCTACACACGTTGGATGAATTGTCCTTGTGCGAACAGTGGATGCAATACTTGGTGTAGGTGCAGTAGTTGTCCCTGCAGCTGGTACTGATCCGCCCGAAAACAACACTTATAATTAAACAAATGCAATCTCAGAACGAATGCTCGTTTGTAGTGTGAAACCAGGCAAGTGATCACCTGGGTCGTTTCCCAACGAGGTGCGAAATTGAAAACTGTGAAAAGCTTTGGATTAGAGTGATTGATGAATCAGATATTTTGATTTTGCTTTAACAAGATAAAATCTATTAAATAGAAGCTATCACTATTTTTCTGTATCGTTTAATCTAAAGGTTCACTAAAACGATTATATTTTACGCTAAAAACGCGAATCGGGAATTAAGAAAACGTGATTACAACTAAGATATATGTAAAATTAACTCTACAAGTGTTCTAATATTTTTTATAACTTAAAAATGACAAAAGAAAATTATCTAAAAAAGATTTATATTTTTCTGATTTTTATATTTTTTATTATAATTTAATTAATAGTTAAACTAAATAAACAGATTAAAAATAGTAAAACTTTTCTAAAAATTACGAAACTTTTTTATAAAAATACTAGAAGTGATTACTAAGCTAATAAAAATAAAATGGAAAAGAGAGCTTATTCTAAATAAGCTGCAAAAAAGCTGGAAGGTAAATAAGCTACTAGTAAATAAGTTAATAAAAATAAACTGCTAGTTAAATATTAAATAGTGCACGTATATAATTAAATGACCAAATGGCACACTGGGTGGGTTGTTGGTTTTGTACACAGGAGGTCGCGAGTTCCAATCCCACTAGGTATTTTTTTACTAATATTATTTTTTTTTGAGTTTTTCTTTTTACAAACTAACTTATTAGCTATTAATAAACACTTTTTGTGAAGAAAGTATTTTTAGAACACACGAATTAAGCTAGTAATAAGCCAAAAATCACAACAGTTAGCTTATAGAAGGTTTTAAAAACTTGATTTTTTATTCTAAGCTAATGACTGATCTATAAGCTATAAGCTTATGGAAATTACTAAAATGGACTGAAGTGAGTTTGACTAAGCTTAAGGGACTGGAAAAAGCCAAGGTGATAAGCTCTAAAGCTCTCAATAAGCTTAAGCTCATTAAGGGACTGCTGATGTATGCCCTGCTTCGGGCAAAACTGCCCTTGTTGAGGCCTAGTTTTTGTGGCTTAAATGGCTTCCAAAAATCAAACAAAAAATCCTAGATGTACACAAGCTGGGTGGGTTTAACTGTGAAAAAGAATTAGCTTGAATGAGCTTATAGGGATGAAACTAAAAATGCTCAAAGTTTCCAAAAACCACACAAGGACTGCTAATGTAGTCTATTTGACTGAGTTGGTGTGCAGACTTGTGCACAAGTGTGCACAAGGTCTGGCCTTTTGGATTCTCACTAAGTGGACTACAAGGGTGTCATAGAAACTAAATTTAATGGCCAAATAAGCTTTTGGCTATAATTGGCTTGTATGAGCTTTTGAGGGACTGAGAATCACAAGGACAATGCAAAGTTGCTATATTTAGCTAATGGACTGATCAAAGCTAGAAAGTAGCTTCTAAGGACTTAAATAAGCTTGTGTGAAAGTGGGCTTGTGGCAAATGCACAGTAATGGGGTGTTTGGCTATGTGGCAGTGCTTGAACCAAACAGTCCTTATGGTGGACTGTTTTGGTTATTTGGACTGAAAATGGTATAAATAAGCTACAAGGTGACTTCTAATGGAACTAGTGAGTATTTTAGCTTATGAAAATGACTTTTGATTACACCGAAAACTGATTCAACAAGCTAGCTTAATTTTTGGCTTTTATATAGTTTTTAAGATGAAAATGAGTGAAATGCTATTTAAGACTTAATGAACTGAATATATATGATCTAAAACTAATGATAAGCTAATAATAATAACAAAAAGCTAGTAAATAACACTTAAAGCAGTAACTTATGAAATGAAACACAAAGCTTGTGAAAAGCTTACAATCGATTTGCTTGAAAACTAGAGAACCAATGAACCAAGAACAACCTATGGGCTTCCCACTAAGCCACTAACCCATAAGCTTCCAAATTTTCAGCTTGTATCTTCCAGAGTAGCTTGTTTGACCACGTTTGACTTTCTTTGACTTTTCTTAGACTTTGAATTTTATAGCTACTGATTACTATATAGGCTTACAAAAAGCTACTATTAGCTTATATAAGCTTATAGAAACAACTAAGAAGCTGTTTTAATTACTACTTATGGTGATTCGAACTACTATTGTATAACAGTTGACTTGAAACTTTGAATTACTATCGAACTGGATTTAATACTCACAAAACAAGAACATTGAACTTAACTTGAATTATATTGATCACTGGAAACATGTATTACAAAAGATAGCTACTGGAAGTAAAAAACAATTATGCTACTAGTTAACTACTTGCTTTAAAAAGCTTACAATACTAGTCTATATATACAAAACTAAAATGGGAAATACATTGTCGACATCCTTGAACAAATCCCCACCATTTAATTGCTCCAATTTCATCTCATCAGTCCACTTGGAAAATTGGCGGGAAAATCAGGAAAGTGGGATAAGTATCTGATTTTGCTAGTGGGAGTGGGAGAGAAGCATTTAATGCTTTTGGCAATGTTAGGTAGCTTGTTTGGAGAGGAAATGAGGTGGTGAGACAGGTGGTGGTGGTTTTGGTATACCAGTGAGGTGGAGGGAAGGGATGACAGGGGTGGTTTTTTAAAACGGGGTGTTGGGTTTTATTTAATAAAGGTGGGAGTGGGCTGGGTAAACATTGGGCTTGGCTATTGGATTGGGTATATGGGTTTAGTTACTGGGTTGGGTATTTAATGGGATAGGATATTATTTTTGGGTTAAGGTTTAGTGGGTAATTGTTTGATCCGGATTTGGTTAAATGATTTAGCACAAGGACCAAACTTGTAATTCCAGCTTAGTTGAAGGGTGTGAGTTGTTAATTTTCCAAACTTCCTTCAAGGGACTAATCCTGCCAATAAATAATAACACAAGGACCAAAGTTGTATTTTTTTGCATTTTATAAACTTTAGGGACCTAATATGTAAATTTGGATTTTAGAGGGATTTGTTTTGTAAATTCCCAAAAGTTATCACAAGGGTATTTCTTGCCAAGTTTAAATAGTACAAGGGTTATAAAATATAATTTTCCATTTTAAAACACCCGGGGACTAATTTTGACAACTTTTGAAACTTGAGGGACTAGACTTGCCATTTATGCAAACTTGGTTCGTTTTCACTTATTTTCAATCATTTTGCATCTGTAACATATAAAAACACATTTTTGATGATATTTATAACATTTATGGTTATTTGTGTGTTTTTGGATGTTTATGTGGGTTTAAAACGGGTAATATATATGTGTTTTTAGACACATATCAAATCCCCCACACTAAACTATTGCTAGTCCCTAGCAATCATTTATGAAGATTTAATGGATTTCATCTCTTTACCAAAAGCCATTACTTCTGGAGTAGCCAAATGTTTCAGTTCAAGTAAGAACTTTGGTACACCGATAACCAAATGATTTTGAGCAAACCATAAGCTGTCAACGGGTTTGATTTGTCTTTACCAAAAGCCGTTTGCTTCTGGACTAGCCAACTCTTAGATAAATTATTACTATTATCTTTGGTGAGCTGATTACCAATTATGGTTTTTTCCACTGCCTTTACCACAAGCCATAACCTTGCGGGCTAGCCAACTCTTCACTTATAAAGATATGGTGAGTCGAATACCATACAATTTTGGGCAAATTGCAAGCCATAAACGGATTTGATATATCTTTACCAAGAGCCGTTTGCTCCTGGATTAGCCAATCCTTATGTGGGTTAGACATGGCGGACTGATAACCATTTATTGAGTTCTAAGTGAGAAAAAAAATTTAAAATTTTGGCTAAAATGGGGGTGCTAGATGGTACATTTGATCAAATTCGCGAGAATTCCCCCCCACACTTAGAACTGAATATTGCCCCCAATATTCAAAGAACCGGTTGTTAAACCAACACTTAGAACGTGAAAGGGAAATACTTATAGCCATTATTTTATATACACTTTTTTTTTTTTTTTTTTTTTTTTTTGAACATATATACAACATGTGGGGCATCTCCCCCACACTTAGGTGGTAGAAAAGAGAAAGAAAACAGAGACACGAGTGAAAACCCATGTTTTGCTAATGTTTTTGATCACCGAGTCACTAGCTTGACTCGACCCCGAATTGAGTTGATTCCTCCCGAACAGTCAGGTTTATCACGCAAGCTAACCGCTTGTGAACGGTCAACTGTAACAAAGGGTTCCTGAACAGCCCGGGAGAGAAAGCAATTTAAAAGTCTATGGGGAAGTAAGTGGAAGAAACCATCTCAATCGGACTTTCATTCAAAATGTTTGGGTAACCATTTGAACATAAGAAAGTTCCACACCGATGAGATAAATCCAGCATTTAAACCAATGTTAGATGGATAATGCCGGGGTCAAAGGTAATATCCTCACTCCCGAATGAGTGACAGATTGGGGAAATCACCGGGTAGGTGAAGGGAAGAAGAGAGATCTGAATAGCCATTAAAACAAGAACTTCCTCTTCAAGAATTGCAAGTGGAGGAGGCAAGTCCTTAAACTCGATCTCAGAAAATTTATCAGTTTTTTCAACTGACTTGGTTTTCTCATTATGAAGTTGTTTTGGTGGAAGAGGGGAAGATGAATCTTCGTTTAACAAATTTTCTAGAAAAAGAATATCCCCCTCAGGATCAAGATAGTCATCATCAACCTCATGCGGAGGTGAATTATCTAGAGCGAGAAAAGCATCGACTTCATCCCAAAAGGGATCACTTCCCTCAACCGAAGTGAGAGAAGGGGAAGAGTCGGCTATGATAAGTTGAGAAGATGTGGTGGGATTCCCACTCACAGAATTATGAAAATAACCAAGATTTTCTTGAGAGTACTCCTTTGAAGTAATGTCAATGACATCGATTCGTTTAACCGAAGCAGAATCGAAATTTGAGGAGTACCTCGATGTTTGATCATGGTTAAAGGTAACAGCTTCCTTATCCACACGCAAGGTGATTTCATGCTTAAATACATCAATAAGAGCATGGCCCGTTTTTAGGAATCCTCTTCCAAGAATCAGAGGAACTTTTTGGTCTGCGTCGAAGTCAACAACCACAAAGTCAGCTGGAAAATGGAACTTTCCTATTTTCACAAATACATCTTCGGCAATGCCGCAGGGATGAGTTATGGTTCGATCTGCAAGCTCAAGAGTCATGCAGGTAGGAGTAAGAGCCGGAAGAGAAAGTTTCTTCCATACTGAACGAGGCATCAGGTTGATGCTTGCACCTAGATCTGCTAAGGCATAACATTCAACCATTCCCGGAAATACACAAGGTAATAGAAACTTTCAAGGATCTCCAAGCTTCTCCGGAAGCTTTTTCAAAATAACCGCTGAGCAGTTCTCATTTACTGGAGTTTTAGCCATTTCAATAAGTTTTTCCTTGTTGCTTAACAAGTGTTTGATTGTCGATGCGAATTTGGGCATCAGAATGATAGCATCCGCAAAGCTTATGTCAAAATGTAACTCTTTAAAGATTTGAAAGAATTTGTCCATTTGTTGACTAGCCTTCTCACGGAGCTTTTGCTCATTTAAGCGCGATGGGTAAGGAATGTAAGGTTTGGATTTTTGGGCAATGACTTCAGGAGTCTTAACAGATTCAAAGACAACTCCTGGTTTGGATTTTTTCGGGACTACCGGAGAATAGACATGTGCTGTACTTTGTGGGCTTGGAATTTGCACTTTGTCCGTTGTATCCTCCGTCTCTTTTTCCATTTCAAACAACGGAGGAGGAATAGGGCCAGCGGGCCCCTCATAAGCAGCACCACTCCGAGTGGTGATAGCTTTGACGGAAGTGGAATCCTCATCATCATCACTGTCATCAAGTACACTGACAGGAACAGCATTGAGCATTTCGGAATAATATCTGGCTGATCTTTGCTCACTGAGTTTGCTTGACGAGCTCTTAACCGTAAATCGTGAAAGAGTAGGATCGATTCTTGACGGCTGAGGAGCAATTGTGGGTGTAGATCTTTGGATGACTGAAGGTTGGATGACCGAAGGTTGGACGTATTTAGCACTTCCATTGTTAGTGGGAAGTACCGGGTCCTTTATCACCTTGAATCCAACATGAGATTTACCACTACGTGTACTGACAGCTTTGAGTTCACCCCTAGGGTTGACAACAGTGTTACTTGGGAGACTTCCCGAGGTAGAAGGTATATCAGTTAAAGACTTTTTGATCTGGTTTAATTGGGCAACCAATAACTGGTTTGTCTCACGTTGTGTCTTATTTGTTTCCTCTTGGGTTTTCATGAATTGCATAAGCAACTCATCTGAGGACGTATGATTTCGGTTTGAACCTTGGTTTTGATTAAAATTTGGACCACGATTTTGGTTAAAATTACCCTGATTCTGACCTCGGTTTTGATTGAAATTTTGGAAATTATGGAAATTTTGTCCCTGATTTTGAACAAAGCGGTTTTGATTATTCTGATTTGGCACGGGTGGAAAACCAGGTGGGACCATAGCATTCGGTGCTCGGTACTGAGTCTCAGCATGCGGACGGAATTGATTTTGGTTTACTGCAGCTACGGGAGCTGGGTAAAGAGAAGCATCGGTTGCTTGACAATCAAAATACGCATGTGGGCCACCACAAGTTTCACACACTTTGTTTATTGCTTTGACTTGTTCCGGCTTATGAATTTCACTCTTCAGTTCTTTCATTTCCTTCATCATGCAACGCATTGAATCCGTAAGGAAGGCTAACTCTGATGAGTTACCGGATGAAGAAGCAGTAGGAGTGACAGGAGCATTCACTTTGTTTCTAGAAATAGGAACTTTTGATTTATTTTCACAAATTTCAACCACCTCTCTGGGTTTACGATTCAAGATATTGCCACCGGCGGCTGCGTTAAGTGCGTCTTGATCGTTTTGGGTCAACCCATTATAAAACGTATTTATCTGTTGTAACACATTGAAATCGTGATGTGGGCATTTTCTTAGGAGATCTTTAAATCTGTCCCATGCCTCTCCGAAATTTTCATCAAAACCTTGACGAAAACCAGCAATTTCATTTTTTAGGTTAGTCGTCTTTGATGGAGGGAAGAAATAATTTACAAATTTCTTAACGAGATCTTCCCAGGTTTCAATGGATCGAGGGGGTTCTTTATCCAGCCAAATTCGGGCTGCCCCCTCAAGTGAGAATGGAAATAGCATCAATTTGATCACTGTTTGCGGCACATTTTTGTAATTGATTGTAGAAGTCAGTTTGTTGAACCAACGAATGTGTGCATATGGATCCTCTCGTTCAAACCCGTGAAATTGGTTTGTGGACACGAGCTGAATCAGATGTGTTTTCAGTTCAAAATGATCAGAATCGATGGCTGGTAAAACGATGGCATCTCCGTAACCCTCGGTGGGTGCCTGGAGCATTTCAGCCATGGTGCGTTCGTCTGCCATATTTTCAGTGAGAACAGTACGAATCTCGGGTTCGACTATTTGGGCAGCACGTCTACGATTACGTCTTCTCAGAATATTTTCGAGTTCACGTAAAGGGCTTGATGACGTGGAAGAACGAGTGCGCATGCACTAGGTAAAATATACCAATTAAATCAAGAACGAGGCAAAACACAAGGAACTTAAACCTTAAATCAACCAGCGTACGGTAGCTCTCTAAATGATAAACGCACAGGGTGGCGGAGAAGCAAAGGTGGGCAATTACGCTCCTTAAAAACCCGCTTCTTTCAGTCCGACAATTTAATGTCAGACTATCCTAGAACCTCCGTAGAGTTTGTTTATCAATCAAAGGTGAGCCGAATTCGCAAGCGACACAAAGGCAAGTTTTTATCTTTGGTTTGGGAACTTATTATGGCCGTACCCCCAGTTAGGTAGTACTCAGTCTTGATTTTCGATGGTAATTTTTATTGTTATTTATTATTAACAAAGAAAACGGAAATTATTTTTGGTGTTTTTATTTTTATATGATAATAGTAATAATAATATATATAGAAAAGAAAAGAAAATATTTTTGGTATTTTATATTGTTTTTGGGAAATAGGAACTTCTTGGGAGAAGGATCTCGAATCACTAATCGCTAAAACTTACACAACTGTCGCAGCACACCTCCCCGGCAGCGGCGCCAAAATTTTGATCCGCCCGAAAACAACACTTATAATTAAACAAATGCAATCTCAGAACGAATGCTCGTGTGTAGTGTGAAACCAGGCAAGTGATCACCTGGGTCGTTTCCCAACGAGGTGCGAAATTGAAAACTGTGAAAAGCTTTGGATTAGAGTGATTGATGAATCAGATATTTTGATTTTGCTTTAACAAGATAAAATCTATTAAATAGAAGCTATCACTATTTTTCTGTATCGTTTAATCTAAAGGTTCACTAAAACGATTATATTTTACGCTAAAAACGCGAATCGGGAATTAAGAAAACGTGATTACAACTAAGATATATGTAAAATTAACTCTACAAGTGTTCTAATATTTTTTATAACTTAAAAATGACAAAAGAAAATTATCTAAAAAAGATTTATATTTTTCTGATTTTTATATTTTTTATTATAATTTAATTAATAGTTAAACTAAATAAACAGATTAAAAATAGTAAAACTTTTCTAAAAATTACGAAACTTTTTTATAAAATACTAGAAGTGATTACTAAGCTAATAAAAATAAAATGGAAAAGAGAGCTTATTCTAAATAAGCTGCAAAAAAGCTGGAAGGTAAATAAGCTACTAGTAAATAAGTTAATAAAAATAAACTGCTAGTTAAATATTAAATAGTGCACGTATATAATTAAATGACCAAATGGCACACTGGGTGGGTTGTTGGTTTTGTACACAGGAGGTCGCGAGTTCCAATCCCACTAGGTATTTTTTTACTAATATTATTTTTTTTTTGAGTTTTTCTTTTTACAAACTAACTTATTAGCTATTAATAAACACTTTTTGTGAAGAAAGTATTTTTAGAACACACGAATTAAGCTAGTAATAAGCCAAAAATCACAACAGTTAGCTTATAGAAGGTTTTAAAAACTTGATTTTTTATTCTAAGCTAATGACTGATCTATAAGCTATAAGCTTATGGAAATTACTAAAATGGACTGAAGTGAGTTTGACTAAGCTTAAGGGACTGGAAAAAGCCAAGGTGATAAGCTCTAAAGCTCTCAATAAGCTTAAGCTCATTAAGGGACTGCTGATGTATGCCCTGCTTCGGGCAAAACTGCCCTTGTTGAGGCCTAGTTTTTGTGGCTTAAATGGCTTCCAAAAATCAAACAAAAAATCCTAGATGTACACAAGCTGGGTGGGTTTAACTGTGAAAAAGAATTAGCTTGAATGAGCTTATAGGGATGAAACTAAAAATGCTCAAAGTTTCCAAAAACCACACAAGGACTGCTAATGTAGTCTATTTGACTGAGTTGGTGTGCAGACTTGTGCACAAGTGTGCACAAGGTCTGGCCTTTTGGATTCTCACTAAGTGGACTACAAGGGTGTCATAGAAACTAAATTTAATGGCCAAATAAGCTTTTGGCTATAATTGGCTTGTATGAGCTTTTGAGGGACTGAGAATCACAAGGACAATGCAAAGTTGCTATATTTAGCTAATGGACTGATCAAAGCTAGAAAGTAGCTTCTAAGGACTTAAATAAGCTTGTGTGAAAGTGGGCTTGTGGCAAATGCACAGTAATGGGGTGTTTGGCTATGTGGCAGTGCTTGAACCAAACAGTCCTTATGGTGGACTGTTTTGGTTATTTGGACTGAAAATGGTATAAATAAGCTACAAGGTGACTTCTAATGGAACTAGTGAGTATTTTAGCTTATGAAAATGACTTTTGATTACACCGAAAACTGATTCAACAAGCTAGCTTAATTTTTGGCTTTTATATAGTTTTTAAGATGAAAATGAGTGAAATGCTATTTAAGACTTAATGAACTGAATATATATGATCTAAAACTAATGATAAGCTAATAATAATAACAAAAAGCTAGTAAATAACACTTAAAGCAGTAACTTATGAAATGAAACACAAAGCTTGTGAAAAGCTTACAATCGATTTGCTTGAAAACTAGAGAACCAATGAACCAAGAACAACCTATGGGCTTCCCACTAAGCCACTAACCCATAAGCTTCCAAATTTTCAGCTTGTATCTTCCAGAGTAGCTTGTTTGACCACGTTTGACTTTCTTTGACTTTTCTTAGACTTTGAATTTTATAGCTACTGATTACTATATAGGCTTACAAAAAGCTACTATTAGCTTATATAAGCTTATATAAACAACTAAGAAGCTGTTTTAATTACTACTTATGGTGATTCGAACTACTATTGTATAACAGTTGACTTGAAACTTTGAATTACTATCGAACTGGATTTAATACTCACAAAACAAGAACATTGAACTTAACTTGAATTATATTGATCACTGGAAACATGTATTACAAAAGATAGCTACTGGAAGTAAAAAACAATTATGCTACTAGTTAACTACTTGCTTTAAAAAGCTTACAATACTAGTCTATATATACAAAACTAAAATGGGAAATACATTGTCGACATCCTTGAACAAATCCCCACCATTTAATTGCTCCAATTTCATCTCATCAGTCCACTTGGAAAATTGGCGGGAAAATCAGGAAAGTGGGATAAGTATCTGATTTTGCTAGTGGGAGTGGGAGAGAAGCATTTAATGCTTTTGGCAATGTTAGGTAGCTTGTTTGGAGAGGAAATGAGGTGGTGAGACAGGTGGTGGTGGTTTTGGTATACCAGTGAGGTGGAGGGAAGGGATGACAGGGGTGGTTTTTTAAAACGGGGTGTTGGGTTTTATTTAATAAAGGTGGGAGTGGGCTGGGTAAACATTGGGCTTGGCTATTGGATTGGGTATATGGGTTTAGTTACTGGGTTGGGTATTTAATGGGATAGGATATTATTTTTGGGTTAAGGTTTAGTGGGTAATTGTTTGATCCGGATTTGGTTAAATGATTTAGCACAAGGACCAAACTTGTAATTCCAGCTTAGTTGAAGGGTGTGAGTTGTTAATTTTCCAAACTTCCTTCAAGGGACTAATCCTGCCAATAAATAATAACACAAGGACCAAAGTTGTATTTTTTTGCATTTTATAAACTTTAGGGACCTAATATGTAAATTTGGATTTTAGAGGGATTTGTTTTGTAAATTCCCAAAAGTTATCACAAGGGTATTTCTTGCCAAGTTTAAATAGTACAAGGGTTATAAAATATAATTTTCCATTTTAAAACACCCGGGGACTAATTTTGACAACTTTTGAAACTTGAGGGACTAGACTTGCCATTTATGCAAACTTGGTTCGTTTTCACTTATTTTCAATCATTTTGCATCTGTAACATATAAAAACACATTTTTGATGATATTTATAACATTTATGGTTATTTGTGTGTTTTTGGATGTTTATGTGGGTTTAAAACGGGTAATATATATGTGTTTTTAGACACATATCAGGTACTAACATAAAATCTAAAACCTTTAGCATATTGTTGTGTGTGTCCCCAAACCCCTAACACAAACTTCGTTTTGCGCTTGTTTTCAATGTGTGAACCAAACATTATCTTTTTATCGTTATGTAAATTCGATAACCATTTTATTAGTGTACGTAACTTCTATTTTTAATATGTGCTATGTAATATTTAGAGTTAACTACATTTTTGGTTCTTGTGGTTTGCAGGGTATTTCATTTTCAGTCCAATTTTCGAAAAAGTATCGGATCCACTCCAAAACCCGATGACCCATAACAATTTCAGTCCATTTTCACTTACACCGTTAGTTTGACTTATATTGACTATTAAATGTGAGGACATATCTGTCTTTCTATATATATATATAAAGGGAGTTCCATAAAACACACTCACACATCACCTCTTTAATTCTTCTTCATCTTCATATCCATCACCCTTTTTTACCACATAAACCAAACACATAAGCACATCTCATCTTCATCTTCGTATCAATCTCATATTCACCAATACATAAACACACCGCCAAAAATACAAATATAAACAATCTCTCTTTTTTTCTCTCAGATCTGAAACCACCTATACCCACTGCCGCCATAGCCACCGCCACAGCCAGCCAGCTATACCCTCTCCCCAAATTCTACAAAAATTGAAAACCCAAACCCTAGAACTTCGACTCAAATCACAAAATTAAACTTCATAAATGAATAGATCCACTCAAATAAAACAAAACCTTACAACCAATTCTTTCAAAATAATAAGATAAATGAAAAGTCCAAAATTTTTATAAAGGTAAAAACCCTAAACTTCAAATTTTCATTTCAATTCGAAAACTTGACTTCATAATCTTTCGAGGGTGGCGGCGGCAATGGCCGTTTGCTGTGGTGGTGGTGGTGGCTACGTATGTGCGTTTTTATTGTGAGAATGTTATGTTCATGTGTGGCTTTGGTTGAGGTCCTTTTTTTTTGTTTTTTTTAAGAAGATGAAGAAAATGGAAAAGGGCTTGTTGGAAAGAAAAAGAAAAGGGTGTGTTTTAAGAAGAAGAAAAAATGGTGAAGAGAAAATGTTGGTGTTTATGCAAAAAATCATATTTGCGTTTGTATCAGTGTTATTTCCTAAAACATGTATATCAATATAATTAACTTAAATAATAATAATAAGAGTAAAAGAAAAATAATAATAATAATAAAAGAATGAATAAAAAGAGGGCATTATAGTCATTTATACTACCAATGTGAGGGTATTTTAGTCATTTTAAGTAGTTTAACCAGTCAAACTAACAGTCATCAACAAAATGGACTGAACTTGTTATGGGCCGTTGGGTTTTGGAGTGGATCCGAGATTTTTTAAACTTTTGGACTGAAAATGAAATACCCGACAAACCACAAGGACCAAAAGTGTAATTAACTTTAACATTTATGTATCCTCTACTTCCCAAACCATGCTTTAGATTTTTAACTTTTAACAATGAAGTGCGTGGCTTTGTAACTTTTTACGGTTTTAAAGACTGAGATAGAAGAATATCCTGACAGTGCCATTTAAAGAACATTGTTGGAAGTATTAAACGGTTTCAGGTTGGAACACATCAAATAAGAAGAAAAAGGTTCGCTCATTAATTAATTTTAAAATGGCATGTATAAAAGCCTGTCGGTAAATGTGTAACTGTATTAGCAAACTACATGGTTACCTGTGTAACTGAGAACTGGTTGGAGTCTATGGTATCTGTGCATTTAGGCACTCAAATTTTGTCTATCATGTTTCGTCTGCAAATCAAGCATTTCTGATAGAACCACTGTTTTAGCGTCTTAATTTTCAGTAACAGTAGCTTCGATAAGAAGAAAAAGGTTACGTTATGAATTAATTGTTTGTGGCAGTTTGTTACATAATTAAGGATTCTGCAACTGGTATATGTAGAAGGCAGCTGGTGAATGCTATGCAGATAGTTACGTACCATGTACTATGTAATCTTATTTTGTAAATAGTCTCAAAAGGTTTTTAAGCTTTTTTAAAGTGGCATATATAAATGGCAATAGGTAAATGTGTAACCGTATTAATAAACTATATTGTTACCTGTATCCGGCATTTGGCTGGGGTCCATAGTCCCTGAATTTAGGCATTGGAATTTTGTGTCACCTTTCGTCTGCGAGCTGAGCATTTCTGATAGAACCGCGTTTTTTCTTGTTGATTTTTGGTATCGACGTATCGTTGCTTCAGTAGTAAACCTGAGACGCTATATTGAGCAGTTTACGGTAAGTGAAGTGGTTTTCTAAAAATAGTAAACTGATAAATACTGAGTTCTTTGTCATTTACCGTATAATTTATGGCACAAAGAACATTATTCAAAGCATATGATCAAACATTTTTTTTATAGACGACGACAAATACTACTCGGGCCAACAAAAATTAAGCTCCAAACACTCGATCAAATCAATCAATTAAGTATACGATAAGCGATAAACAATTTATATACCTGGTAGTAGGACAGTGAAAGCTTGAATACAATTATGCTGAAGCAGAACTAACAACGCATTAGTAACATTCTGTCTACTCAACACCGTAAACCGAGTCACTTGCGATGACGATAACCTTCCTTCTTGTAGCAAACAGTCACACACTTCCTGCACAGTTCATCACATAAATTAATTAGTCAACTTCATATAAAAACACTATGTTAAGATCAGTGGATAAATAGAAGTTTACATTAGTAACTTAAAACTTACAACATCTTTCCCGGACCGTTCACTCTTCCTTTTCATCTTCCTCTGACATAACAATTGGACCTTTTTTTAACTCTTCTTCTCGCGGCCGTCATGAATTAGCAACTCTGCTTCCATGTAGAGTTGCTTTCTACGTCTTCTTGACCCTCCTCGTGATCCTCAATTTTCTCCTATTTCCATTAGCGGGATGCATGTCATTGTAATCCATCAGCTCATACCTTTCACTCCCTGCTAGACCTCTTACTGAAAGTGTGAAATGCTTCGAATTGCAATGGAGTATTCGGAAAAAAAAATTCAAAATGAAAAGACATGAGTGTAACTCCTAGTACGTTTCTGTCTTAAACCGTTGTGTACAATATAAAATGAAAGCATATACACTTTTAAGCCGCAGATTCGGATTCGAAAGACCGAATTACAATCATATGAAGTACCACAACAGCCGGACCTGCTTGGCTTCCGCTCCTCCTCAGCCGTCTCATCATTCGCTTGGAAAACAGTCACATTTCATGACCAATACATTGACACTGAAAAATAAACTTTTAACATTTTATAGGAAAACTGATTTAAAGTCAATGAAAACAAACTTACGACAATACTCAGTCCGTCAATACTTTTATCAAACACCTTTCCAGCACTAATTCTACCTAGTTTGTCCAACCAACTACAAAAGAACATGTAAATACAAAATATTTTGTTCCGTAACTGATATTATACCGTAAACATAAACCTAATTCCAAAACTTGAGATAATACAAAACACACAAATCAATTTACAAACAAAAAAATACCTTGAACCGATGCCATCTCGTTGTCGACTTTCTATTCAAATTCACAAACCCCTTTGAACTCGTCATCTTCCCTGTTACAAAACACAATAGTGCTAAGTTATTGAAACCCACAATTAAAAGTAAAATTATAACCTTCAAAAGAAATCTATTGTAAAAAACATACAAACTTTTCATAGTATAATTACTTACATGCAATCTCATTGTGTTTGCAACAATCTTCTTTTTAAATTGGACACCAATTGATATATAAAAAATATAGTGTTTTTGCAGAAAAATAAAGGATTACTCCTCTATAAATTGTCTTAGAAAAACAAAACAGGAACAAAAGGAAAACCCAAAAATGTATGGGCCAGCGACCTTTTACTGGGCTGTAACTTTGCCCACTAAGTTTACTAATTTTTTAATCAAATCTGGGAATCTGGTCCATCGACAAATGATATATAACAAGGAGTAGGCCCCCGCCGCGTTGCGGCGGGGCTAGTTTGTTGTGGCCGTGGATTTTCTTAACGTTGCTGCATACTTGGCATGTACAAAACCGAACCTGCTGATGCAGCACCTAATACGCATTTGAATGCTTGAGATCAGCCGCAGTCTCAACAGTACCATGATTCCTCATTGGCTTAATATGTGCGTCAATACCTGCAAAAATTATATAGTCTGAAAGGTTAATATACAATACATGAAAGAAATAAAACTAAAAACCTCGGTACCTTGTTTTCAGCAACTCGTAGAAGTAGAACATGGTAAAAAAACTCCAGCAAATGTTGTAGTTGATTATCAGCTTCAAAACAGCACCTGATGAACACAGAGTGTATGTATGAGTTTTTCTCCTCGAAATGGCTGCAAATTAACAACCACTTTCCGGTATAAGATTTCACAATCTTTATTGTTGGATACCTTTTTCAAACTATATGCACTCCATGATGATATAACTATCTTTAACAATGTGTAAATTAAAGTACAATTATTTGTATATAAGAGCGACAAACAAACCTTTTTGATTCACACATATTTCAGAGTCTGACCCTGTTGAACACGCAAGGCGTGTTGTCTGTCACTTTGTCCAAAACAATAACATAAAAAAAGGTGGTGAACTATTGGAAACTAAAGATAATAGTAACAAAATGTGCAGAATGTATATAAAACAAATCAGAGGCTGACCCTGTTGAACAATCCTTGGTGGTCTGGTATGTGTGCATGGTTTTTGAAGACTACAGTGTGATTATTCAGGTACAACTATAAGGATCATATCCGATAGTCAGTAGGTATTAGATAATAGATATTATGACAGGTACCTTAAGTGTGTAGGGTCTACAGGAATACTGATCAAGCCCATCTCGAAGTCCATTGTTAAGCAAATTTGTATAGGCATTTACCTGGATCAAATGGGTGCATAGGCTTGGCGAAGGCAGGCATGCCAACTAATGCGTTGCTACCTGGTACATCAACACACAAACAGTTAACAAAACATTAGCGAGGGAAAAAAGGGTATACCAATATGAAAAATGATTGATGATTTAGCATTAATGCACATACAAAAGAACTAAATTAAAAAAATTCTACACATATAATAGGCAACCAATAAAGATATGTTATTACCAACTTGCCTGTGGCTGGCATTTGTTGTTGACAGGTATCCAAACCCGAAACATCAGATACATCATTCATTTGTCCGGATGTACCTATGAAATTTTGAATATGTTGAAGTCAAACCTATTAACAATAACAGACTTCGTGAGCACTGAAACAAACCCTGAGAGGCATAAAAATGCAAAAAAAAGTACCTTGAATTAGATCAGGCTGAAGTGTATAGTGACATCACTTGTCTACCGAATGAAATCAATGCGAAACGGTCCAAGCTGCCCATGATGCCCATACCCAAGCACAACTTGTCGCCTAACCGTCCCAGTCGTTTCTCAATACATTCAAACTTTTTGTTGCTGAAAGTTTCACGTTTACGGTATGTTTAAATTAGTTCATTTTACCGGCGTACTCTCTTATTTGAATTAGTAGAAGCTCATAAACTCACCTTTTTGGGTTATGAAAGAGCTTTATCAAATTTAGCTAGTGTACTTATTCAAGTAAAAAAGGTCAACCTAATAGCTTCCTAAAACAAAAGAAATGACCTCATGAGCTTTTCCAAATACAGTGGACCCCGTAAGCCGGTAAAATAACCTAATCCAAACACACCCTTAATTTTTTTCCATATTGAATCCTTTTTACAATAAACCTCTCTATAAAAGCAATATAATAAGTTAGGGGGATAACCTGATGTGGCATGCTTAGTTCAAACGAAGCGTGACCGTAATAACAAAAGTCCTTTAGGGAACCTGTACGCGTAATAAAATTAACCATCGATGAGATTAAAAAGCATTCAACTGGATACTTTCAGAATAAGGTATAATTTTCATAAAAATCATACCTGAAATAAATATCAGCTAATTCAAACATGAACAACCTTAAATTCCATTCCAAATAATCAAAACGTAGCAACCAAAACCCCATTTTTTATTATATAGACATGAAATTAATACACATAAATTAAGTCAAAAAAGCCTACCTGATGATTGTTCGAAGAGGCCAACACTGATGCATTCTTTCAACCAATTCGTGGCTACTGAACACTCGTTCAAGACCCGAAAGGGGGCTGAATGTCAAACTAACCGAAATAGTAGTCTAGGGACTAATTCCGTGACGCCCGACTAACGACAAAGACCGTTTTGTACTTAAAATCTAACAAATGTCAAAGTTTACAAAGTTCAGTAACATATTTAACAAACCCGTAAATATGGGTAACCCGATTGAAAAAAAAAAAAAAAAAACTTTAATAACTTAATTCAAATTTTTGAGAAACTTTAGTAACTTCTGTATGTATTAACCCTTAAAAGAAACCTACAATTTGGATATAACACATGAGGTGATGGTGATGAGGACTTTTATTAAATTTACTCTTACTAAAATTATTATTTTTTATTATTATTATTTTTTTTTTACAAAAATAAAGATTAACAAAATACTATTTTTTTTTACCATCCAATTTGCCCTACTTAATTATTTTTGGGACCTATCATGGACAACTTTCATCAAGTTAGAAAAAAGTAGAAATATAATTCTAGTCTAGGTAAATAAAACAAAAAAAACAGGAACACCTCTTTTCCACTTTTCCGAACTAAAGTGATACGAGTATCATGACTTCACTTTAAAATAAAGAGATCCATCACTTCTCTCTCTTCTGTCTTATTTTTTATTTTATTTTTTTCTGCTTTTTTAAACTTTACTAAAATGACCCTTTTGTTGGATCTAATATCTGGGTTGATTCTTGGGCTCAAATCAAGAATCTTGAATATAAACTTCATGAGGTTTGTTTTCTTTACTCTTATGTACTTTAGTACATTCATTTGTTTATTTGTTTTTCATGTTGGTAACCATAGTTTTCGAGCTTTTGGCTGACTAATATCTGATAGAGTACATGGGTTTGGTGTTATTATTTGTGTTCATTTTTTGATTGGGTCAAATATTGACTTTAGATGGTCAAACACTGGATTTTAGAATTTCATGTTTGACACTGAATTTTGGCTTGTTGATCTGAAAAATGTATCTGGTTTAATAGTTTATAAGTTTTTAGTAGTGGGTTGTTAAATGTATTTCTAGATAATGATTTGTAAGATTGTTAATTTTGAAGGAAAAAAGAAACAAGTTATTTGACTTTGAGTTTGGACTGTTTTGGGACTAGGGTCTATGTATTTTAATGGATTTATGTAAATTTGAATATATGGGTACTTGACTTCTAGACTTTGATTGTTGTTTGTGCTGTTTTTATGTACTGAAGTGTACAATATAAATAACGTGTACTCGGTTCGTCTGTATAGTGTTAATGACATAAAGTTGTTTGTTATTTGTCGTCCTTCAAAATGAGTAATTTTTAAATATGTAGAAGATATGAATATTCTAGAGATCAAGGAAGGTGCGCCAAGTTGCAGTCCCTCGTGATATAGGTAGTTACTAGTTTCGTATTATAGGTGATTAGAAATTAGGGGGTGTTTCATGTTTGGATCTGCGTTCTGATATCAGATGAACAACTGCTTATGTCTTTTATAGATGGTGTTTGGATGTGCTCATGTAGCTTGAAGTTGTAAACTGTAATTATAACATTTAATATGGTTGAGTTGTGACAAATTTTAACTGATTAAGGAGAATTCGTGTAAAATAAAGGTATATAATACTCTAGCATTTCATAATCAGAAGAAGTAGGTATCCAAACACTAGATATGAGATAATCACTTTAGCAAAACACGCACCCAAACACGCCCTTAGTACAGAGTAACTAACTTTTGACACCTAAAAGTAAGCTGTAATGTATTTGTAAATTGTGCCCCTTTCATAGATTTTATGGTTTCTCAAACTTATACAAGTCATAGAAAACAAGCCACAGAGCGATCTTTTTTACTAGTGGAAGGTCTGAACTTAAGTTTCAAATTTTGCCTGGCCATGAGTTTCAAAGCTTGCCTGGCCATGGGTTATGAAAGAGCTTTATCAAATTTAGCTAGTGTACTTATTCAAGTACAAAAGGTCAACCTAATAGCCTCATAAAACAAAAGAAATGACCTCATGAGCTTTTCCAAATACAGTGGACCCCGTAAGCCGGTAAAATAACCTAATCCAAACACACCCTTAATTTTTTTCCCTATTGGATCCTTTTTACAATAAACCTCTCTATAAAAGCAATATAATAAGTTAGGGGGATAATAACAAAAGTCCTTTAAGGAACCTGTATGCGTAAATAAAAGTAACCACCGATGAGATTAAAAAGCAATCAACTGGATACTTTCAGAATAAGGTATAATTTTCATAAAAAAGCATACCTAAAATAAATATTAGCTAATTCAAACATGAACAACCTTAAATTCCATTCCAAATAATCAAAACGTAGCAACCAAAACCCCAATTTTTTTTTAATATAAATATGAAATTAATACACATAAATTAAGTCAAAAAAGCCTACCTGATGATTGTTCGAAGAGGCCAACACTGATGCATTCTTTCAACCAATTCGCGGCTACTGAACACTCGTTCAAGACCCGAAAGGGGGCTGAATGTCAATAGACAAACTTACTCAAACCCGAACCAAGTACAACACCTGTTCTTAAAATCCTAAGAATACTCAAAAGTCAAAATTGAGAATTTAATTAGGGTCAGTAAACGTACATAATTAATTTGATTTACGCATTGAAATCAAACCCATTTGACAACTTCAAATTTACCTCCATTTCTACTGAAGCTCCATTTTCCAGTGTAGCAGTTTATTTTTCAACAACGGTGACCCCATGCACATTTTTAGAAGCCTTTATCGAGTATATTATACATATTCGAACCGCACACTCAACCTAATATGCATACACATATCTATATCAAATAAAAGTAACTAAATCAACAACAATAATAACAATAAAAACCATAAAAGTTATACCTTAGATCGACATGAGCAATAACATACCTTCTACCAACCAACCTAAAAAATAAAAATTAGCGATCTAGGGTTCATCAATGGTGAGCACTTTGTATAATTGTTTTAATTTTATACATTCATATATACTAATTATAATTTTAATTACTTATTTTAACTATAATTATTTTAATTATTATTTGCAGGCTCCGAATCGAGAAGGTTTAGGTGGCCGAAGGAGATTAGTTGATGCGGACTATGAAACTGATCGTTTGGCCGAATATGATGATAACGTGGATTTTAGATTTCAAGGATACCGGCTTGTCAAAGGTATCGAGAGAGATAAAGATTTTGAAGAATTACATTACTCTATTGGCACCGAAGACTACGGTGAGTTCATGTCGAAATTATTAGTAAATATAAAGAACAACCGTCGGTTTGGATGGTTTCGAATTTTCATGGACGATTCCGGGTTTTCATTTTTGATGTGGAAGTTCAATTTGTATATAAACGCCGTTGATAATGGTAGAGATCTGTATGAAATAAGGACTTAGGAGAGAAAGATGTAAATTCTTCAAAACCCTATTTTTTACGGGATACGAACCCAATTATGGGTCCTTGCTGGGTGGAAAACGTGGAACTGACAATTTAAAGGGGCTTGATTTGGGATACAATACGTTATTGAATTCCGTGAAAAGGGTAAGTGACAATCTAGATGAGTCAGAGCAATGGGGTGAGAGCATTGCCGTTTTCGCCATGACCTTTGCTGAACCAGGAAGGTTTAGATGGAGTAGGGAAGACCTTACTGTTACAATGGAGAAGCATGGGGATATCACTTTGGTTGATGGTTTCGAATATATGGCAATACTCCCAAAAGATTGGAAGCCTATTTGCGAAGCTGCTATAGAGGCTACAAAACTAAAACTAAAACTATCTAAAGAGGAGGTGGAAAATTTAGAAACAAGAACTGTTGAAGCCTACAAAAAATTGAAACATTACGGTGCATACGCAGGCTTCAACAGTTCTTGTTTCTAAATTTTCCTCCTCCTCTTTAGATAGTTTTAGTTTTGTAGCCTCTCTAGCAGCTTCGCAAATAGGCTTCCAATCTTTTGGGAGTATTGCCATATATTCGAAACCATCAACCAAAGTGATATCCCCATGCTTCTCCATTGTAGCAGTAAGGTCTTCCTTACTCCATCTAAACCTTCCTGGTTCAGCAAAGGTCATGGCGAAAACGGCAATGCTCTCACCCCATTGCTCTGGCTCATCTAGATTGTCACTTACCCTTTTCACGGAATTCAATAACGTATTGTATCCCAAATCAAGCCCCTTTAAATTGTCAGTTCCACGTTTCCCACCCAGCAAGGACCCATAATCGGGTTCGTATCCCGTAAAAAATAGGGTTTTGAAGAGTTTACATCCTTCTCTCCTAAGTCCTTATTTCATACAGATCTTTACCATTATCAACGGCGTTTATATACAAATTGAACTTCCGCATCAAAAATGAAAACCCGGAATCGTCCATGAAAATTCGAAACCATCCAAACCGACGGTTGTTCTTTATATTTACTAATAATTTCGACATGAACTCACCATAGTCTTCGGTGCCAATAGAGTAATGTAATTCTTCAAAATCTTTCTCTCTCTCGATACCTTTGACAAGCCAGTATCCTTAGAAATCTAAAATCCACGTTATCATCATATTCGGCCAAATGATCAGTTTCATAGTCCGCATCAACTAATCTCGTGTCATTTCAGCGACATCTCATCCCTTTCCAATAACACATCAACAACTAAAGCCCCCTCCTACGAAAAAAAAACTTATTGGGTCTCACAAAAAATACCCACCAACTAATAAATAAATAACGATACAAGTGATTGGAATAGCTAAGGGACGAACGGCGACGAATAACATGAGGCACGGTGCAGTACAACGTGTTGTTCGTCCGTTGTTGGGTCTTTGGTGGACGAATAACATGCCCACACCGAGCACTTTTAATTGATGTTATTTTGGGGTGTTAAACATGCATGATGCATTCACCTAGTTTTCTTGTTTTATGCCCAATGCGTACTTTTCCTAGATAAGATTTCAAAGACTAATATTTGAAAGTGTAGGTGTCGTTTTTGGGGAAAATCTTTGGTGCGGATATTGTCTTTGGGCAGAAATGAAATAACTAAAATGCTTTTGCTTTCAGTAAGACTTTCATTTCACTTTGAGTAATTTTAATCATTTCACTTTAGAGCATAAATGATATATGCATCAATTGTTTCTAAAAAAGAAGAAATGATAGAACCACAAAAGAACTTCTACAAAAACTTTTACAAAATGAGGTGTCATTTTGTGATTGGTGCATTTTTATATACTTTCTCTATCATCTCTTTAATTAAACCAATCATAAAATATTTTGTAAGAGTTTTTGTGAAAGTTCTTTTGTGGTGGTATCATTCCTCCTAAAAAAAAATGACACATGCACTTTTTAAAAGATAGAAAGCGCTACAATTGGGATATAACACATGAGGTGATGAGGACTTTTATTAAATTTACTCTTACTAAAATGATAAACCTAAAAATATTGAAAATTGACCGAACACTCGTTACGGGTGTATAATAGTTAAAAGAAAAGAAAAAGAAAAAAATCCGGTTGATTTGTATGTATGTATGGATCGATCTGATGGTAAATGTAAAATTGAGCAATGGACTGAATCAACAACCTCATAAGGAGAGCAGATTTGGATAAAGATGGAAGAATTAGAAGCCGTTGCGTTTTTTCAATTTGCCCAAACCCACTCTGCTCAGGTACTTACTACTCTTTTCATTTTATTCATTCAATAATTTATTTTTATTTATCTCACAATTGAATTTTCATCTGTTGTTAGGATACATACTAGTAATTCGATCGAAATCATAGATTGTTGTTATATACATACTAGTTAGTTCGATACTCCTTTTATCCTGTAGAATTGCTTATGATCCATTTATTAATATACAAGTTTACTTATGTTGAAACTTCTGCATCACCCACTTCCTAGGACATTCTCTAGGTAAAGGATTTTTTTTTTTTTTTTTTTTTTTTTTTTTTTTTTTATGCGTTTGTAGAATGGAATATGTGGTGTTAAAAAAGAAAGTGAGTTTATATAGTAAGCTGTGTGAGTTGTAGCTACTTTTGGCCGATCAAATACGGAGTAAAACTTGAGTTACTCTTTATTTTTCTACTATGGGCAACTTCCCACTTTGGTTAACTGCTTTAGTTGACACTTGTGTCATACTTAGACCATGTGGTTTTACTTGTGATATAGTGCTTGCTTGTCTAAGTGTAAAAAGTTGGACTTCTACTTCTATCTCATTTGAAACTGTGAATTTCCAAAAGTAGTTACAACTGATCGCTCAGGTTACTAATTTACCCAAACCCACTCTCATTTGAATAGGAGAGATGCTTCTTATATGTTTTAGCAAACATCATAGTTCCGTATCTTCAGTTATTTGAACTTTTTTGGATCTTTTGACTTCTGCCCATGGTCATGTTAATACTTATAGCAACCCGAGAAAAGTGAGTTTCATCATTTTCAGACTCTATATGCAATTACCCAATTGTATCAATGAATTGCAACAATCTAGTTACCTTTATCCCAAACCATTTTTATAACAATTTGTGAAATGTTGCAATGTTCGTTAAATAACATCAAGTGGAAACTGTGCAATTCTGCTAAGAAGTTATAAATGAGCCTGTTTTATAGAAGATGGTGATATGACAGTGAAAGTCAAGATTAATCTTGGTCTTTTATACATACAAAAGGC